>CATOCB010000193.1:0-473000 GCA_951411735.1 Somateria mollissima
TCACGTGGGGTCACCGGCCCCAGGTGACCGGGTCACGTGGGGTCACCGGCACCAGGTGACGGGGTCACGTGGGGTCACCGGCCCCAGGTGACCGGGTCACGTGGGGTCACCGGCCCCAGGTGACCGGGTCACGTGGGGTCACCGGCCCCAGGTGACCGGGTCACGTGGGGTCACCGGCCCCAGGTGACCGGGTCACGTGGGGTCACCGGCCCCAGGTGACCGGGTCACGTGGGGTCACCGGCCCCAGGTCAGCGGGTCACGTGGGGACCCCGGCCCCAGGTGACCGGGTCACGTGGGGACCCCGGCCCCAGGTGACCGGGTCACGTGGGGTCACCGGCCCCAGGTCAGCGGGTCACGTGGGGACCCCGGACCCAGGTGACCAGGTCACGTGGGGACCCCGGACCCAGGTAACCGGGTCATACCGAGTCCCCGGACCCAGGTCACCGGGTCAGTTCGGGACCCCGGACCCAGGTCGGGTCATGTCACGTCCCATGCCCGGGTCCCCGGGTTGGATTTTTACCCAGGCCCCGGGTCACAGGGTCATGTCGGGTCAACGGCCTGGGTACAAGGGTCTGGTGACCACCCCGACCCCAGGTCCCCGGGTCATGACGGGACACCGGACCAGGTCCCCGAGTCCGGTCGACACCACAGCCCCAGGTCACCGGGTCATGTCGGGACCCAGCCCGGGTCCCCGGGACGGGTTTTTACCCCAGCCGCAGATCACCGGGTCCTGTCGGGTACCCGGGTCGGGTCCCCTGGACAGGTCGGCACCCCGGCCCCGGGTCACGGGGTCATGTCGGGTCGCTGTCCCGGGTACCAGTGTCAGGTGACCACCCCGGCCCCGGGAGACGGAGTCATACCGGGTCCCCGGCCCAGGTCCCCGGGTTGCATCGGGACAAAAGCACCGGATCACTGGATCACGTGGGGGCCCGGGCCCGGGTCCCCGGGTTGCATCGGGACACCAGCGAAGGACCACCGGGTCCTGTCGGGTCCCCGGCCCGGGTCCCCTGGACAGGTCGTTAACCCGGCCCCAGGTCACCGGGTCGTGTCGGGTAACCGGCCTGGTTCCCAGGTTCCGGTGACCACCCCGGCACCAGGACCCCGGGTCCCGTGGGGACCCCGGCCCCAGGTGACCGGGTCACGCGGGGTCACCGGCCCCAGGTCAGCGGGTCACGTGGGGTCACCGGCCCCAGGTCAGCGGGTCACGTGGGGACACCGGCCCCAGGTCACCGCGTCAGGTCGGGACCCCGAACCCAGGTCCACGAGTCCGTCGACACCACAGCCCCGGGTCACCAAGTCGTGTCGGGTAACCGGCCTGGTTCCCAGGTTCCGATGACCACACCGGCACCAGGACTCCGGGTCACGTGGGGACACCGGCCCCAGGTGACCGGGTCACGTGGGGTCACCGGCCCCAGGTGACCGGGTCACGTGGGGTCACCGGCCCCAGGTGACCGGGTCACGTGGGGACACCGGCCCCAGGTGACCGGGTCACGTGGGGTCACCGGCCCCAGGTGACCGGGTCACGTGGGGTCACCGACCCCAGGTGACCTGGTCACGTGGGGTCACCGGCCCCAGGTGACCGGGTCACGTGGGGTCACCGGCCCCAGGTGACCGGGTCACGTGAGGTCACCGGCCCCAGGTGACCGGGTCACGTGGGGTCACCGGCCCCAGGTGACCGGGTCACGTGGGGTCACCGGCCCCAGGTGACCGGGTCACGTGGGGTCACCGGCCCCAGGTCAGCGGGTCACGTGGGGTCACCGGCCCCAGGTGACCTGGTCACGTGGGGTCACCGGCCCCAGGTGACCGGGTCACGTGGGGTCACCGGCCCCAGGTGACCGGGTCACGTGGGGTCACCGGACCCAGGTCAGCGGGTCACGTGGGGACACCGGCCCCAGGTAACCGGGTCATACGGAGTCCCCGGACCCAGGTCACCGGGTCATGACGGGACACCGGACCAGGTCCCCGAGTCCGGTCGACACCACAGCCCCAGGTCACCGGGTCATGTCGGGACCCAGCCCGGGTCCCCGGGACGGGTTTTTACCCCAGCCGCAGATCACCGGGTCCTGTCGGGTACCCGGGTCGGGTCCCCTGCACAGGTCGGCACCCCGGCCCCGGGTCACGGGGTCATGTCGGGTCGCTGTCCCGGGTACCAGTGTCAGGTGACCACCCCGGCCCCGGGAGACGGAGTCATACCGGGTCCCCGGCCCAGGTCCCCGGGTTGCATCGGGACAAAAGCACCGGATCACTGGATCACGTGGGGTCCCGGGCCCGGGTCCCCGGGTTGCATCGGGACACCAGCGAAGGACCACCGGGTCCTGTCGGGTCCCCGGCCCGGGTCCCCTGGACAGGTCGTTAACCCGGCCCCAGGTCAACGGGTCGTGTCGGGTAACCGGCCTGGTTCCCAGGTTCCGGTGACCACCCCGGCACCAGGACCCCGGGTCCCGTGGGGACCCCGGCCCCAGGTGACCGGGTCACGCGGGGTCACCGGCCCCAGGTCAGCGGGTCATGTGGGGTCACCGGCCCCAGGTAACCGGGTCATACCAAGTCCCCGGACCCAGGTCACCGGGTGAGTTCGGGACCCCGGACCCAGGTCGGGTCATGTCACGTCCCATGCCCGGGTCCCCGGGTTGGATTTTTACCCAGGCCCCGGGTCACAGGGTCATGTCGGGTCCACGGCCTGGGTACAAGGGTCTGGTGACCACCCCGACCTCAGGTCTCCGGGTCATGACGGGACACCGGACCAGGTCCCCGAGTCCGGTCGACACCACAGCCCCAGGTCACCGGGTCATGTCGGGTACCCTGGTCGGGTCCCCTGGACAGGTCGGCACCCCGGCCCCGGGTCACCGGGTCGTGTCACGCACCCGGCCTGGTTCCCAGGTTCCGGTGACCACCCCGGCACCAGAACCCCGGGTCACGTGGGGACACCGGCCCCAGGTGACCGGGTCACGTGGGGACACCGGCCCCAGGTCATCGGGTCACGTGGGGTCACCAGACCCAGGTAACCGGGTCACGTGGGGTCACCGGCACCAGGTGACCGGGTCACGTGGGGTCACCAGCCCCAGGTGACCTGGTCACGTGGGGTCACCGGCCCCAGGTGACCGGGTCACGTGGGGACACCGGCCCCAGGTGACCGGGTCACGTGAGGTCACCGGCCCCAGGTGAGCGGGTCACGTGGGGTCACCGGCCCCAGGTGACCGGGTCACGTGGGGTCACCGGCCCCAGGTGACCTGGTCACGTGGGGTCACCGGCCCCAGGTGACCGGGTCACGTGGGGTCACCGGCCCCAGGTGACCGGGTCACGTGGGGACACCGGCCCCAGGTGACCGGGTCACGTGGGGTCACCGGCCCCAGGTGACCGGGTCACGTGAGGTCACCGGCCCCAGGTGACCGGGTCACGTGGGGTCACCGGCCCCAGGTGACCGGGTCACGTGGGGTCACCGGCCCCAGGTGACCGGGTCACGTGGAGACACCGGCCTCAGGTCAGCGGGTCACGTGGGGACCCCGGACCCAGGTCAGCGGGTCACGTGGGGACACCGGCCCCAGGTAACCGGGTCATACCGAGTCCCCGGACCCAGGTCACCGGGTCAGTTCGGGACCCCGGACCCAGGTCGGGTCATGTCACGTCCCATGCCCGGGTCCCCGGGTTGGATTTTTACCCAGGCCCCGGGTCACAGGGTCATGTCGGCTCAACGGCCTGGGTACAAGGGTCTGGTGACCACCCCGACCCCAGGTCTCCGGGTCATGACGGGACACCGGACCAGGTCCCCGAGTCCGGTCGACACCACAGCCCCAGGTCACTGGGTCATGTCGGGACCCAGCCCGGGTCCCCGGGACGGGTTTTTACCCCAGCCGCAGATCACCGGGTCCTGTCGGGTACCCGGGTCGGGTCCCCTGGACAGGTCGGCACCCCGGCCCCGGGTCACGGGGTCATGTCGGGTCGCTGTCCCGGGTACCAGTGTCAGGTGACCACCCCGGCCCCGGGAGACGGAGTCATACCGGGTCCCCGGCCCGGGTCCCCGGGTTGCATCGGGACAAAAGCACCGGATCACTGGATCACGTGGGGGCCCGGGCCCGGGTCCCCGGGTTGCATCGGGACACCAGCGAAGGACCACCGGGTCCTGTCGGGTCCCCGGCCCGGGTCCCCTGGACAGGTCGTTAACCCGGCCCCAGGTCACCGGGTCATGTCGCGCACCCGGCCTGGTTCCCAGGTTCCGGTGACCACCCCGGCACCAGGACCCCGGGTCCCGTGGGGACCCCGGCCCCAGGTGACCGGGTCACGCGGGGTCACCGGCCCCAGGTCAGCGGGTCACGTGGGGTCACCGGCCCCAGGTCAGCGGGTCACGTGGGGACACCGGCCCCAGGTCAGCGGGTCACGTGGGGACACCGGCCCCAGGTCACCGCGTCAGGTCGGGACCCCGAACCCAGGTCCACGAGTCCGTCGACACCACAGCCCCGGGTCACCGGGTCGTGTCGGGTAACCGGCCTGGTTCCCAGGTTCCGATGACCACCCCGGCACCAGGACCCCGGGTCACGTGGGGACACCGGCCCAAGGTGACCGGGTCACGTGGGGTCACCGGACCCAGGTGACCCGGTCACGTGGGGACACCGGCCCCAGGTGACCGGGTCACGTGGGGTCACCGGCCCCAGGTGACCCGGTCACGTGGGGTCACCTGCACCAGGTGACCGGGTCACGTGGGGTCACCGGCCCCAGGTGACCGGGTCACGTGGGGTCACCGGCCCCAGGTGACCGGGTCACGTGGGGTCACCGGCCCCAGGTGACCGGGTCACGTGGGGTCACCGGCCCCAGGTCAGCGGGTCACGTGGGGACACCGGCCCCAGGTGACCGGGTCACGTGGGGTCACCGGCCCCAGGTCAGCGGGTCACGTGGGGACACCGGCCCCAGGTAACCAAGGCATGTCGGGACCCAGCCCGGGTCCCCGGGACGGGTTTTTACCCCAGCCGCAGATCACCGGGTCCTGTCGGGTCCCCGGCCCGGGTCCCCTGGACAGGTCGATAACCCGGCCCCAGGTCACCCGGTCATCTCGCGCACCCGGCCTGGTTCCCAGGTTCCGATGACCACCCCGGCACCAGGACCCCGGGTCACGTGGGGACACCGGCCCCAGGTGACCGGGTCACGTGGGGTCACCGGCCCCAGGTGACCGGGTCACGTGGGGTCACCGGCCCCAGGTGACCGGGTCACGTGGGGTCACCGGCCTCAGGTCAGCGGGTCACGTGGGGTCAGCGGCCCCAGGTGACCCGGTCACGTGGGGTCACCGGCCCCAGGTGACCGGGTCACGTGGGGTCACCGGCCCCAGGTGACCGGGTCACGTGGGGACACCGGCCCCAGGTGACCGGGTCACGTGGGGTCACCGGCCCCAGGTGACCTGGTCACGTGGGGACACCGGCCCCAGGTGACCGGGTCACGTGGGGTCACCGGCCCCAGGTGACCGGGTCACGTGGGGACACCGGCCCCAGTTCAGCGGGTCACGTGGGGACCCCGGACCCAGGTCAGCGGGTCACGTGGGGACACCGGGCCCAGGTAACCGGGTCATACTAAGTCCCCGGACCCAGGTCACCGGGTCAGTTCGGGACCCCGGACCCAGGTCGGGTCATGTCACGTCCCATGCCCGGGTCCCCGGGTTGGATTTTTACCCAGGCCCCGGGTCACAGGGTCATGTCGGGTCAACGGCCTGGGTACAAGGGTCTGGTGACCACCCCGACCCCAGGTCTCCGGGTCATGACGGGACACCGGACCAGGTCCCCGAGTCCGGTCGACACCACAGCCCCAGGTCACCGGGTCATGTCGGGACCCAGCCCGGGTCCCCGGGACGGGTTTTTACCCCAGCCGCAGATCACCGGGTCCTGTCGGGTACCCGGGTCGGGTCCCCTGGACAGGTCGGCACCCCGGCCCCGGGTCACGGGGTCATGTCGGGTCGCTGTCCCGGGTACCAGTGTCAGGTGACCACCCCGGCCCCGGGAGACGGAGTCATACCGGGTCCCCGGCCCGGGTCCCCGGGTTGCATCGGCACAAAAGCACCGGATCACTGGATCACGTGGGGGCCCGGGCCCGGGTCCCCGGGTTGCATCGGGACACCAGCGAAGGACCACCGGGTCCTGTCGGGTCCCCGGCCCGGGTCCCCTGGACAGGTCGTTAACCCGGCCCCAGGTCACCGGGTCGTGTCGGGTAACCGGCCTGGTTCCCAGGTTCCGGTGACCACCCCGGCACCAGGACCCCGGGTCCCGTGGGGACCCCGGCCCCAGGTGACCGGGTCACGCGGGGTCACCGGCCCCAGGTCAGCGGGTCACGTGGGGTCACCGGCCCCAGGTCAGCGGGTCACGTGGGGACACCGGCCCCAGGTCACCGCGTCAGGTCGGGACCCCGAACCCAGGTCCACGAGTCCGTCGACACCACAGCCCCGGGTCACCAAGTCGTGTCGGGTAACCGGCCTGGTTCCCAGGTTCCGATGACCACCCCGGCACCAGGACCCCGGGTCACGTGGGGACACCGGCCCCAGGTGACCGGGTCACGTGGGGTCACCGGCCCCAGGTGACCCGGTCACGTGGGGTCACCGGCCCCAGGTGACCGGGTCACGTGGGGACACCGGCCCCAGGTGACCGGGTCACGTGGGGTCACCGGCCCCAGGTGACCGGGTCACGTGGGGTCACCGGCCCCAGGTGACCTGGTCACGTGGGGTCACCGGCCCCAGGTGACCGGGTCACGTGAGGTCACCGGCCCCAGGTGACCGGGTCACGTGGGGTCACCGGCCCCAGGTGACCGGGTCACGTGGGGTCACCGGCCCCAGGTGACCGGGTCACGTGGGGTCACCGGCCCCAGGTGACCGGGTCACGTGGGGACACCGGCCCCAGGTGACCGGGTCACGTGGGGTCACCGGCCCCAGGTCAGCGGGTCACGTGGGGTCACCGGCCCCAGGTGACCTGGTCACGTGGGGTCACCGGCCCCAGGTGACCGGGTCACGTGGGGACACCGGCCCCAGGTGACCGGGTCACGTGGGGTCACCGGACCCAGGTCAGCGGGTCACGTGGGGACACCGGCCCCAGGTAACCGGGTCATACCGAGTCCTCGGACCCAGGTCACCGGGTCAGTTCGGGACCCCGGACCCAGGTCGGGTCATGTCACGTCCCATGCCCGGGTCCCCGGGTTGGATTTTTACCCAGGCCCCGGGTCACAGGGTCATGTCGGGTCAACGGCCTGGGTACAAGGGTCTGGTGACCACCCCGACCCCAGGTCCCCGGGTCATGACGGGACACCGGACCAGGTCCCCGAGTCCGGTCGACACCACAGCCCCAGGTCACCGGGTCATGTCGGGACCCAGCCCGGGTCCCCGGGACGGGTTTTTACCCCAGCCGCAGATCACCGGGTCCTGTCGGGTACCCGGGTCGGGTCCCCTGGACAGGTCGGCACCCCGGCCCCGGGTCACGGGGTCATGTGGAGTCGCTGTCCCGGGTACCAGTGTCAGGTGACCACCCCGGCCCCGGGAGACGGAGTCATACCGGGTCCCCGGCCCAGGTCCCCGGGTTGCATCGGGACAAAAGCACCGGATCACTGGATCACGTGGGGGCCCGGGCCCGGGTCCCCGGGTTGCATCGGGACACCAGCGAAGGACCACCGGGTCCTGTCGGGTCCCCGGCCCGGGTCCCCTGGACAGGTCGTTAACCCGGCCCCAGGTCACCGGGTCATGTCGCGCACCCGGCCTGGTTCCCAGGTTCTGGTGACCACCCCGGCACCAGGACCCCGGGTCACGTGGGGACACCGGCCCCAGGTGACCGGGTCACGTGGGGACACCGGCCCCAGGTCAGCGGGTCACGTGGGGTCACTGGCCCCAGGTCAGCGGGTCACGTGGGGACACCGGCCCCAGGTGACCGGGTCACGTGGGGACACCGGCCCCAGGTCAGCGGGTCACGTGGGGACCCCGGCACCAGGTCAGCGGGTCACGTGGGGACACCGGCCCCAGGTGACCGGGTCACGTGGGGTCACCGGCCCCAGGTCAGCGGGTCACGTGGGGTCACCGGCCCCAGGTGACCGGGTCACGTGGGGTCACCGGCACCAGGTCAGCGGGTCACGTGGGGACACCGGCCCCAGGTGACCGGGTCACGTGGGGTCACCGGCCCCAGGTGACCGGGTCACGTGGGGTCACCGGCCCCAGGTGACCGGGTCACGTGGGGTCACCGGCCCCAGGTCAGCGGGTCACGTGGGGTCACCGGCCCCAGGTCAGCGGGTCATATCGGGACCCAGCCCGGGTCCCCGGGACGGGTTTTTACCCCAGCCGCAGATCACCGGGTCCTGTCGGGTCCCCGGCCCGGGTCCCCTGGACAGGTCGGCACCCCGGCCCCGGGTCACGGGGTCATGTCGGGTCGCTGTCCCGGGTACCAGTGTCAGGTGACCACCCCGGCCCCGGGAGACGGAGTCATACCGGGTCCCCGGCCCGGGTCCCCGTGTTGCATCGGGACAAAAGCACCGGATCACTGGATAACGTGGGGGCCCGGGCCCGGGTCCCCGGGTTGCATCGGGACACCAGCGAAGGACCACCGGGTCCTGTCGGGTTCCCGGCCCGGGTCCCCTGGACAGGTCGTTAACCCGGCCCCAGGTCACCGGGTCATGTCGCGCACCCGGCCTGGTTCCCAGGTTCCGGTGACCACCCCGGCACCAGGACCCCGGGTCACGTGGGGACACCGGCCCCAGGTGACCAGGTCACGTGGGGTCACCGGCCCCAGGTCAGAGGGTCACGTGGGGACACCGGCCCCAGGTGACCGGGTCACGTGGGGACACCGGCCCCAGGTCAGCGGGTCATGTGGGGACCCCGGACCCAGGTCACCTGGTCATGTGTGGTACCCAGCCTGGTTCCCAGGTTCCGATGACCACCCCGGCACCAGGACCCCGGGTCCCGTGGGGACCCCGGCCCCACGTGACCGGGTCACGTGGGGTCACCGGCCCCAGGTCAGCGGGTCACGTGGGGTCACCGGCCCCAGGTCAGCGGGTCACGTGGGGACACCGGCCCCAGGTCAGAGGGTCACGTGGGGACACCGGCCCCAGGTAACCGGGTCACGTGGGGACACCGGCCCCAGGTCAGCGGGTCACGTGGGGACACCGGCCCCAGGTAACCAAGGCAGGTCGGGACCCAGCCCGGGTCCCCGGGACGGGTTTTTACCCCAGCCGCAGATCACCGGGTCCTGTCGGGTCCCCGGCCCGGGTCCCCTGGACAGGTCGATAACCCGGCCCCAAGTCACCCGGTCATCTCGCGCACCCGGCCTTGTTCCCAGGTTCCGATGACCACCCCGGCACCAGGACTCCGGGTCACGTGGGGACACTGGCCCCAGGTCAGAGGGTCACGTGGGGTCACCGGCCCCAGGTCAGCGGGTCACGTGGGGACCCCGGCCCCAGGTGACCGGATCACGTGGGGTCACCGGCCCCAGGTGACCGGGTCACGTGGGGACACCGGCCCCAGGTCACCGGGTCACGTGGGGTCACCGTCCCCAGGTGACCGGGTCACGTGGGGTCACCGGCCCCAGGTGACCGGGTCACGCGGGGTCACCGGCACCAGGTCAGCGGGTCACGTGGGGTCACCGGCCCCAGGTGACCGGGTCACGTGGGGACACCGGCCCCAGGTGACTAGGTCACGTGGGGTCACCGGCCCCAGGTCAGCGGGTCACGTGGGGACACCGGCCCCAGGTGACCGGGTCACGTGGGGTCACCGGCCCCAGGTCAGCAGGTCACGTGGGGTCACCGGCCCCAGGTGACCGGGTCACGTGGGGTCACCGGCCCCAGGTCAGCGGGTCACGTGGGGACACCGGCCCCAGGTGACCGGGTCACGTGGGGACACCGGCCCCAGTTGACCGGGTCACGTGGGGTCACCGGCCCCAGGTCAGCGGGTCACGTGGGGACACCGGCCCCAGGTGACCGGGTCACGTGGGGTCACCGGCCCCAGGTCAGCGGGTCACGTGGGGTGACCGGCCCCAGGTCAGCGGGTCACGTGGGGACACCGGCCCCAGGTGACCGGGTCACGTGGGGTCACCGGACCCAGGTGACCGGGTCACATGGGGACACCGGCCCCAGGTGACCGGGTCACGTGGGGTCACCGGCCTCAGGTGACCGGGTCACGTGGGGTCACCGGCCCCTGGTGACCGGGTCACGTGGGGTCACCGGCCCCAGGTGACCGGGTCACGTGGTGTCACCGGCCCCAGGTGACCGGGTCACGTGGGGTCACAGGCCCCAGGTGACCGGGTCACGTGGGGTCACCGGCCCCAGGTCAGCGGGTCACGTGGGGACCCCGGCCCCAGGTGACCGGGTCACGTGGGGACACCGGCCCCAGGTGACCGGGTCACGTGGGGACACCGGCCCCAGGTCAGAGGGTCACGTGGGGACCCCGGACCCAGGTCACCTGGTCATGTGTGGTACCCAGCCTGGTTCCCAGGTTCCGATGACCTCCCCGGCACCAGGACCCCGGGTCCCGTGGGGACCCCGGCCCCAGGTGACCGGGTCACGTGGGGTCACCGGCCCCAGGTCAGCGGGTCACGTGGGGTCACCGGCCCCAGGTCAGCGGGTCACGTGGGGACACCGGCCCCAGGTGACCGGGTCACGTGGGGTCACAGGCCCCAGGTCAGCGGGTCACGTGGGGACACCGGCCCCAGGTGACCGGGTCACGTGGGGTCACCGGCCGCAGGTGACCAGGTCACGTGGGGTCACCGGCCCCAGGTGACCGGGTCACGTGGGGTCACCGGCCCCAGGTGACCGGGTCACGTGGGGTCACAGGCCCCAGGTCAGCGGGTCACGTGGGGACACCGGCCCCAGGTGACCGGGTCACGTGGGGTCACCGGCCCCAGGTCAGCGGGTCACGTGGGGACCCCGGCCCCAGGTCAGCGGGTCACGTGGGGACACCGGCCCCAGGTGACCGGGTCACGTGGGGACACCGGCCCCAGGTCAGAGGGTCACGTGGGGACCCCGGACCCAGGTCACCTGGTCATGTGTGGTACCCAGCCTGGTTCCCAGGTTCCGATGACCTCCCCGGCACCAGGACCCCGGGTCCCGTGGGGACCCCGGCCCCAGGTGACCGGGTCACGTGGGGTCACCGGCCCCAGGTCAGCGGGTCACGTGGGGTCACCGGCCCCAGGTCAGCGGGTCACGTGGGGACACCGGCCCCAGGTGACCGGGTCACGTGGGGTCACCGGCCCCAGGTCAGCGGGTCACGTGGGGTCACCGGCCCCAGGTCAGCGGTTCATGTCGGGACCCAGCCCGGGTCCCCGGGACGGGTTTTTACACCAGCCGCAGATCACCGGGTCCTGTCGGGTACCCGGGTCGGGTCCCCTGGACAGGTCGGCACCCCGGCCCCGGGTCACGGGGTCATGTCGGGTCGCTGTCCCGGGTACCAGTGTCAGGTGACCACCCCGGCCCCGGGAGACGGAGTCATACCGGGTCCCCGGCCCGGGTCCCCGGGTTGCATCGGGACAAAAGCACCGGATCACTGGATCACGTGGGGGCCCGGGCCCGGGTCCCCGGGTTGCATCGGGACACCAGCGAAGGACCACCGGGTCCTGTCGGGTCCCCGGCCCGGGTCCCCTGGACAGGTCGTTAACCCGGCCCCAGGTCACCGGGTCATGTCGCGCACCCGGCCTGGTTCCCAGGTTCCGGTGACCACCCCGGCACCAGGTCAGCGGGTCACGTGGGGACCCCGGCCCCAGGTCAGCGGGTCACGTGGGGACACCGGCCCCAGGTGACCGGGTCACGTGGGGACACCGGCCCCAGGTCAGAGGGTCACGTGGGGACCCCGGACCCAGGTCACCTGGTCATGTGTGGTACCCAGCCTGGTTCCCAGGTTCCGATGACCACCCCGGCACCAGGACCCCGGGTCCCGTGGGGACCCCGGCCCCAGGTGACCGGGTCACGTGGGGTCACCGGCCCCAGGTCAGCGGGTCACGTGGGGACACCGGCCCCAGGTCAGCGGGTCACGTGGGGACACCGGCCCCAGGTAACCAAGGCAGGTCGGGACCCAGCCCGGGTCCCCGGGACGGGTTTTTACCCCAGCCGCAGATCACCGGGTCCTGTCGGGTCCCCGGCCCGGGTCCCCTGGACAGGTCGATAACCCGGCCCCAGGTCACCCGGTCATCTCGCGCACCCGGCCTGGTTCCCAGGTTCCGATGACCACCCCGGCACCAGGACTCCGGGTCACGTGGGGACACCGGCCCCAGGTCACCGGGTCACGTGGGGTCACCGTCCCCAGGTCAGCGGGTCACGTGGGGACCCCGGACCCAGGTCACCTGGTCATGTGTGGTACCCAGCCTGGTTCCCAGGTTCCGATGACCACCCCGGCACCAGGACCCCAGGTCCCGTGGGGACCCCGGCCCCAGGTGACCGGGTCACGTGGGGTCACCGGCCCCAGGTCAGCGGGTCACGTGGGGTCACTGGCCCCAGGTCAGCAGGTCACGTGGGGACACCGGCCCCAGGTGACCGGGTCACGTGGGGACACCGGCCCCAGGTCAGCGGGTCACGTGGGGACCCCGGCACCAGGTCAGCGGGTCACGTGGGGACACCGGCCCCAGGTGACCGGGTCACGTGGGGTCACCGGCCCCAGGTCAGCGGGTCACGTGGGGTCACCGGCCCCAGGTGACCGGGTCACGTGGGGTCACAGGCCCCAGGTCAGCGGGTCACGTGGGGACACCGGCCCCAGGTGACCGGGTCACGTGGGGTCACCGGCCCCAGGTGACCAGGTCACGTGGGGTCACCGGCCCCAGGTGACCGGGTCACGTGGGGTCACCGGCCCCAGGTGACCGGGTCACGTGGGGACACCGGCCCCAGGTGACCGGGTCACGTGGGGTCACCGGCCCCAGGTCAGCGGGTCACGTGGGGACCCCGGCCCCAGGTCAGCGGGTCACGTGGGGACACCGGCCCCAGGTGACCGGGTCACGTGGGGACACCGGCCCCAGGTCAGAGGGTCACGTGGGGACCCCGGACCCAGGTCACCTGGTCATGTGTGGTACCCAGCCTGGTTCCCAGGTTCCGATGACCACCCCGGCACCAGGACCCCGGGTCCCGTGGGGACCCCGGCCCCAGGTGACCGGGTCACGTGGGGTCACCGGCCCCAGGTCAGCGGGTCACGTGGGGTCACCGGCCCCAGGTGACCGGGTCACGTGGGGACACCGGCCCCAGGTCAGCGGGTCACGTGGGGACACCGGCCCCAGGTAACCAAGGCAGGTCGGGACCCAGCCCGGGTCCCCGGGACGGGTTTTTACCCCAGCCGCAGATCACCGGGTCCTGTCGGGTCCCCGGCCCGGGTCCCCTGGACAGGTCGATAACCCGGTCCCAGGTCACCCGGTCATCTCTCGCACCCGGCCTGGTTCCCAGGTTCCGATGACCACCCCGGCACCAGGACTCCGGGTCACGTGGGGACACCGGCCCCAGGTGACCGGGTCACGTGGGGTCACCGTCCCCAGGTCAGCGGGTCACGTGGGGACCCCGGACCCAGGTCACCTGGTCATGTGTGGTACCCAGCCTGGTTCCCAGGTTCCGATGACCACCCCGGCACCAGGACCCCGGGTCCCGTGGGGACCCCGGCCCCAGGTGACCGGGTCACGTGGGGTCACCAGCCCCAGGTCAGAGGGTCACGTGGGGTCACTGGCCCCAGGTCAGCGGGTCACGTGGGGACACCGGACCCAGGTCAGCGGGTCACGTGGGGACCCCGGCACCAGATCAGCGGGTCACATGGGGACACCGGCCCCAGGTGACCGGGTCACGTGGGGTCACCGGCCCCAGGTCAGCGGGTCACGTGGGGTCACCGGCCCCAGGTGACCGGGTCACGTGGGGTCACCGGCCCCAGGTGACCAGGTCACGTGGGGACACCGGCCCCAGGTCAGAGGGTCACGTGGGGACCCCGGACCCAGGTCACCTGGTCATGTGTGGTACCCAGCCTGGTTCCCAGGTTCCGATGACCTCCCCGGCACCAGGACCCCGGGTCCCGTGGGGACCCCGGCCCCAGGTGACCGGGTCACGTGGGGTCACCGGCCCCAGGTCAGCGGGTCACGTGGGGTCACCGGCCCCAGGTGACCGGGTCACGTGGGGACACCGGCCCCAGGTCAGCGGGTCACGTGGGGACACCGGCCCCAGGTAACCAAGGCAGGTCGGGACCCAGCCCGGGTCCCCGGGACGGGTTTTTACCCCAGCCGCAGATCACCGGGTCCTGTCGGGTCCCCGGCCCGGGTCCCCTGGACAGGTCGGCACCCCGGCCCCGGGTCACGGGGTCATGTCGGGTCGCTGTCCCGGGTACCAGTGTCAGGTGACCACCCCGGCCCCGGGAGACGGAGTCATACCGGGTCCCCGGCCCGGGTCCCCGGGTTGCATCGGGACAAAAGCACCGGATCACTGGATCACGTGGGGGCCCGGGCCCGGGTCCCTGGGTTGCATCGGGACACCAGCGAAGGACCACCGGGTCCTGTCGGGTCCCCGGCCCGGGTCCCCTGGACAGGTCGTTAACCCGGCCCCAGGTCACCGGGTCATGTCGCGCACCCGGCCTGGTTCCCAGGTTCCGGTGACCACCCCGGCACCAGGTCAGCGGGTCACGTGGGGACACCGGCCCCAGGTGACCGGGTCACGTGGGGACACCGGCCCCAGGTGACCAGGTCACGTGGGGTCACCGGCCCCAGGTCAGCGGGTCACGTGGGGACACCGGCCCCAGGTGACCGGGTCACGTGGGGACACCGGCCCCAGGTCAGAGGGTCACGTGGGGACCCCGGACCCAGGTCACCTGGTCATGTGTGGTACCCAGCCTGGTTCCCAGGTTCCGATGACCACCCCGGCACCAGGACCCCGGGTCCCGTGGGGACCCCGGCCCCAGGTGACCGGGTCAAGTTGGGTCACCGGCCCCAGGTCAGCGGGTCACGTGGGGTCACCGGCCCCAGGTCAGCGGGTCACGTGGGGACACCGGCCCCAGGTCAGCGGGTCACGTGGGGACACCGGCCCCAGGTAACCAAGGCAGGTCGGGACCCAGCCCGGGTCCCCGGGACGGGTTTTTACCCCAGCCGCAGATCACCGGGTCCTGTCGGGTCCCCGGCCCGGGTCCCCTGGACAGGTCGATAACCCGGCCCCAGGTCACCCGGTCATCTCGCGCACCCGGCCTGGTTCCCAGGTTCCGATGACCACCCCGGCCCCAGGACTCCGGGTCACGTGGGGACACCGGCCCCAGGTCAGAGGGTCACGTGGGGACCCCGGACCCAGGTCACCTGGTCATGTGTGGTACCCAGCCTGGTTCCCAGGTTCCGATGACCACCCCGGCACCAGGACCCCGGGTCCCGTGGGGACCCCGGCCCCAGGTGACCGGGTCACGTGGGGTCACCGGCCCCAGGTCAGCGGGTCACGTGGGGACACCGGCCCCAGGTCAGCGGGTCACGTGGGGACACCGGCCCCAGGTAACCAAGGCAGGTCGGGACCCAGCCCGGGTCCCCGGGACGGGTTTTTACCCCAGCCGCAGATCACCGGGTCCTGTCGGGTCCCCGGCCCGGGTCCCCTGGACAGGTCGATAACCCGGCCCCAGGTCACCCGGTCATCTCGCGCACCCGGCCTGGTTCCCAGGTTCCGATGACCACCCCGGCCCCAGGACTCCGGGTCACGTGGGGACACCGGCCCCAGGTCAGAGGGTCACGTGGGGACCCCGGACCCAGGTCACCTGGTCATGTGTGGTACCCAGCCTGGTTCCCAGGTTCCGATGACCACCCCGGCACCAGGACCCCGGGTCCCGTGGGGACCCCGGCCCCAGGTGACCGGGTCACGTGGGGACACCGGCCCCAGGTCAGCGGGTCACGTGGGGACACCGGCCCCAGGTCAGCGGGTCACGTGGGGACACCGGCCCCAGGTAACCAAGGCAGGTCGGGACCCAGCCCGGGTCCCCGGGACGGGTTTTTACCCCAGCCGCAGATCACCGGGTCCTGTCGGGTCCCCGGCCCGGGTCCCCTGGACAGGTCGATAACCCGGCCCCAGGTCACCCGGTCATCTCGCGCACCCGGCCTGGTTCCCAGGTTCCGATGACCACCCCGGCACCAGGACTCCGGGTCACGTGGGGACACCGGCCCCAGGTGACCGGGTCACGTGGGGTCACCGTCCCCAGGTCAGCGGGTCACGTGGGGACCCCGGACCCAGGTCACCTGGTCATGTGTGGTACCCAGCCTGGTTCCCAGGTTCCGATGACCACCCCGGCACCAGGACCCCGGGTCCCGTGGGGACCCCGGCCCCAGGTGACCGGGTCACGTGGGGTCACCGGCCCCAGGTCAGCGGGTCACGTGGGGTCACTGGCCCCAGGTCAGCGGGTCACGTGGGGACACCGGCCCCAGGTCAGAGGGTCACGTGGGGACACCGGCCCCAGGTCAGCGGGTCACGTGGGGACCCCGGCACCAGGTCAGCGGGTCACGTGGGGACACCGGCCCCAGGTGACCGGGTCACGTGGGGTCACCGGCCCCAGGTCAGCGGGTCACGTGGGGTCACCGGCCCCAGGTGACCGGGTCACGTGGGGTCACCGGCCCCAGGTCAGCGGGTCACGTGGGGACACCGGCCCCAGGTGACCGGGTCACGTGGGGTCACCGGCCCCAGGTGACCAGGTCACGTGGGGTCACCGGCCCCAGGTCAGCGGGTCACGTGGGGTCACCGGCCCCAGGTCAGCGGGTCATGTCGGGACCCAGCCCGGGTCCCCGGGACGGGTTTTTACCCCAGCCGCAGATCACCGGGTCCTGTCGGGTACCCGGGTCGGGTCCCCTGGACAGGTCGGCACCCCGGCCCCGGGTCACGGGGTCATGTCGGGTCGCTGTCCCGGGTACCAGTGTCAGGTGACCACCCCGGCCCCGGGAGACGGAGTCATACCGGGTCCCCGGCCCGGGTCCCCGGGTTGCATCGGGACAAAAGCACCGGATCACTGGATCACGTGGGGGCCAGGGCTCGGGTCCCCGGGTTGCATAGGGACAACAGCGAAGGACCACCGGGTCCTGTCGGGTCCCCGGCCCGGGTCCCCTGGACAGGTCGTTAACCCGGCCCCAGGTCACCGGGTCATGTCGCGCACCCGGCCTGGTTCCCAGGTTCCGGTGACCACCCCGGCACCAGGTCAGCGGGTCACGTGGGGACACCGGCCCCAGGTGACCGGGTCACGTGGGGACACCGGCCCCAGGTGACCAGGTCACGTGGGGTCACCGGCCCCAGGTCAGAGGGTCACGTGGGGACACCGGCCCCAGGTGACCGGGTCACGTGGGGACACCGGCCCCAGGTCAGAGGGTCACGTGGGGACCCCGGACCCAGGTCACCTGGTCATGTGTGGTACCCAGCCTGGTTCCCAGGTTCCGATGACCACCCCGGCACCAGGACCCCGGGTCCCGTGGGGACCCCGGCCCCAGGTGACCGGGTCACGTGGGGTCACCGGCCCCAGGTCAGCGGGTCACGTGGGGTCACCGGCCCCAGGTCAGCGGGTCACGTGGGGACACCGGCCCCAGGTCAGCGGGTCACGTGGGGACACCGGCCCCAGGTAACCAAGGCAGGTCGGGACCCAGCCCGGGTCCCCGGGACGGGTTTTTACCCCAGCCGCAGATCACCGGGTCCTGTCAGGTCCCCGGCCCGGGTCCCCTGGACAGGTCGATAACCCGGCCCCAGGTCACCCGGTCATCTCGCGCACCCGGCCTGGTTCCCAGGTTCCGATGACCACCCCGGCCCCAGGACTCCGGGTCACGTGGTGACACCGGCCCCAGGTCAGAGGGTCACGTGGGGACCCCGGACCCAGGTCACCTGGTCATGTGTGGTACCCAGCCTGGTTCCCAGGTTCCGATGACCACCCCGGCACCAGAACCCCGGGTCCCGTGGGGACCCCGGCCCCACGTGACCGGGTCACGTGGGGTCACCGGCCCGAGGTCAGCGGGTCACGTGGGGTCACCGGCCCCAGGTCAGCGGGTCATGTGGGGACACCGGCCCCAGGTCAGAGGGTCACGTGGGGACACCGGCCCCAGGTAACCGGGTCACGTGGGGACACCGGCCCCAGGTCAGCGGGTCACGTGGGGACACCGGCCCCAGGTAACCAAGGCAGGTCGGGACCCAGCCCGGGTCCCCGGGACGGGTTTTTACCCCAGCCGCAGATCACCGGGTCCTGTCGGGTCCCCGGCCCGGGTCCCCTGGACAGGTCGATAACCCGGCCCCAGGTCACCCGGTCATCTCGCGCACCCGGCCTGGTTCCCAGGTTCCGATGACCACCCCGGCACCAGGACTCCGGGTCACGTGGGGACACCGGCCCCAGGTGACCGGGTCACGTGGGGTCACCGTCCCCAGGTCAGCGGGTCACGTGGGGACACCGGCCCCAGGTGACCGGGTCACGTGGGGACACCGGCCCCAGGTCAGCGGGTCACGTGGGGACCCCGGCACCAGGTCAGCGGGTCACGTGGGGACACCGGCCCCAGGTGACCGGGTCACGTGGGGACACCGGCCCCAGGTCAGCGGGTCACGTGGGGTCACCGGCCCCAGGTGACCGGGTCACGTGGGGTCACCGGCCCCAGGTCAGCGGGTCACGTGGGGACACCGGCCCCAGGTGACCGGGTCACGTGGGGTCACCGGCCCCAGGTGACCGGGTCACGTGGGGTCACCGGCCCCAGGTGACCGGGTCACGTGGGGTCACCGGCCCCAGGTCAGTGGGTCACGTGGGGTCACCGGCCCCAGGTCAGCGGGTCACGTGGGGACCCCGGACCCAGGTCAGCGGGTCACGTGGGGACACCAGCCCCAGGTAACCGGGTCATACCGAGTCCCCGGACCCAGGTCACCGGGTCAGTTCGGGACCCCGGACCCAGGTCGGGTCATGTCACGTCCCATGCCCGGGTCCCCGGGTTGG
This sequence comes from Somateria mollissima, assembly GCA_951411735.1. Lineage (NCBI taxonomy): Eukaryota > Metazoa > Chordata > Aves > Anseriformes > Anatidae > Somateria > Somateria mollissima. The sequence goes on from CATOCB010000193.1 coordinate 18,848, forward strand.
ATTTTTACCCAGGCCCCGGGTCACAGGGTCATGTCGGGTCAACGGCCTGGGTACAAGGGTCTGGTGACCACCCCGACCCCAGGTCCCCGGGTCATGACGGGACACCGGACCAGGTCCCCGAGTCCGGTCGACACCACAGCCCCAGGTCACCGGGTCATGTCGGGACCCAGCCCGGGTCCCCGGGACGGGTTTTTACCCCAGCCGCAGATCACCGGGTCCTGTCGGGTACCCGGGTCGGGTCCCCTGGACAGGTCGGCACCCCGGCCCCGGGTCACGGGGTCATGTCGGGTCGCTGTCCCGGGTACCAGTGTCAGGTGACCACTCCGGCCCCGGGAGACGGAGTCATACCGGGTCCCCGGCCCGGGTCCCCGGGTTGCATCGGGACAAAAGCACCGGATCACTGGATCACGTGGGGGCCCGGGCCCGGATCCCCGGGTTGCATCGGGACACCAGCGAAGGACCACCGGGTCCTGTCGGGTCCCCGGCCCGGGTCCCCTGGACAGGTCGTTAACCCGGCCCCAGGTCACCGGGTCATGTCGTGCACCCGGCCTGGTTCCCAGGTTCCGGTGACCACCCCGGCCCCAGGACTCCGGGTCACGTGGGGACACCGGCCCCAGGTGACTGGGTCACGTGGGGTCACCGGCCCCAGGTGACCGGGTCACGTGGGGGACACCGGCCCCAGGTGACCGGGTCACGTGGGGTCACCGGCCCCAGGTCAGCGGGTCACGTGGGGTCACCGGCCCCAGGTGACCGGGTCACGTGGGGTCACCGGCCCCAGGTCAGCGGGTCACGTGGGGACACCGGCCCCAGGTGACCGGGTCACGTGGGGACCCCGGCCCCAGGTCAGAGGGTCACGTGGGGTCACCGGCCCCAGGTGACTGGGTCACGTGGGGACACCGGCCCCAGGTGACCGGGTCACGTGGGGTCACCGGCCCCAGGTCAGCGGGTCACGTGGGGTCACCGGCCCCAGGTCAGCGGGTCACGTGGGGACACCGGCCCCAGGTGACCGGGTCACGTGGGGTCACCGGACCCAGGTGACCGGGTCACGTGGGGACACCGGCCCCAGGTGACCGAGTCACGTGGGGTCACCGGCCTCAGGTGACCGGGTCACGTGGGGTCACCGGCCCCAGGTGACCGGGTCACGTGGGGTCACCGGCCCCAGGTCAGCGGGTCACGTGGGGTCACCGGCCCCAGGTGACCGGGTCACGTGGGGACACCGGCCCCAGGTGACCGGGTCACGTGGGGTCACCGGCCCCAGGTCAGCGGGTCACGTGGGGACCCCCGGCCCCAGGTCAGCGGGTCACGTGGGGACACCGGCCCCAGGTGACCGGGTCACGTGGGGACACCGGCCCCAGGTCAGAGGGTCACGTGGGGACCCCGGACCCAGGTCACCTGGTCATGTGTGGTACCCAGCCTGGTTCCCAGGTTCCGATGACCTCCCCGGCACCAGGACCCCGGGTCCCGTGGGGACCCCGGCCCCAGGTGACCGGGTCACGTGGGGTCACCGGCCCCAGGTCAGCGGGTCACGTGGGGTCACCGGCCCCAGTTGACCGGGTCACGTGGGGACACCGGCCCCAGTTCAGCGGGTCACGTGGGGACACCGGCCCCAGGTCAGCGGGTCACGTGGGGACACCGGCCCCAGGTAACCAAGGCAGGTCGGGACCCAGCCCGGGTCCCCGGGACGGGTTTTTACCCCAGCCGCAGATCACCGGGTCCTGTCGGGTCCCCGGCCCGGGTCCCCTGGACAGGTCGATAACCCGGCCCCAGGTCACCCGGTCTTCTCGCGCACCCGGCCTGGTTCCCAGGTTCCGATGACCACCCCGGCACCAGGACTCCGGGTCACGTGGGGACACCGGCCCCAGGTCACCGGGTCACGTGGGGTCACCGTCCCCAGGTCAGCGGGTCACGTGGGGACCCCGGACCCAGGTCACCTGGTCATGTGTGGTACCCAGCCTGGTTCCCAGGTTCCGATGACCACCCCCGGCACCAGGACCCCGGGTCCCGTGGGGACCCCGGCCCCAGGTGACCGGGTCACGTGGGGTCACCGGCCCCAGGTCAGCGGGTCACGTGGGGTCACTGGCCCCAGGTCAGCGGGTCACGTGGGGACACCGGCCCCAGGTGACCGGGTCACGTGGGGACACCGGCCCCAGGTCAGCGGGTCACGTGGGGACCCCGGCACCAGGTCAGCGGGTCACGTGGGGACACCGGCCCCAGGTGACCGGGTCACGTGGGGTCACCGGCCCCAGGTCAGCGGGTCACGTGGGGTCACCGGCCCCAGGTCAGCGGGTCACGTGGGGACACCGGCCCCAGGTGACCGGGTCACGTGGGGTCACCGGACCCAGGTGACCGGGTCACGTGGGGACACCGGCCCCAGGTGACCGGGTCACGTGGGGTCACCGGCCTCAGGTGACCGGGTCACGTGGGGTCACCGGCCCCTGGTGACCGGGTCACGTGGGGTCACCGGCCCCAGGTGACCGGGTCACGTGGGGTCACAGGCCCCAGGTCAGCGGGTCACGTGGGGACACCGGCCCCAGGTCAGCGGGTCACGTGGGGTAACCGGCCCCAGGTGACCGGGTCACGTGGGGACACCGGCCCCAGGTGACCGGGTCACGTGGGGACACCGGCCCCAGGTCAGAGGGTCACGTGGGGACCCCGGACCCAGGTCACCTGGTCATGTGTGGTACCCAGCCTGGTTCCCAGGTTCCGATGACCTCCCCCGGCACCAGGACCCCCGGGTCCCGTGGGGACCCCGGCCTCAGGTGACCGGGTCACGTGGGGTCACCGGCCCCAGGTCAGCGGGTCACGTGGGGTCACCGGCCCCAGGTGACCGGGTCACGTGGGGACACCGGCCCCAGGTCAGCGGGTCACGTGGGGACACCGGCCCCAGGTCAGCGGGTCACGTGGGGACACCGGCCCCAGGTAACCAAGGCAGGTCGGGACCCAGCCCGGGTCCCCGGGACGGGTTTTTACCCCAGCCGCAGATCACCGGGTCCTGTCGGGTCCCCCGGCCCGGGTCCCCTGGACAGGTCGATAACCCGGCCCCAGGTCACCCGGTCATCTCGCGCACCCGGCCTGGTTCCCAGGTTCCGATGACCACCCCGGCACCAGGACTCCGGGTCCCGTGGGGACACCGGCCCCAGGTCAGCGGGTCACGTGGGGACCCCGGCACCAGGTCAGCGGGTCAAGTGGGGACACCGGCCCCAGGTGACCGGGTCACGTGGGGTCACCGGCCCCAGGTCAGCGGGTCACGTGGGGTCACCGGCCCCAGGTGACCGGGTCACGTGGGGTCACCGGCCCCAGGTCAGCGGGTCACGTGGGGACACCGGCCCCAGGTGACCGGGTCACGTGGGGTCACCGGCCCCAGGTGACCAGGTCACGTGGGGTCACCGGCCCCAGGTGACCGGGTCACGTGGGGTCACCGGCCCCAGGTCAGCGGGTCACGTGGGGTCACCGGCCCCAGGTCAGCGGGTCATGTCGGGACCCAGCCCGGGTCCCCGGGACGGGTTTTTACCCCAGCCGCAGATCACCGGGTCCTGTCGGGTACCCGGGTCGGGTCCCCTGGACAGATCGGCACCCCCGGCCCCGGGTCACGGGGTCATGTCGGGTCGCTGTCCCGGGTACCAGTGTCAGGTGACCACCCCGGCCCCGGGAGACGGAGTCATACCGGGTCCCCGGCCCGGGTCCCCGGGTTGCATCGGGACAAAAGCACCGGATCACTGGATCACGTGGGGGCCCGGGCCCGGGTCTCCGGGTTGCATCGGGACACCAGCGAAGGACCACCGGGTCCTGTCGGGTCCCCGGCCCGGGTCCCCTGGACAGGTCGTTAACCCGGCCCCAGGTCACCGGGTCATGTCGCGCACCCGGCCTGGTTCCCAGGTTCCGGTGACCACCCCGGCACCAGGACCCCGGGTCACGTGGGGACACCGGCCCCAGGTGACCAGGTCACGTGGGGTCACCGGCCCCAGGTGACCGGGTCACGTGGGGACACCGGCACCAGGTGACCGGGTCACGTGGGGTCACCGGCCCCAGGTCAGCGGGTCACGTGGGGGTCACCGGCCCCAGGTGACCAGGTCACGTGGGGTCACCGTCCCCAGGTCAGCGGGTCACGTGGGGACACCGGCCCCAGGTCAGAGGGTCACGTGGGGACACCGGCCCCAGGTGACCGGGTCACGTGGGGACACCGGCCCCAGGTCAGCGGGTCACGTGGGGACCCCGGCACCAGGTCAGCGGGTCACGTGGGGACACCGGCCCCAGGTGACCGGGTCACGTGGGGTCACCGGCCCCAGGTCAGCGGGTCACGTGGGGTCACCGGCCCCAGGTGACCGGGTCACGTGGGGTCACCGGCCCCAGGTCAGCGGGTCACGTGGGGACACCGGCCCCAGGTGACCGGGTCACGTGGGGTCACCGGCCCCAGGTGACCAGGTCACGTGGGGTCACCGGCCCCAGGTGACCGGGTCACGTGGGGTCACCGGCCCCAGGTCAGCGGGTCATGTCGGGACCCAGCCCGGGTCCCCGGGACGGGTTTTTACCCCAGCCGCAGATCACCGGGTCCTGTCGGGTACCCGGGTCGGGTCCCCTGGACAGGTCGGCACCACGGCCCCGGGTCACGGGGTCATGTCGGGTCGCTGTCCCGGGTACCAGTGTCAGGTGACCACCCCGGCCCCGGGAGACGGAGTCATACCGGGTCCCCGGCCCGGGTCCCCGGGTTGCATCGGGACAAAAGCACCGGATCACTGGATCACGTGGGGGCCCGGGCCCGGGTCCCCGGGTTGCATCGGGACACCAGCGAAGGACCACCGGGTCCTGTCGGGTCCCCGGCCCGGGTCCCCTGGACAGGTCGTTAACCCGGCCCCAGGTCACCGGGTCATGTCGCGCACCCGGCCTGGTTCCCAGGTTCCGGTGACCACCCCGGCACCAGGACCCCGGGTCACGTGGGGACACCGGCCCCAGGTGACCAGGTCACGTGGGGTCACCGGCCCCAGGTGACCGGGTCACGTGGGGGACACCGGCCCCAGGTGACCGGGTCACGTGGGGTCACCGGCCCCAGGTCAGCGGGTCACGTGGGGTCACCGGCCCCAGGTGACCAGGTCACGTGGGGTCACCGGCCCCAGGTCAGCGGGTCACGTGGGGACACCGGCCCCAGGTGACCGGGTCACGTGGGGACACCGGCCCCAGGTGACCGGGTCACGTGGGGTCACCGGCCCCAGGTCAGCGGGTCACGTGGGGACACCGGCCCCAGGTCAGCGGGTCACGTGGGGTCACCGGCCCCAGGTCAGCGGGTCACGTGGGGACACCGGCCCCAGGTGACCGGGTCACGTGGGGTCACCGGACCCAGGTGACCGGGTCACGTGGGGACACCGGCCCCAGGTCAGCGGGTCACGTGGGGTCACCGGCCTCAGGTGACCGGGTCACGTGGGGTCACCGGCCCCTGGTGACCAGGTCACGTGGGGTCACCGACCCCAGGTGACCGGGTCACGTGAGGTCACCGGCCCCAGGTGACCGGGTCACGTGGGGTCACAGGCCCCAGGTGACCGGGTCACGTGGGGACACCGGCCCCAGGTGACCGGGTCACGTGGGGACCCCGGCCCCAGGTGACCGGGTCACGTGGGGTCACCGGCCCCAGGTCAGCGGGTCACGTGGGGTCACCGGCCCCAGGTGACTGGGTCACGTGGGGACACCGGCCCCAGGTGACCGGGTCACGTGGCGTCACCGGCCCCAGGTCAGCGGGTCACGTGGGGACCCAGGCCCCAGGTCAGCGGGTCACGTGGGGACACCGGCCCCAGGTGACCGGGTCACGTGGGGACACCGGCCCCAGCTCAGAGGGTCACGTGGGGACCCCGGACCCAGGTCACCTGGTCATGTATGGTACCCAGCCTGGTTCCCAGGTTCCGATGACCTCCCCGGCACCAGGACCCCGGGTCCCGTGGGGACCCCGGCCCCAGGTGACCGGGTCACGTGGGGTCACCGGCCCCAGGTCAGCGGGTCACGTGGGGTCACCGGCCCCAGGTGACCGGGTCACGTGTGGACACCGGCCCCAGGTCAGCGGGTCACGTGGGGACACCGGCCCCAGGTCAGCGGGTCACGTGGGGACACCGGCCCCAGGTAACCAAGGCAGGTCGGGACCCAGCCCGGGTCCCCGGGACGGGTTTTTACCCCAGCCGCAGATCACCGGGTCCTGTCGGGTCCCCGGCCCGGGTCCCCTGGACAGGTCGATAACCCGGCCCCAGGTCACCCGGTCATCTCGCGCACCCGGCCTGGTTCCCAGGTTCCGATGACCACCCCGGCACCAGGACTCCGGGTCACGTGGGGACACCGGCCCCAGGTGACCGGGTCACGTGGGGTCACCGTCCCCAGGTCAGCGGGTCACGTGGGGACCCCGGACCCAGGTCACCTGGTCATGTGTGGTACCCAGCCTGGTTCCCAGGTTCCGATGACCACCCCGGCACCAGGACCCCGGGTCCCGTGGGGACCCCGGCCCCAGGTGACCGGGTCACGTGGGGTCACCGGCCCCAGGTCAGCGGGTCACGTGGGGTCACTGGCCCCAGGTCAGCGGGTCACGTGGGGACACCGGCCCCAGGTGACCGGGTCACGTGGGGACACCGGCCCCAGGTCAGCGGGTCACGTGGGGACCCCGGCACCAGGTCAGCGGGTCACGTGGGGACACCGGCCCCAGGTGACCGGGTCACGTGGGGTCACCGGCCCCAGGTCAGCGGGTCACGTGGGGTCACCGGCCCCAGGTGACCGGGTCACGTGGGGTCACCAGCCCCAGGTCAGCGGGTTACGTGGGGACACCGGCCCCAGGTGACCGGGTCACGTGGGGTCACCGGCCCCAGGTGACCAGGTCACGTGGGGTCACCGGCCCCAGGTGACCGGGTCACGTGGGGTCACCGGCCCCAGGTCAGCGGGTCACGTGGGGTCACCAGCCCCAGGTCAGCGGGTCATGTCGGGACCCAGCCCGGGTCCCCGGGACGGGTTTTTACCCCAGCCGCAGATCACCGGGTCCTGTCGGGTACCCGGGTCGGGTCCCCTGGACAGGTCGGCACCCCGGCCCCGGGTCACGGGGTCATGTCGGGTCGCTGTCCCGGGTACCAGTGTCAGGTGACCACCCCGGCCCCGGGAGACGGAGTCATACCGGGTCCCCGGCCCGGGTCCCCGGGTTGCATCGGGACAAAAGCACCGGATCACTGGATCACGTGGGGGCCCGGGCCCGGGTCCCCGGGTTGCATCGGGACACCAGCGAAGGACCACCGGGTCCTGTCGGGTCCCCGGCCCGGGTCCCCTGGACAGGTCGTTAACCCGGCCCCAGGTCACCGGGTCGTGTCGGGTAACCGGCCTGGTTCCCAGGTTCCGGTGACCACCCCGGCACCAGGACCCCGGGTCACGTGGGGACACCGGCCCCAGGTGACCAGGTCACGTGGGGTCACCGGCCCCAGGTCAGAGGGTCACGTGGGGACACCGGCCCCAGGTGACCGGGTCACGTGGGGACACCAGCCCCAGGTCAGAGGGTCACGTGGGGACCCCGGACCCAGGTCACCTGGTCATGTCGGGTACCCGGCCTGGTTCCCAGGTTCCGATGACCACCCCGGCACCTGGACCCCGGGTCCCGTGGGGACCCCGGCCCCAGGTGACCGGGTCACGTGGGGTCACCGGCCCCAGGTGACCGGGTCACGTGGGGACACCGGCCCCAGGTCAGCGGGTCACGTGGGGACACCGGCCCCAGGTAACCAAGGCAGGTCGGGACCCAGCCCGGGTCCCCGGGACGGGTTTTTACCCCAGCCACAGATCACCGGGTCCTGTCGGGTCCCCGGCCCGGGTCCCCTGGACAGGTCGATAACCCGGCCCCAGGTCACCCGGTCATCTCGCGCACCCGGCCTGGTTCCCAGGTTCCGATGACCACCCCGGCCCCAGGACTCCGGGTCACGTGGGGACACCGGCCCCAGGTCAGAGGGTCACGTGGGGACCGCGGACCCAGGTCACCTGGTCATGTGTGGTACCCAGCCTGGTTCCCAGGTTCCGATGACCACCCCGGCACCAGGACTCCGGGTCACGTGGGGACACCGGCCCCAGGTCAGAGAGTCACGTGGGGTCACCGGCCCCAGGTCAGCGGGTCACGTGGGGACACCGGCCCCAGGTCACCGGATCACGTGGGGTCACCGGCCCCAGGTGACCGGGTCACGTGGGGGACACCGGCCCCAGGTCAGCGGGTCACGTGGGGTCACCGGCCCCAGGTGACCGGGTCACGTGGGGACACCGGCCCCAGGTGACCGGGTCACGTGGGGTCACCGTCCCCAGGTGACCGGGTCACGTGGGGACACCGGCCCCAGGTGACCGGGTCACGTGGGGTCACCGGCCCCAGGTGACCGGGTCACGCGGGGTCACCGGCCCCAGGTCAGCGGGTCACGTGGGGTCACCGGCCCCAGGTCAGCGGGTCATGTCGGGACCCAGCCCGGGTCCCCGGGACGGGTTTTTACCCCAGCCGCAGATCACCGGGTCCTGTCGGGTACCCGGGTCGGGTCCCCTGGACAGGTCGGCACCCCGGCCCCGGGTCACGGGGTCATGTCGGGTCGCTGTCCCGGGTACCAGTGTCAGGTGACCACCCCGGCCCCGGGAGACGGAGTCATACCGGGTCCCCGGCCCGGGTCCCCGGGTTGCATCGGGACAAAAGCACCGGATCACTGGATCACGTAGGGGCCCGGGCCCGGGTCCCCGGGTTGCATCGGGACACCAGCGAAGGACCACCGGGTCCTGTCGGGTCCCCGGCCCGGGTCCCCTGGACAGGTCGTTAACCCGGCCCCAGGTCACCGGGTCATGTCGCGCACCCAGCCTGGTTCCCAGGTTCCGGTGACCACCCCGGCACCAGGTCAGCGGGTCACGTGGGGACCCCGGCCCCAGGTGACCGGGTCACGTGGGGACACCGGCCCCAGGTGACCAGGTCACGTGGGGTCACCGGCCCCAGGTCAGAGGGTCACGTGGGGACACCGGCCCCAGGTGACCGGGTCACGTGGGGACACCGGCCCCAGGTCAGAGGGTCACGTGGGGACCCCGGACCCAGGTCACCTGGTCATGTGTGGTACCCAGCCTGGTTCCCAGGTTCCGATGACCACCCCGGCACCAGGACCCCGGGTCCCGTGGGGACCCCGGCCCCAGGTCAGCGGGTCACGTGGGGTCACCGGCCCCAGGTCAGCGGGTCACGTGGGGTCACCGGCCCCAGGTCAGCGGGTCACGTGGGGACACCGGCCCCAGGTCAGCGGGTCACGTGGGGACACCGGCCCCAGGTAACCAAGGCAGGTCGGGACCCATCCCGGGTCCCCGGGACGGGTTTTTACCCCAGCCGCAGATCACCGGGTCCTGTCGGTTCCCCGGCCCGGGTCCCCTGGACAGGTCGATAACCCGGCCCCAGGTCACCCGGTCATCTCGCGCACCCGGCCTGGTTCCCAGGTTCCGATGACCACCCCGGCCCCAGGACTCCGGGTCACGTGGTGACATCGGCCCCAGGTCAGAGGGTCACGTGGGGACCCCGGACCCAGGTCACCTGGTCATGTGTGGTACCCAGCCTGGTTCCCAGGTTCCGATGACCACCCCGGCACCAGGACCCCGGGTCCCGTGGGGACCCCGGCCCCAGGTGACCGGGTCACGTGGGGTCACCGGCCCCAGGTCAGCGGGTCACGTGGGGTCACCGGCCCCAGGTCAGCGGGTCACGTGGGGACACCGGCCCGAGGTCAGAGGGTCACGTGGGGACACCGGCCCCAGGTAACCGGGTCACGTGGGGACACCGGCCCCAGGTCAGCGGGTCACGTGGGGACATTGCCCCAGGTAACCAAGGCAGGTCGGGACCCAGCCCGGGTCCCCGGGACGGGTTTTTACCCCAGCCGCAGATCACCGGGTCCTGTCGGGTCCCCGGCCCGGGTCCCCTGGACAGGTCGATAACCCGGCCCCAGGTCACCGGGTCATGTCGTGCACCCGGCCTGGTTCCAAGGTTCCGGTGACCACCCCGGCACCAGGACCCCGGGTCACGTGGGGACACCGGCCCCAGGTGACCAGCTCACGTGGGGTCACCGGCCCCAGGTGACCGGGTCACGTGGGGACACCGGCCCCAGTTGACCGGGTCACGTGGGGTCACCGGCCCCAGGTCAGCGGGTCACGTGGGGTCACCGGCCCCAGGTGACCAGGTCACGTGGGGTCACCGGCCCCAGGTCAGCGGGTCACGTGGGGACACCGGCCCCAGGTGACCGGGTCACGTGGGGACACCGGCCCCAGGTGACCGGGTCACGTGGGGTCACCGGCCCCAGGTCAGCGGGTCACGTGGGGACACCGGCCCCAGGTCAGCGGGTCACGTGGGGTCACCGGCCCCAGGTCAGCGGGTCACGTGGGGACACCGGCCCCAGGTGACCGGGTCACGTGGGGTCACCGGACCCAGGTGACCGGGTCACGTGGGGACACCGGCCCCAGGTGACCGGGTCACGTGGGGTCACCGGCCTCAGGTGACCGGGTCACGTGGGGTCACCGGCCCCTGGTGACCAGGTCACGTGGGGTCACCGACCCCAGGTGACCGGGTCACGTGAGGTCACCGGCCCCAGGTGACCGGGTCACGTGGGGTCACAGGCCCCAGGTGACCGGGTCACGTGGGGACACCGGCCCCAGGTGACCGGGTCACGTGGGGACCCCGGCCCCAGGTGACCGGGTCACGTGGGGTCACCGGCCCCAGGTCAGCGGGTCACGTGGGGTCACCGGCCCCAGGTGACTGGGTCACGTGGGGACACCGGCCCCAGGTGACCGGGTCACGTGGGGTCACCGGCCCCAGGTCAGCGGGTCACGTGGGGACCCAGGCCCCAGGTCAGCGGGTCACGTGGGGACACCGGCCCCAGGTGACCGGGTCACGTGGGGACACCGGCCCCAGCTCAGAGGGTCACGTGGGGACACCGGACCCAGGTCACCTGGTCATGTATGGTACCCAGCCTGGTTCCCAGGTTCCGATGACCTCCCCGGCACCAGGACCCCGGGTCCCGTGGGGACCCCGGCCCCAGGTGACCGGGTCACGTGGGGTCACCGGCCCCAGGTCAGCGGGTCACGTGGGGTCACCGGCCCCAGGTGACCGGGTCACGTGTGGACACCGGCCCCAGGTCAGCGGGTCACGTGGGGACACCGGCCCCAGGTCAGCGGGTCACGTGGGGACACCGGCCCCAGGTAACCAAGGCAGGTCGGGACCCAGCCCGGGTCCCCGGGACGGGTTTTTACCCCAGCCGCAGATCACCGGGTCCTGTCGGGTCCCCGGCCCGGGTCCCCTGGACAGGTCGATAACCCGGCCCCAGGTCACCCGGTCATCTCGCGCACCCGGCCTGGTTCCCAGGTTCCGATGACCACCCCGGCACGAGGACTCCGGGTCACGTGGGGACACCGGCCCCAGGTGACCGGGTCACGTGGGGTCACCGTCCCCAGGTCAGCGGGTCACGTGGGGACCCCGGACCCAGGTCACCTGGTCATGTGTGGTACCCAGCCTGGTTCCCAGGTTCCGATGACCACCCCGGCACCAGGACCCCGGGTCCCGTGGGGACCCCGGCCCCAGGTGACCGGGTCACGTGGGGTCACCGGCCCCAGGTCAGCGGGTCACGTGGGGTCACTGGCCCCAGGTCAGCGGGTCACGTGGGGACACCGGCCCCAGGTGACCGGGTCACGTGGGGACACCGGCCCCAGGTCAGCGGGTCACGTGGGGACCCCGGCACCAGGTCAGCGGGTCACGTGGGGACACCGGCCCCAGGTGACCGGGTCACGTGGGGTCACCGGCCCCAGGTCAGCGGGTCACGTGGGGTCACCGGCCCCAGGTGACCGGGTCACGTGGGGTCACCAGCCCCAGGTCAGCGGGTTACGTGGGGATACCGGCCCCAGGTGACCGGGTCACGTGGGGTCACCGGCCCCAGGTGACCGGGTCACGTGGGGTCACCGGCCCCAGGTGACCGGGTCACGTGGGGTCACCGGCCCCAGGTCAGCGGGTCACGTGGGGTCACCAGCCCCAGGTCAGCGGGTCATGTCGGGACCCAGCCCGGGTCCCCGGGACGGGTTTTTACCCCAGCCGCAGATCTCTGGGTCCTGTCGGGTACCCGGGTCGGGTCCCCTGGACAGGTCGGCACCCCGGCCCCGGGTCACGGGGTCATGTCGGGTCGCTGTCCCGGGTACCAGTGTCAGGTGACCACCCCGGCCCCGGGAGACGGAGTCATACCGGGTCCCCGGCCCGGGTCCCCGGGTTGCATCGGGACAAAAGCACCGGATCACTGGATCACGTGGGGGCCCGGGCCCGGGTCCCCGGGTTGCATCGGGACACCAGCGAAGGACCACCGGGTCCTGTCGGGTCCCCGGCCCGGGTCCCCTGGACAGGTCGTTAACCCGGCCCCAGGTCACCGGGTCATGTCGCGCACCCGGCCTGGTTCCCAGGTTCCGGTGACCACCCCGGCACCAGGACCCCGGGTCACGTGGGGACACCGGCCCCAGGTGACCAGGTCACGTGGGGTCACCGGCCCCAGGTCAGAGGGTCACGTGGGGACACCGGCCCCAGGTGACCGGGTCACGTGGGGACACCAGCCCCAGGTCAGAGGGTCACGTGGGGACCCCGGACCCAGGTCACCTGGTCATGTCGGGTACCCGGCCTGGTTCCCAGGTTCCGATGACCACCCCGGCACCTGGACCCCGGGTCCCATGGGGACCCCGGCCCCAGGTGACCGGGTCACGTGGGGTCACCGGCCCCAGGTGACCGGGTCACGTGGGGACACCGGCCCCAGGTCAGCGGGTCACGTGGGGACACCGGCCCCAGGTCAGCGGGTCACGTGGGGACACCGGCCCCAGGTAACCAAGGCAGGTCGGGACCCAGCCCGGGTCCCCGGGACGGGTTTTTACCCCAGCCGCAGATCACCGGGTCCTGTCGGGTCCCCGGCCCGGGTCCCCTGGACAGGTCGATAACCCGGCCCCAGGTCACCCGGTCATCTCGCGCACCCGGCCTGGTTCCCAGGTTCCGATGACCACCCCGGCCGCAGGACTCCGGGTCACGTGGGGACACCGGCCCCAGGTCAGAGGGTCACGTGGGGACCCCGGACCCAGGTCACCTGATCATGTGTGGTACCCAGCCTGGTTCCCAGGTTCCGATGACCACCCCGGCACCAGGACCCCGGGTCCCGTGGGGACCCCGGCCCCAGGTGACCGGGTCACGTGGGGTCACCGGCCCCAGGTGACCGGGTCACGTGGGGTCACCGGCCCCAGGTGACCGGGTCACGTGGGGACACCGGCCCCAGGTCAGAGGGTCACGTGGGGACACCGGCCCCAGGTCAGCGGGTCACGTGGGGACACCGGCCCCAGGTCAGCGGGTCACGTGGGGACACCGGCCCCAGGTAACCAAGGCAGGTCGGGACCCAGCCCGGGTCCCCGGGACGGGTTTTTACCCCAGCCGCAGATCACCGGGTCCTGTCGGGTCCCCGGCCCGGGTCCCTTGGACAGGTCGATAACCCGGCCCCAAGTCACCCGGTCATCTCGCGCACCCGGCCTGGTTCCCAGGTTCCGATGACCACCCCGGCACCAGGACTCCGGGTCACGTGGGGACACCGGCCCCAGGTCAGAGGGTCACGTGGGGTCACCGGCCCCAGGTCAGCGGGTCACGTGGGGACCCCGGCCCCAGGTCACCGGATCACGTGGGGTCACCGGCCCCAGGTGACCGGGTCACGTGGGGACACCGGCCCCAGGTCACCGGGTCACGTGGGGTCACCGTCCCCAGGTGACCGGGTCACGTGGGGACACCGGCCCCAGGTGACCGGGTCACGTGGTGTCACCGGCCCCAGGTGACCGGGTCACGTGGGGACACCAGCCCCAGGTGACCGGGTCACGTGGGGTCACCGGCCCCAGGTGACCGGGTCACGCGGGGTCACCGGCCCCAGGTGACCGGGTCACGTGGGGTCATCGGCCCCAGGTGACCGGGTCACGTGGGGACACTGGCCCCAGGTCAGAGGGTCACGTGGGGACCCCGGAGCCAGGTCACCTGGTCATGTGTGGTACCCAGCCTGGTTCCCAGGTTCCGATGACCACCCCGGCACCAGGACCCCGGGTCCCGTGGGGACCCCGGCCCCAGGTGACCGGGTCACGTGGGGTCACCAGCCCCAGGTCAGCGGGTCACGTGGGGTCACCGGCCCCAGGTCAGCGGGTCACGTGGGGACACCGGCCCCAGGTCAGAGGGTCACGTGGGGACACCGGCCCCAGGTCAGCGGGTCACGTGGGGACACCGGCCCCAGGTCAGCGGGTCACGTGGGGACACCGGCCCCAGGTAACCAAGGCAGGTCGGGACCCAGCCCGGGTCCCCGGGACGCGTTTTTACCCCAGCCGCAGATCACCGGGTCCTGTCGGGTCCCCGGCCCGGGTCCCCTGGACAGGTCGATAACCCGGCCCCAGGTCACCCGGTCATCTCGCGCACCCGGCCTGGTTCCCAGGTTCCGATGACCACCCCGGCACCAGGACTCCGGGTCACGTGGGGACACCGGCCCCAGGTCACCGGGTCACGTGGGGTCACCGTCCCCAGGTCAGCGGGTCACGTGGGGACCCCGGACCCAGGTCACCTGGTCATGTGTGGTACCCAGCCTGGTTCCCAGGTTCCGATGACCACCCCGGCACCAGGACCCCGGGTCCCGTGGGGACCCCGGCCCCAGTTGACCGGGTCACGTGGGGTCACCGGCCCCAGGTCAGCGGGTCACGTGGGGTCACTGGCCCCAGGTGACCGGGTCACGTGGGGACACCGGCCCCAGGTGACCGGGTCACGTGGGGACCCCGGCACCAGGTCAGCGGGTCACGTGGGGACACCGGCCCCAGGTGACCGGGTCACGTGGGGTCACTGGCCCCAGGTGACCGGGTCACGTGGGGTCACCGGCCCCAGGTCAGCGGGTCACGTGGGGACACCGGCCCCAGGTGACCAGGTCACGTGGGGACACCGGCCCCAGGTCAGCGGGTCACGTGGGGACCCCGGCCCCAGGTCAGCGGGTCACGTGGGGACACCGGCCCCAGGTGACCGGGTCACGTGGGGTCACTGGCCCCAGGTCAGCGGGTCACGTGGGGTCACCGGCCCCAGGTGACCGGGTCACGTGGGGTCACCGGCCCCAGGTCAGCGGGTCACGTGGGGACACCGGCCCCAGGTGACCGGGTCACGTGGGGTCACCGGCCCCAGGTGACCAGGTCACGTGGGGTCACCGGCCCCAGGTGACCGGGTCACGTGGGGTCACCGGCCCCAGGTCAGCGGGTCACGTGGGGTCACCGGCCCCAGGTCAGCGGGTCATGTCGGGACCCAGCCCGGGTCCCCGGGACGGGTTTTTACCCCAGCCGCAGATCACCGGGTCCTGTCGGGTACCCGGGTCGGGTCCCCTGGACAGGTCGGCACCCCGGTCCCGGGTCACGGGGTCATGTCGGGTCGCTGTCCCGGGTACCAGTGTCAGGTGACCACCCCGGCCCCGGGAGACGGAGTCATACCGGGTCCCCGGCCCGGGTCCCCGGGTTGCATCGGGACAAAAGCACCGGATCACTGGATCACGTGGGGGCCCGGGCCCGGGTCCCCGGGTTGCATCGGGACACCAGCGAAGGACCACCGGGTCCTGTCGGGTCCCCGGCCCGGGTCCCCTGGACAGGTCGTTAACCCGGCCCCAGGTCACCGGGTCATGTCGTGCACCCGGCCTGGTTCCCAGGTTCCGGTGACCACCCCGGCACCAGGACCCCGGGTCACGTGGGGACACCGGCCCCAGGTGACCGGGTCACGCGGGGTCACCGGCCCCAGGTGACCGGGTCACGTGGGGACACCGGCCCCAGGTGACCGGGTAACGTGGGGACACCGGCCCCAGGTCAGAGGGTCACGTGGGGACCCCGGACCCAGGTCACCTGGTCATGTGTGGTACCCAGCCTGGTTCCCAGGTTCCGATGACCTCCCCAGCACCAGGACCCCGGGTCCCGTGGGGACCCCGGCCCCAGGTGACCGGGTCACGTGGGGTCACCGGCCCCAGGTCAGCGGGTCACGTGGGGTCACCGGCCCCAGGTGACCGGGTCACGTGGGGACACCGGCCCCAGGTCAGCGGGTCACGTGGGGACACCGGCCCCAGGTCAGCGGGTCACGTGGGGACACCGGCCCCAGGTAACCAAGGCAGGTCGGGACCCAGCCCGGGTCCCCGGGACGGGTTTTTACCCCAGCCGCAGATCACCGGGTCCTGTCGGGTCCCCGGCCCGGGTCCCCTGGACAGGTCGATAACCCGGCCCCAGGTCACCCGGTCATCTCGCGCACCCGGCCTGGTTCCCAGGTTCCGATGACCACCCCGGCACCAGGACCCCGGGTCCCGTGGGGACCCCGGCCCCAGGTGACCGGGTCACGTGGGGTCACCGGCCCCAGGTCAGCGGGTCACGTGGGGTCACTGGCCCCAGGTCAGCGGGTCACGTGGGGACACCGGCCCCAGGTGACCGGGTCACGTGGGGACACCGGCCCCAGGTCAGCGGGTCACGTGGGGACCCCGGCACCAGGTCAGCGGGTCACGTGGGGACACCGGCCCCAGGTGACCGGGTCACGTGGGGTCACCGGCCCCAGGTCAGCGGGTCACGTGGGGTCACCAGCCCCAGGTCAGCGGGTCACGTGGGGACACCGGCCCCAGGTGACCGGGTCACGTGGGGTCACCGGCCCCAGGTGACCGGGTCACGTGGGGTCACCGGCCCCAGGTCAGCGGGTCACGTGGGGTCACCGGCCCCAGGTCAGCGGGTCATGTCAGGACCCAGCCCGGGTCCCCGGGACGGGTTTTTACCCCAGCCGCAGTTCACCGGGTCCTGTCGGGTACCCGGGTCGGGTCCCCTGGACAGGTCGGCACCCCGGCCCCGGGTTACTGGGTCATGTCGGGTCGCTGTCCCGGGTACCAGTGTCAGGTGACCACCCCGGCCCCGGGAGACGGAGTCATACCGGGTCCCCGGCCCGAGTCCCCGGGTTGCATCGGGACAAAAGCACCGGATCACTGGATCACGTGGGGGCCCGGGCCCGGGTCCCCGGGTTGCATCGGGACACCAGCGAAGGACCACCGGGTCCTGTCGGGTCCCCGGCCCGGGTCCCCTGGACAGGTCGTTAACCCGGCCCCAGGTCACCGGGTCATGTCGCGCACCCGGCCTGGTTCCCAGGTTCCGGTGACCACCCCGGCACCAGGACCCCGGGTCACGTGGGGACACCGGCCCCAGGTGACCAGGTCACGTGGGGTCACCGGCCCCAGGTCAGAGGGTCACGTGGGGACACCGGCCCCAGTTGACCGGGTCACGTGGGGACACCAGCCCCAGGTCAGAGGGTCACGTGGGGACCCCGGACCCAGGTCACCTGGTCATGTGTTGTACCCAGCCTGGTTCCCAGGTTCCGATGACCACCCCGGCACCTGGACCCCGGGTCCCGTGGGGACCCCGGCCCCAGGTGACCGGGTCACGTGGGGTCACCGGCCCCAGGTCAGCGGGTCACGTGGGGTCACCGGCCCCAGGTCAGCAGATCACGTGGGGACACCGGCCCCAGGTGACCGGGTCACGTGGGGACACCGGCCCCAGGTCAGCGGGTCACGTGGGGACACCGGCCCCAGGTAACCAAGGCAGGTCGGGACCCAGCCCGGGTCCCCGGGACGGGTTTTTACCCCAGCCGCAGATCACCGGGTCCTGTCGGGTCCCCGGCCCGGGTCCCCTGGACAGGTCGATAACCCGGCCCCAGGTCACCCGGTCATCTCGCGCACCCGGCCTGGTTCCCAGGTTCCGATGACCACCCCGGCCCCAGGACTCCGGGTCACGTGGGGACACCGGCCCCAGGTCAGAGGGTCACGTGGGGACCCCGGACCCAGGTCACCTGGTCATGTGTGGTACCCAGCCTGGTTCCCAGGTTCCGATTACCACCCAGGCACCAGGACCCCGGGTCCCGTGGGGACCCCGGCCCCAGGTGACCGGGTCACGTGGGGTCACCGGCCCCAGGTCAGCGGGTCACGTGGGGTCACCGGCCCCAGGTCAGCGGGTCACGTGGGGACACCGGCCCCAGGTCAGAGGGTCACGTGGGGACACCGGCCCCAGGTCAGCGGGTCACGTGGGGACACCGGCACCAGGACCCCGGGTCACGTGGGGACACCGGCCCCAGGTGACCAGGTCACGTGGGGTCACCGGCCCCAGGTGACCGGGTCACGTGGGGACACCGGCCCCAGGTGACCGGGTAACGTGGGGACACCGGCCCCAGGTCAGAGGGTCACGTGGGGACCCCGGACCCAGGTCACCTGGTCATGTGTGGTACCCAGCCTGGTTCCCAGGTTCCGATGACCTCCCCGGCACCAGGACCCCGGGTCCCGTGGGGACCCCGGCCCCAGGTGACCGGGTCACGTGGGGTCACCGGCCCCAGGTCAGCGGGTCACGTGGGGTCACCGGCCCCAGGTGACCGGGTCACGTGGGGACACCGGCCCCAGGTCAGCGGGTCACGTGGGGACACCGGCCCCAGGTCAGCGGGTCACGTGGGGACACCGGCCCCAGGTAACCAAGGCAGGTCGGGACCCAGCCCGGGTCCCCGGGACGGGTTTTTACCCCAGCCGCAGATCACCGGGTCCTGTCGGGTCCCCGGCCCGGGTCCCCTGGACAGGTCGATAACCCGGCCCCAGGTCACCCGGTCATCTCGCGCACCCGGCCTGGTTCCCAGGTTCCGATGACCACCCCGGCACCGGGACCCCGGGTCCCGTGGGGACCCCGGCCCCAGGTGACCGGGTCACGTGGGGTCACCGGCCCCAGGTCAGCGGGTCATGTCAGGACCCAGCCCGGGTCCCCGGGACGGGTTTTTACCCCAGCCGCAGTTCACCGGGTCCTGTCGGGTACCCGGGTCGGGTCCCCTGGACAGGTCGGCACCCCGGCCCCGGGTCACGGGGTCATGTCGGGTCGCTGTCCCGGGTACCAGTGTCAGGTGACCACCCCGGCCCCGGGAGACGGAGTCATACCGGGTCCCCGGCCCAGGTCCCCGGGTTGCATCGGGACAAAAGCACCGGATCACTGGATCACGTGGGGGCCCGGGCCCGGGTCCCCGGGTTGCATCGGGACACCAGCGAAGGACCACCGGGTCCTGTCGGGTCCCCGGCCCGGGTCCCCTGGACAGGTCGTTAACCCGGCCCCAGGTCACCGGGTCGTGTCGGGTAACCGGCCTGGTTCCCAGGTTCCGGTGACCACCCCGGCACCAGGACTCCGGGTCCCGTGGGGACCCCGGCCCCAGGTGACCAGGTCACGTGGGGTCACCGGCCCCAGGTCAGAGGGTCACGTGGGGACACCGGCCCCAATTGACCGGGTCACGTGGGGACACCGGCCCCAGGTCAGAGGGTCACGTGGGGACCCCGGACCCAGGTCACCTGGTCATGTGTGGTACCCAGCCTGGTTCCCAGGTTCCGATTACCACCCAGGCACCAGGACCCCGGGTCCCGTGGGGACCCCGGCCCCAGGTGACCGGGTCACGTGGGGTCACCGGCCCCAGGTCAGCGGGTCACGTGGGGTCACCGGCCCCAGGTCAGCGGGTCACGTGGGGACACCGGCCCCAGGTCAGAGGGTCACGTGGGGACACCGGCCCCAGGTAACCGGGTCACGTGGGGACACCGGCCCCAGGTCAGCGGGTCACGTGGGGACACCGGCCCCAGGTAACCAAGGCAGGTCGGGACCCAGCCCGGGTCACCGGGACGGGTTTTTACCCCTGCCGCAGATCACCGGTTCCTGTCGGGTCCCCGGCCCGGGTCCCCTGGACAGGTCGATAACCCGGCCCCAAGTCACCCGGTCATCTCGCGCACCCGGCCTGGTTCCCAGGTTCCGATGACCACCCCGGCACCAGGACTCCGGGTCACGTGGGGACGCCGGCCCCAGGTCAGAGGGTCACGTGGGGTCACCGTCCCCATGTCAGCGGGTCACGTGGGGACCCCGGCCCCAGGTCACCGGATCACGTGGGGTCACCGGCCGCAGGTGACCGGGTCACGTGGGGACACCGGCCCCAGGTCACCGGGTCACGTGGGGTCACCGTCCCCAGGTGACCGGGTCACGTGGGGACACCGGCCCCAGGTCAGAGCGTCACGTGGGGACCCCGGACCCAGGTCACCTGGTCATGTGTGGTACCCAGCCTGGTTCCCAGGTTCCGATGACCACCCCGGCACCAGGACCCCGGGTCACGTGGGGACACCGGCCCCAGGTGACCAGGTCACGTGGGGTCACCGGCCCCAGGTCAGAGGGTCACGTGGGGACACCGGCCCCAATTGACCGGGTCACGTGGGGACACCGGCCCCAGGTCAGAGGGTCACGTGGGGACCCCGGACCCAGGTCACCTGGTCATGTGTGGTACCCAGCCTGGTTCCCAGGTTCCGATGACCACCCCGGCACCAGGACCCCGGGTCCCGTGGGGACCCCGGCCCCAGGTGACCGGGTCACGTGGGGTCACCGGCCCCAGGTCAGCGGGTCACGTGGGGACACCGGCCCCAGGTCAGAGGGTCACGTGGGGACACCGGCCCCAGGTAACCGGGTCACGTGGGGACACCGGCCCCAGGTCAGCGGGTCACGTGGGGACACCGGCCCCAGGTAACCAAGGCAGGTCGGGACCCAGCCCGGGTCACCGGGACGGGTTTTTACCCCTGCCGCAGATCACCGGGTCCTGTCGGGTCCCCGGCCCGGGTCCCCTGGACAGGTCGATAACCCGGCCCCAAGTCACCCGGTCATCTCGCGCACCCGGCCTGGTTCCCAGGTTCCGATGACCACCCCGGCACCAGGACTCCGGGTCACGTGGGGACGCCGGCCCCAGGTCAGAGGGTCACGTGGGGTCACCGTCCCCAGGTCAGCGGGTCACGTGGGGACCCCGGCCCCAGGTCACCGGATCACGTGGGGTCACCGGCCGCAGGTGACCGGGTCACGTGGGGACACCGGCCCCAGGTCACCGGGTCACGTGGGGTCACCGTCCCCAGGTGACCGGGTCACGTGGGGACACCGGCCCCAGGTGACCGGGTCACGTGGGGTCACCGTCCCCAGGTGACCGGGTCACGTGGGGACACCGGCCCCAGGTGACCGGGTCACGTGGGGTCACCGGCCCCAGGTGACCGGGTCACGTGGGGTCACCGGCACCAGGTCAGCGGGTCACGTGGGGACACCGGCCCCAGGTGACCGGGTCACGTGGGGTCACCGGCCCCAGGTGACTGGGTCACGTGGGGTCACCGGCCCCAGGTGACCGGGTCACGTGGGGACACCGCCCCCAGGTGACCGGGTCACGTGGGGTCACCGGCCCCAGGTCAGCGGGTCACGTGGGGTCACCGGCCCCAGGTCAGCGGTTCACGTGGGGACACCGGCCCCAGGTGACCAGGTCACGTGGGGACACCGGCCCCAGGTCAGAGCGTCACGTGGGGACCCCGGACCCAGGTCACCTGGTCATGTGTGGTACCCAGCCTGGTTCCCAGGTTCCGATGACCACCCCGGCACCAGGACCCCGGGTCCTGTGGGGACCCCGGCCCCAGGTGACCGGGTCACGTGGGGTCACCGGCCCCAGGTCAGCGGGTCACGTGGGGTCACCGGCCCCAGGTCAGCGGGTCACGTGGGGACCCCGGCCCCAGGTGACCGGGTCACGTGGGGACACCGGCCCCAGGTCAGCGGGTCACGTGGGGACCCCGGCACCAGGTCAGCGGGTCACGTGGGGACACCGGCCCCAGGTGACCGGGTCACGTGGGGTCACCGGCCCCAGGTCAGGGGGTCACGTGGGGTCACCGGCCCCAGGTGACCGGGTCACGTGGGGTCACCGGCCCCAGGTCAGCGGGTCACGTGGGGACACCGGCCCCAGGTGACCGGGTCACGTGGGGTCACCGGCCCCAGGTGACCAGGTCACGTGGGGTCACCGGCCCCAGGTGACCGGGTCACGTGGGGTCACCGGCCCCAGGTCAGCGGGTCACGTGGGGTCACCGGCCCCAGGTGACCGGGTCACGTGGGGTCACCGGCCCCAGGTCAGCGGGTCATGTCGGGACCCAGCCCGGGTCCCCGGGACGGGTTTTTACCCCAGCCGCAGATCACCGGGTCCTGTCGGGTACCCGGGTCGGGTCCCCTGGACAGGTCGGCACCCCGGCCCCGGGTCACGGGGTCATGTCGGGTCGCTGTCCCAGGTACCAGTGTCAGGTGACCACCCCGGCCCCGGGAGACGGAGTCATACCGGGTCCCCGGCCCGGGTCCCCGGGTTGCATCGGCACAAAAGCACCGGATCACTGGATCACGTGGGGGCCCGGGCCCGGGTCCCCGGGTTGCATCGGGACACCAGCGAAGGACCACCGGGTCCTGTCGGGTCCCCGGCCCGGGTCCCCTGGACAGGTCGTTAACCCGGCCCCAGGTCACCGGGTCATGTCGCGCACCCGGCCTGGTTCCCAGGTTCCGGTGACCACCCCGGCACCAGGACCCCGGGTCACGTGGGGACACCGGCCCCAGGTGACCAGGTCACGTGGGGTCACCGGCCCCAGGTCAGAGGGTCACGTGGGGACACCGGCCCCAGGTGACCGGGTCACGTGGGGTCACCGGCCCCAGGTCAGCGGGTCACGTGGGGACCCCGGCACCAGGTCAGCGGGTCACGTGGGGACACCGGCCCCAGGTGACCGGGTCACGTGGGGACACCGGCCCCAGGTCAGAGGGTCACGTGGGGACCCCGGACCCAGGTCACCTGGTCATGTGTGGTACCCAGCGTGGTTCCCAGGTTCCGATGACCTCCCCGGCACCAGGACCCCGGGTCCCGTGGGGACCCCGGCCCCAGGTCACCGGGTCACGTGGGGACACCGGCCCCAGGTGACCGGGTCCCGTGGGGACCCCGGCTCAAGGTCAGCGTGTCACGTGGGGACACCGGCCCCAGGTCAGCGGGTCACGTGGGGACACCGGCCCCAGGTGACCGGGTCACGTGGGGACACCGGCCCCAGGTCAGCGGGTCACGTGGGGACACCGGTTCCAGGTGACCGGGTCACGTGGGGACACCAGCCCCAGGTCAGCGGGTCACGTGGGGACCCCGGACCCAGGTCAGCGGGTCACGTGGGGACACCGGCCCCAGGTAACCGGGTCATACCGAGTCCCCGGACCCAGGTCACCGGGTCAGTTCGGGACCCCGGACCCAGGTCGGGTCATGTCACGTCCCATGCCCGGGTCCCCGGGTTGGATTTTTACCCAGGCCCCGGGTCACAGGGTCATGTCGGCTCAACGGCCTGGGTACAAGGGTCTGGTGACCACCCCGACCCCAGGTCCCCGGGTCATGACGGGACACCGGACCAGGTCCCCGAGTCCGGTCGACACCACAGCCCCAGGTCACCGGGTCATGTCGGGACCCAGCCCGGGTCCCCGGGACGGGTTTTTACCCCAGCCGCAGATCACCGGGTCCTGTCGGGTACCCGGGTCGGGTCCCCTGGACAGGTCGGCACCCCGGTCCCGGGTCACGGGGTCATGTCGGGTCGCTGTCCCGGGTACCAGTGTCAGGTGACCACCCCGGCCCCGGGAGACGGAGTCATACCGGGTCCCCGGCCCGGGTCCCCGGGTTGCATCGGGACAAAAGCACCGGATCACTGGATCACGTGGGGGCCCGGGCCCGGGTCCCCGGGTTGCATCGGGACACCAGCGAAGGACCACCGGGTCCTGTCGGGTCCCCGGCCCGGGTCCCCTGGACAGGTCGTTAACCCGGCCCCAGGTCACCGGGTCATGTCGCGCACCCGGCCTGGTTCCCAGGTTCCGGTGACCACCCCGGCACCAGGACCCCGGGTCACGTGGGGACACCAGCCCCAGGTCAGCGGGTCACGTGGGGACACCGGCCCCAGGTGAGCGGGTCACGTGGGGACACCAGCCCCAGGTCAGAGGGTCACGTGGGGACCCCGGACCCAGGTCACCTGGTCATGTGTGGTACCCAGCCTGGTTCCCAGGTTCCGATGACCACCCCGGCACCAGGACCCCGGGTCCCGTGGGGCACCGGCTCCAGGTCAGAGGGTCACGTGGGGTCATCGGCCCCAGGTCAGCGGGTCACATGGGGACCCCGGCCCCAGGTCACCGGATCACGTGGGGTCACCCGCCCCAGGTGACCGGGTCACGTGGGGACACCGGCCCCAGGTCACCGGGTCACGTGGGGTCACAGGCCCCAGGTGACCGGGTCACGTGGGGACCCCGGCCCCAGGTGACCGGGTCACGTTGGGTCACCGTCCCCTGGTGACCGGGTCACGTGGGGACACCGGCCCCAGGTGACCGGGTCACGTGGGGTCACCGGCCCCAGGTGACCGGGTCACGTGGGGTCACCGGCCCCAGGTGACCGGGTCACGTGTGGTCACCGGCCCCAGGTCAGTGGGTCACGTGGGGACACCGGCCCCAGGTGACCGGGTCACGTGGGGACACCGGCCCCAGGTCAGCGGGTCACGTGGGGACCCCGGCACCAGGTCAGCGGGTCACGTGGGGACACCGGCCCCAGGTGACAGGGTCACGTGGGGTCACCGGCCCCAGGTCAGCGGGTCACGTGGGGTCACCGGCCCCAGGTGACCGGGTCACGTGGGGTCACCGGCCCCAGGTCAGCGGGTCACGTGGGGACACCGGCCCCAGGTGACCGGGTCACGTGTGGACACCGGCCCCAGGTCAGCGGGTCACGTGGGGACACCGGCCCCAGGTGACCGGGTCACGTGGGGACACCGGCCTCAGGTCAGCGGGTCACGTGGGGACACCGGACCCAGGTGACCGGGTCACGTGGGGACACCGGCCCCAGGTCAGCGGGTCACGTGGGGACACCGGCCCCAGGTGACCGGGTCACGTGGGGACACCGGCCTCAGGTCAGCGGGTCACGTGGGGACACCGGCCCCAGGTCAGCGGGTCACGTGGGGACCCCGGACCCAGGTGACCGGGTCACGTGGGGACACCGGCCCCAGGTAACCGGGTCATACCGAGTCCCCGGACCCAGGTCACCGGGTTAGTTCGGGACCCCGGACCCAGGTCGGGTCATGTCACGTCCCATGCCCGGGTCCCCGGGTTGGATTTTTACCCAGGCCCCGGGTCACAGGGTCATGTCGGCTCAACGGCCTGGGTACAAGGGTCTGGTGACCACCCCGACCCCAGGTCCCCGGGTCATGACGGGACACCGGACCAGGTCCCCGAGTCCGGTCGACACCACAGCCCCAGGTCACCGGGTCACGTCGGCACCCCGGAACCAGGTCACCGGGTCATGTCGTGACCCAGCCCGGGTCCCCGGGACGGGTTTTTACCCCAGCCGCAGATCACCGGGTCCTGTCGGGTACCCGGGTCGGGTCCCCTGGACAGGTCGGCACCCCGGCCCCGGGTCACGGGGTCATGTCGGGTCGCTGTCCCGGGTACCAGTGTCAGGTGACCACCCCGGCCCCAGGAGACGGAGTCATACCGGGTCCCCGGCCCGGGTCCCCGGGTTGCATCGGGACAAAAGCACCGGATCACTGGATCACGTGGGGGCCCGGGCCCGGGTCCCCGGGTTGCATCGGGACACCAGCGAAGGACCACCGGGTCCTGTCGGGTCCCCGGCCCGGGTCCCCTGGACAGGTCGTTAACCTGGCCCCAGGTCACCGGGTCATGTCGCGCACCCGGCCTGGTTCCCAGGTTCCGGTGACCACCCCGGCACCAGGACCCCGGGTCACGTGGGGACACCGGCCCCAGGTGACCAGGTCACGTGGGGTCACCGGCCCCAGGTCAGAGGGTCACGTGGGGACACCGGCCCCAGGTGAGCGGGTCACGTGGGGACACCGGCCCCAGGTCAGAGGGTCACGTGGGGACCCCGGACCCAGGTCACCTGGTCATGTGTGGTACCCAGCCTGGTTCCCAGGTTCCGATGACCACCCCGGCACCAGGACCCCGGGTCCCGTGGGGACCCCGGCCCAAGTTGACCGGGTCACGTGGGGTCACCGGCCCCAGGTCAGCGGGTCACGTGGGGTCACCGGCCCCAGGTCAGAGGGTCACGTGGGGACACCGGCCCCAGGTCAGCGGGTCACGTGGGGACACCGGCCCCAGGTCAGCGGGTCACGTGGGGACACCGGCCCCAGGTAACCAAGGCAGGTCGGGACCCAGCCCGGGTCCCCGGGACGGGTTTTTACCCCAGCCGCAGATCACCGGGTCCTGTCGGGTCCCCGGCCCGGGTCCCCTGGACAGGTCGATAACCCGGCCCCAGGTCACCCGGTCATCTCGCGCACCCGGCCTGGTTCCCAGGTTCCGATGACCACCCCGGCACCAGGACTCCGGGTCACGTGGGGACACTGGCCCCAGGTCAGAGGGTCACGTGGGTTCACCGTCCCCAGGTCAGCGGGTCACGTGGGGACCCCGGCCCCAGGTCACCGGATCACGTGGGGTCACCGGCCGCAGGTGACCGGTCACGTGGGGACACCGGCCCCAGGTCACCGGGTCACGTGGGGTCACCGTCCCCAGGTGACCGGGTCACGTGGGGACACCGGCCCCAGGTCACCGGGTCACGTGGGGTCACCGTCCCCAGGTGACCGGGTCACGTGGGGACACCGGCCCCAGGTCACCGGGTCACGTGGGGTCACCGGCCCCAGGTGACCGGGTCACGTGGGGTCACCGGCCCCAGGTGACCGGGTCACGTGGGGTCACCGGCCCCAGGTCAGCGGGTCACGTTGTGACACCGGCCCCAGGTGACCGGGTCACGTGGGGTCACGGGCCCAGGTGACCGGGTCACGTGGGGACACCGGCCCCAGGTCAGAGGGTCACGTGGGGACCCCGGACCCAGGTCACCTGGTCATGTGTGGTACCCAGCCTGGTTCCCAGGTTCCGATGACCACCCCGGCACCAGGACCCCGGGTCACGTGGGGACACCGGCCCCAGGTCAGCGGGTCACGTGGGGACACCGGCCCCAGGTCACCGCGTCAGGTCGGGACCCCGAACCCAGGTCCATGAGTCCGTCGACACCACAGCCCCGGGTCACCGGGTCGTGTCGGGTAACCGGCCTGGTTCCCAGGTTCCGATGACCACCCCGGGACCAGGACCCCGGGTCCCGTGGGGACCCCGGCCCCAGGTGACCAGGTCACGTGGGGTCACCGGCCCCAGGTCAGCGGGTCACGTGGGGTCACTGGCCCCAGGTCAGCGGGTCACGAGGGGACACCGGCCCCAGGTGACCGGGTCACGTGGGGACACCGGCCCCAGGTCAGCGGGTCACGTGGGGACCCCGGCACCAGGTCAGCGGGTCACGTGGGGACACCGGCCCCAGGTGACCGGGTCACGTGGGGTCACCGGCCACAGGTCAGCTGGTCACGTGGGGTCACCGGCCCCAGGTGACCGGGTCACGTGGGGTCACCGGCCCCAGGTCAGCGGGTCACGTGGGGTCACCGGCCCCAGGTGACCGGGTCACGTGGGGTCACCGGCCCCAGGTGACCAGGTCACGTGGGGTCACCGGCCCCAGGTGACCGGGTCATGTGGGGTCACCGGCCCCAGGTCAGCGGGTCACGTGGGGTCACCGGCCCCAGGTCAGCGGGTCACGTGGGGACACCGGCCCCAGGTGACCGGGTCACGTGGGGTCACCAGACCCAGGTGACCGGGTCACGTGGGGACCCCGGCCCCAGGTGACCGGGTCACGTGGGGTCAATGGCCCCAGGTGACCGGGTCACGTGGGGTCACCGGCCCCTGGTGACCAGGTCACGTGGGGTCACCGGCCCCAGGTGACCGGGTCACGTGGGGTCACTGGCCCCAGGTGACCGGGTCACGTGGGGTCACCGGCCCCAGGTCAGCGGGTCACGTGGGGACACCGGCCCCAGGTGACCGGGTCACGTGGGGACACCGGCCCCAGGTCAGCGGGTCACGTGGGGTCACCGGCCCCAGGTCAGTGGGTCACGTGGGGTCACCGGCCCCAGTTCAGAGGGTCACGTGGGGACCCCGGACCCAGGTCACCTGGTCATGTGTGGTACCCAGCCTGGTTCCCAGGTTCCGATGACGACCCCGGCACCAGGACCTCGGGTCCCGTGGGGACCCCGGCCCCAGGTGACCGGGTCACGTGGGGTCACCGGCCCCAGGTCAGCGGGTCACGTGGGGTCACCGGCCCCAGGTCAGCGGGTCACGTAGGGACACCGGCCCCCGGTCAGCGGGTCACGTGGGGACACCGGCCCCAGGTCAGCGGGTCACGTGGGGACACCGGCCCCAGGTAACCAAGGCAGGTCGGGACCCAGCCCGGGTCCCCGGGACGGGTTTTTACCCCAGCCGCAGATCACCGGGTCCTGTCGGGTCCCCGGCCCGAGTCCCCTGGACAGGTCGATAACCCGGCCCCAGGTCACCCGGTCATCTCGCGCACCCGGCCTGGTTCCCAGGTTCCGATGACCACCCCGGCACCAGGACTCCGGGTCACGTGGGGACACCGGCCCCAGGTCACCGGGTCACGTGGGGACACCGGCCCCAGGTCAGCGGGTCACGTGGGGACCCCGGCCCCAGGTCAGAGGGTCACGTGGGGTCACCGGCCCCATGTCAGAGGGTCACGTGGGGACCCCGGACCCAGGTCACCTGGTCATGTGTGGTACCCAGCCTGGTTCCCAGGTTCCGATGACCTCCCCGGCACCAGGACCCCGGGTCACGTGGGGACACCGGCCCCAGGTGACCGGGTCACGTGGGGTCACCGGCCCCAGGTCAGCGGGTCACGTGGGGACACCGGCCCCAGGTGACCGGGTCACGTGGGGACACCGGCCCCAGGTCAGCGGGTCACGTGGGGACACCGGCCCCAGGTGACCGGGTCACGTGGGGACACCGGCCTCAGGTCAGCGGGTCACGTGGGGACACCGGCCCCAGGTCAGCGGGTCACGTGGGGACCCCGGACCCAGGTCAGCGGGTCACGTGGGGACACCGGCCCCAGGTAACCGGGTCATACCGAGTCCCCGGACCCAGGTCACCGGGTCAGTTCGGGACCCCGGACCCAGGTCGGGTCATGTCACGTCCCATGCCCGGGTCCCCGGGTTGGATTTTTACCCAGGCCCCGGGTCACAGGGTCATGTCGGCTCAACGGCCTGGGTACAAGGGTCTGGTGACCACCCCGACCCCAGGTCCCCGGGTCATGACGGGACACCGGACCAGGTCCCCGAGTCTGGTCGACACCACAGCCCCAGGTCACCGGGTCACGTCGGCACCCCGGAACCAGGTCACCGGGTCATGTCGGGACCCAGCCCGGGTCCCCGGGACGGGTTTTTACCCCAGCCGCAGATCACCGGGTCCTGTCGGGTACCCGGGTCGGGTCCCCTGGACAGGTCGGCACCCCGGCCCCGGGTCACGGGGTCATGTCGGGTCGCTGTCCCGGGTACCAGTGTCAGGTGACCACCCCGGCCCCGGGAGACGGAGTCATACCGGGTCCCCGGCCCGGGTCCCCGGGTTGCATCGGGACAAAAGCACCGGATCACTGGATCACGTGGGGGCCCGGGCCCGGGTCCCCGGGTTGCATCGGGACACCAGCGAAGGACCACCGGGTCCTGTCGGGTCCCCGGCCCGGGTCCCCTGGACAGGTCGTTAACCTGGCCCCAGGTCACCGGGTCATGTCGCGCACCCGGCCTGGTTCCCAGGTTCCGGTGACCACCCCGGCACCAGGACCCCGGGTCACGTGGGGACACCGGCCCCAGGTGACCAGGTCACGTGGGGTCACCGGCCCCAGGTCAGAGGGTCACGTGGGGACACCGGCCCCAGGTGAGCGGGTCACGTGGGGACACCGGCCCCAGGTCAGAGGGTCACGTGGGGACCCCGGACCCAGGTCACCTGGTCATGTGTGGTACCCAGCCTGGTTCCCAGGTTCCGATGACCACCCCGGCACCAGGACCCCGGGTCCCGTGGGGACCCCGGCCCAAGTTGACCGGGTCACGTGGGGTCACCGGCCCCAGGTCAGCGGGTCACGTGGGGTCACCGGCCCCAGGTCAGAGGGTCACGTGGGGACACCGGCCCCAGGTAACCGGGTCACGTGGGGACACCGGCCCCAGGTCAGCGGGTCACGTGGGGACACCGGCCCCAGGTAACCAAGGCAGGTCGGGACCCAGCCCGGGTCCCCGGGACGGGTTTTTACCCCAGCCGCAGATCACCGGGTCCTGTCGGGTCCCCGGCCCGGGTCCCCTGGACAGGTCGATAACCCGGCCCCAGGTCACCCGGTCATCTCGCGCACCCGGCCTGGTTCCCAGGTTCCGATGACCACCCCGGCACCAGGACTCCGGGTCACGTGGGGACACTGGCCCCAGGTCAGAGGGTCACGTGGGGTCACCGTCCCCAGGTCAGCGGGTCACGTGGGGACCCCGGCCCCAGGTCACCGGATCACGTGGGGTCACCGGCCGCAGGTGACCGGTCACGTGGGGACACCGGCCCCAGGTCACCGGGTCACGTGGGGTCACCGTCCCCAGGTGACCGGGTCACGTGGGGACACCGGCCCCAGGTCACCGGGTCACGTCCGGTCACCGTCCCCTGGTGACCGGGTCACGTGGGGACACCGGCCCCAGGTCACCGGGTCACGTGGGGTCACCGGCCCCAGGTGACCGGGTCACGTGGGGTCACCGGCCCCAGGTGACCGGGTCACGTGGGGTCACCGGCCCCAGGTCAGCGGGTCACGTTGTGACACCGGCCCCAGGTGACCGGGTCACGTGGGGTCACGGGCCCAGGTGACCGGGTCACGTGGGGACACCGGCCCCAGGTCAGAGGGTCACGTGGGGACCCCGGACCCAGGTCACCTGGTCATGTGTGGTACCCAGCCTGGTTCCCAGGTTCCGATGACCTCCCCGGCACCAGGACCCCGGGTCACGTGGGGACACCGGCCCCAGGTCAGCGGGTCACGTGGGGACACCGGCCCCAGGTCACCGCGTCAGGTCGGGACCCCGAACCCAGGTCCATGAGTCCGTCGACACCACAGCCCCGGGTCACCGGGTCGTGTCGGGTAACCGGCCTGGTTCCCAGGTTCCGATGACCACCCCGGGACCAGGACCCCGGGTCCCGTGGGGACCCCGGCCCCAGGTGACCGGGTCACGTGGGGTCACCGGCCCCAGGTCAGCGGGTCACGTGGGGTCACTGGCCCCAGGTCAGCGGGTCACGAGGGGACACCGGCCCCAGGTGACCGGGTCACGTGGGGACACCGGCCCCAGGTCAGCGGGTCACGTGGGGACCCCGGCACCAGGTCAGCGGGTCACGTGGGGACACCGGCCCCAGGTGACCGGGTCACGTGGGGTCACCGGCCACAGGTCAGCTGGTCACGTGGGGTCACCGGCCCCAGGTGACCGGGTCACGTGGGGTCACCGGCCCCAGGTCAGCGGGTCACGTGGGGTCACCGGCCCCAGGTGACCGGGTCACGTGGGGTCACCGGCCCCAGGTGACCAGGTCACGTGGGGTCACCGGCCCCAGGTGACCGGGTCATGTGGGGTCACCGGCCCCAGGTCAGCGGGTCACGTGGGGTCACCGGCCCCAGGTCAGCGGGTCACGTGGGGACACCGGCCCCAGGTGACCGGGTCACGTGGGGTCACCAGACCCAGGTGACCGGGTCACGTGGGGACCCCGGCCCCAGGTGACCTGGTCACGTGGGGTCACCGGCCCCAGGTGACCGGGTCACGTGGGGTCACCGGCCCCTGGTGACCAGGTCACGTGGGGTCACCGGCCCCAGGTGACCGGGTCACGTGGGGTCACTGGCCCCAGGTGACCGGGTCACGTGGGGTCACCGGCCCCAGGTCAGCGGGTCACGTGGGGACACCGGCCCCAGGTCAGCGGGTCACGTAGGGACACCGGCCCCCGGTCAGCGGGTCACGTGGGGACACCGGCCCCAGGTCAGCGGGTCACGTGGGGACACCGGCCCCAGGTAACCAAGGCAGGTCGGGACCCAGCCCGGGTCCCCGGGACGGGTTTTTACCCCAGCCGCAGATCACCGGGTCCTGTCGGGTCCCCGGCCCGAGTCCCCTGGACAGGTCGATAACCCGGCCCCAGGTCACCCGGTCATCTCGCGCACCCGGCCTGGTTCCCAGGTTCCGATGACCACCCCGGCACCAGGACTCCGGGTCACGTGGGGACACCGGCCCCAGGTCACCGGGTCACGTGGGGACACCGTCCCCAGGTCAGCGGGTCACGTGGGGACCCCGGCCCCAGGTCAGAGGGTCACGTGGGGTCACCGGCCCCATGTCAGAGGGTCACGTGGGGACCCCGGACCCAGGTCACCTGGTCATGTGTGGTACCCAGCCTGGTTCCCAGGTTCCGATGACCTCCCCGGCACCAGGACCCCGGGTCACGTGGGGACACCGGCCCCAGGTGACCGGGTCACGTGGGGTCACCGGCCCCAGGTCAGCGGGTCACGTGGGGACACCGGCCCCAGGTGACCGGGTCACGTGGGGACACCGGCCCCAGGTCAGCGGGTCACGTGGGGACACCGGCCCCAGGTGACCGGGTCACGTGGGGACACCGGCCTCAGGTCAGCGGGTCACGTGGGGACACCGGCCCCAGGTCAGCGGGTCACGTGGGGACCCCGGACCCAGGTCAGCGGGTCACGTGGGGACACCGGCCCCAGGTAACCGGGTCATACCGAGTCCCCGGACCCAGGTCACCGGGTCAGTTCGGGACCCCGGACCCAGGTCGGGTCATGTCACGTCCCATGCCCGGGTCCCCGGGTTGGATTTTTACCCAGGCCCCGGGTCACAGGGTCATGTCGGCTCAACGGCCTGGGTACAAGGGTCTGGTGACCACCCCGACCCCAGGTCCCCGGGTCATGACGGGACACCGGACCAGGTCCCCGAGTCCGGTCGACACCACAGCCCCAGGTCACCGGGTCACGTCGGCACCCCGGAACCAGGTCACCGGGTCATGTCGGGACCCAGCCCGGGTCCCCGGGACGGGTTTTTACCCCAGCCGCAGATCACCGGGTCCTGTCGGGTACCCGGGTCGGGTCCCCTGGACAGGTCGGCACCCCGGCCCCGGGTCACGGGGTCATGTCGGGTCGCTGTCCCGGGTACCAGTGTCAGGTGACCACCCCGGCCCCGGGAGACGGAGTCATACCGGGTCCCCGGCCCGGGTCCCCGGGTTGCATCGGGACAAAAGCACCGGATCACTGGATCACGTGGGGGCCCGGGCCCGGGTCCCCGGGTTGCATCGGGACACCAGCGAAGGACCACCGGGTCCTGTCGGGTCCCCGGCCCGGGTCCCCTGGACAGGTCGTTAACCTGGCCCCAGGTCACCGGGTCATGTCGCGCACCCGGCCTGGTTCCCAGGTTCCGGTGACCACCCCGGCACCAGGACCCCGGGTCACGTGGGGACACCGGCCCCAGGTGACCAGGTCACGTGGGGTCACCGGCTCCAGGTCAGAGGGTCACGTGGGGACACCGGCCCCAGGTGAGCGGGTCACGTGGGGACACCGGCCCCAGGTCAGAGGGTCACGTGGGGACCCCGGACCCAGGTCACCTGGTCATGTGTGGTACCCAGCCTGGTTCCCAGGTTCCGATGACCACCCCGGCACCAGGACCCCGGGTCCCGTGGGGACCCCGGCCCAAGTTGACCGGGTCACGTGGGGTCACCGGCCCCAGGTCAGCGGGTCACGTGGGGTCACCGGCCCCAGGTCAGAGGGTCACGTGGGGACACCGGCCCCAGGTAACCGGGTCACGTGGGGACACCGGCCCCAGGTCAGCGGGTCACGTGGGGACACCGGCCCCAGGTAACCAAGGCAGGTCGGGACCCAGCCCGGGTCCCCGGGACGGGTTTTTACCCCAGCCGCAGATCACCGGGTCCTGTCGGGTCCCCGGCCCGGGTCCCCTGGACAGGTCGATAACCCGGCCCCAGGTCACCCGGTCATCTCGCGCACCCGGCCTGGTTCCCAGGTTCCGATGACCACCCCGGCACCAGGACTCCGGGTCACGTGGGGACACTGGCCCCAGGTCAGAGGGTCACGTGGGGTCACCGTCCCCAGGTCAGCGGGTCACGTGGGGACCCCGGCCCCAGGTCACCGGATCACGTGGGGTCACCGGCCGCAGGTGACCGGTCACGTGGGGACACCGGCCCCAGGTCACCGGGTCACGTGGGGTCACCGTCCCCAGGTGACCGGGTCACGTGGGGACACCGGCCCCAGGTCACCGGGTCACGTCCGGTCACCGTCCCCTGGTGACCGGGTCACGTGGGGACACCGGCCCCAGGTCACCGGGTCACGTGGGGTCACCGGCCCCAGGTGACCGGGTCACGTGGGGTCACCGGCCCCAGGTGACCGGGTCACGTGGGGTCACCGGCCCCAGGTCAGCGGGTCACGTTGTGACACCGGCCCCAGGTGACCGGGTCACGTGGGGTCACGGGCCCAGGTGACCGGGTCACGTGGGGACACCGGCCCCAGGTCAGAGGGTCACGTGGGGACCCCGGACCCAGGTCACCTGGTCATGTGTGGTACCCAGCCTGGTTCCCAGGTTCCGATGACCTCCCCGGCACCAGGACCCCGGGTCACGTGGGGACACCGGCCCCAGGTCAGCGGGTCACGTGGGGACACCGGCCCCAGGTCACCGCGTCAGGTCGGGACCCCGAACCCAGGTCCATGAGTCCGTCGACACCACAGCCCCGGGTCACCGGGTCGTGTCGGGTAACCGGCCTGGTTCCCAGGTTCCGATGACCACCCCGGGACCAGGACCCCGGGTCCCGTGGGGACCCCGGCCCCAGGTGACCGGGTCACGTGGGGTCACCGGCCCCAGGTCAGCGGGTCACGTGGGGTCACTGGCCCCAGGTCAGCGGGTCACGAGGGGACACCGGCCCCAGGTGACCGGGTCACGTGGGGACACCGGCCCCAGGTCAGCGGGTCACGTGGGGACCCCGGCACCAGGTCAGCGGGTCACGTGGGGACACCGGCCCCAGGTGACCGGGTCACGTGGGGTCACCGGCCACAGGTCAGCTGGTCACGTGGGGTCACCGGCCCCAGGTGACCGGGTCACGTGGGGTCACCGGCCCCAGGTCAGCGGGTCACGTGGGGTCACCGGCCCCAGGTGACCGGGTCACGTGGGGTCACCGGCCCCAGGTGACCAGGTCACGTGGGGTCACCGGCCCCAGGTGACCGGGTCATGTGGGGTCACCGGCCCCAGGTCAGCGGGTCACGTGGGGTCACCGGCCCCAGGTCAGCGGGTCACGTGGGGACACCGGCCCCAGGTGACCGGGTCACGTGGGGTCACCAGACCCAGGTGACCGGGTCACGTGGGGACCCCGGCCCCAGGTGACCGGGTCACGTGGGGTCAATGGCCCCAGGTGACCGGGTCACGTGGGGTCACCGGCCCCTGGTGACCAGGTCACGTGGGGTCACCGGCCCCAGGTGACCGGGTCACGTGGGGTCACTGGCCCCAGGTGACCGGGTCACGTGGGGTCACCGGCCCCAGGTCAGCGGGTCACGTGGGGACACCGGCCCCAGGTGACCGGGTCACGTGGGGACACCGGCCCCAGGTCACCGGGTCAAGTGGGGTCACCGGCCCCAGGTCAGTGGGTCACGTGGGGTCACCGGCCCCAGTTCAGAGGGTCACGTGGGGACCCCGGACCCAGGTCACCTGGTCATGTGTGGTACCCAGCCTGGTTCCCAGGTTCCGATGACGACCCCGGCACCAGGACCTCGGGTCCCGTGGGGACCCCGGCCCCAGGTGACCGGGTCACGTGGGGTCACCGGCCCCAGGTCAGCGGGTCACGTGGGGTCACCGGCCCCAGGTCAGCGGGTCACGTAGGGACACCGGCCCCCGGTCAGCGGGTCACGTGGGGACACCGGCCCCAGGTCAGCGGGTCACGTGGGGACACCGGCCCCAGGTAACCAAGGCAGGTCGGGACCCAGCCCGGGTCCCCGGGACGGGTTTTTACCCCAGCCGCAGATCACCGGGTCCTGTCGGGTCCCCGGCCCGAGTCCCCTGGACAGGTCGATAACCCGGCCCCAGGTCACCCGGTCATCTCGCGCACCCGGCCTGGTTCCCAGGTTCCGATGACCACCCCGGCACCAGGACTCCGGGTCACGTGGGGACACCGGCCCCAGGTCACCGGGTCACGTGGGGTCACCGGCCCCAGGTCAGCGGGTCACGTGGGGACCCCGGCCCCAGGTCAGAGGGTCACGTGGGGTCACCGGCCCCATGTCAGAGGGTCACGTGGGGACCCCGGACCCAGGTCACCTGGTCATGTGTGGTACCCAGCCTGGTTCCCAGGTTCCGATGACCTCCCCGGCACCAGGACCCCGGGTCACGTGGGGACACCGGCCCCAGGTGACCGGGTCACGTGGGGTCACCGGCCCCAGGTCAGCGGGTCACGTGGGGACCCCGGCCCCAGGTGACCGGGTCACGTGGGGACACCGGCCCCAGGTCAGCGGGTCACGTGGGGACACCGGCCCCAGGTGACCGGGTCACGTGGGGACACCGGCCTCAGGTCAGCGGGTCACGTGGGGACACCGGCCCCAGGTCAGCGGGTCACGTGGGGACCCCGGACCCAGGTCAGCGGGTCACGTGGGGACACCGGCCCCAGGTAACCGGGTCATACCGAGTCCCCGGACCCAGGTCACCGGGTCAGTTCGGGACCCCGGACCCAGGTCGGGTCATGTCACGTCCCATGCCCGGGTCCCCGGGTTGGATTTTTACCCAGGCCCCGGGTCACAGGGTCATGTCGGCTCAACGGCCTGGGTACAAGGGTCTGGTGACCACCCCGACCCCAGGTCCCCGGGTCATGACGGGACACCGGACCAGGTCCCCGAGTCCGGTCGACACCACAGCCCCAGGTCACCGGGTCACGTCGGCACCCCGGAACCAGGTCACCGGGTCATGTCGGGACCCAGCCCGGGTCCCCGGGACGGGTTTTTACCCCAGCCGCAGATCACCGGGTCCTGTCGGGTACCCGGGTCGGGTCCCCTGGACAGGTCGGCACCCCGGCCCCGGGTCACGGGGTCATGTCGGGTCGCTGTCCCGGGTACCAGTGTCAGGTGACCACCCCGGCCCCGGGAGACGGAGTCATACCGGGTCCCCGGCCCGGGTCCCCGGGTTGCATCGGGACAAAAGCACCGGATCACTGGATCACGTGGGGGCCAGGGCCCGGGTCCCCGGGTTGCATCGGGACACCAGCGAAGGACCACCGGGTCCTGTCGGGTCCCCGGCCCGGGTCCCCTGGACAGGTCGTTAACCCGGCCCCAGGTCACCGGGTCATGTCGCGCACCCGGCCTGGTTCCCAGGTTCCGGTGACCACCCCGGCACCAGGACCCCGGGTCACGTGGGGACCCCGGCCCCAGGTCAGCGGGTCACGTGGGGACACCGGCCCCAGGTCACCGCGTCAGGTCGGGACCCCGAACCCAGGTCCACGAGTCCGTCGACACCACAGCCCCGGGTCACCGGGTCGTGTCGGGTAACCGGCCTGGTTCCCAGGTTCCGATGACCACCCCGGCACCAGGACCCCGGATCCCGTGGGGACCCCGGCCCCAGGTGACCAGGTCACGTGGGGTCACCGGCCCCAGGTCAGCGGGTCACGTGGGGTCACCGGCCCCAGGTCAGCGGGTCACGTGGGGACACCGGCCCCAGGTAACCAAGGCAGGTCGGGACCCAGCCCGGGTCCCCGGGACGGGTTTTTACCCAAGCCGCAGATCACCGGGTCCTGTCGGGTCCCCGGCCCGGGTCCCCTGGACAGGTC
Organism: Somateria mollissima; assembly: GCA_951411735.1. Taxonomy (NCBI): domain Eukaryota; kingdom Metazoa; phylum Chordata; class Aves; order Anseriformes; family Anatidae; genus Somateria; species Somateria mollissima. Next base: position 56,426 of record CATOCB010000193.1, read on the forward strand.
GATAACCCGGCCCCAGGTCACCCGGTCAACTCGCGCACCCGGCCTGGTTCCCAGGTTCCGATGACCACCCCGGCACCAGGACTCCGGGTCACGTGGGGACACCGGCCCCAGGTCAGAGGGTCACGTGGGGTCACCGGCCCCAGGTCAGCGGGTCACGTGGGGACCCCGGCCCCAGGTCACCGGATCACGTGGGGTCACCGGCCCCAGGTGACCGGGTCATTGGGGACACCGGCCCCAGGTCACCGGGTCACGTGGGGTCACCGTCCCCAGGTGACCGGGTCACGTGGGGACACCGGCCCCAGGTGACCGGGTCACGTGGGGTCACCGTCCCCAGGTGACCGGGTCACGTGGGGACACCGGCCCCAGGTGACCGGGTCACGTGGGGTCACCGGCCCCAGGTGACCGGGTCACGTGGGGACCCCGGCACCAGGTGACCGGGTCACGTGGGGTCACCGGCCCCAGGTGACCGGGTCACGTGGGGACACCGGCCCCAGGTCAGTGGGTCACGTGGGGTCACCGGCCCCAGGTCAGCGGGTCACGTGGGGACCCCGGCCCCAGGTGACCGGGTCACGTGGGGACACCGGCCCCAGGTCAGCGGGTCACGTGGGGACCCCGGCACCAGGTGACCTGGTCACGTGGGGACACCGGCCCCAGGTGACCGGGTCACGTGGGGTCACCGGCCCCAGGTCAGCGGGTCACGTGGGGACACCGGCCCCAGGTGACCGGGTCACGTGGGGACACCGGCCCCAGGTCAGCGGGTCACGTGGGGACCCCGTCCCCAGGTGACCGGGTCACGTGGGGTCACCGGGCCCAGGTCAGCGGGTCACGTGGGGTCACCGGCCCCAGGTGACCGGGTCACGTGGGGACACCGGCCCCAGGTCAGCGGGTCACGTGGGGACACCGGCCCCAGGTAACCAAGGCAGGTCGGGACCCAGCCCGGGTCCCCGGGACGGGTTTTTATCCCAGCCGCAGATCACCGGGTCCTGTCGGGTCCCCGGCCCGGGTCCCCTGGACAGGTCCATAACCCGGCCCCAGGTCACCCGGTCATCTCGCGCACCCGGCCTGGTTCCCAGGTTCCGATGACCACCCCGGCACCAGGACTCCGGGTCACGTGGGGACACCGGCCCCAGGTCACCGGGTCACGTGGGGTCACCGTCCCCAGGTCAGCAGGTCCAGTGGGGACCCCGGCCCCAGGTCACCGGATCACGTGGGGTCACCGGCCCCATGTCAGAGGGTCACGTGGGGACCCCGGACCCAGGTCACCTGGTCATGTGTGGTACCCAGCCTGGTTCCCAGGTTCCGATGACCTCCCCGGCACCAGGACCCCGGGTCACGTGGGGACACCGGCCCCAGGTGACCGGGTCACGTGGGGTCACCGGCCCCAGGTCAGCGGGTCACGTGGGGACACCGGCCCCAGGTGACCGGGTCACGTGGGGTCCCCGGCCCCAGGTCACCGGATCACGTGGGGTCACCGGCCCCAGGTGACCGGATCACGTGGGGACACCGGCCCCAGGTCACCGGGTCACGTGGGGTCACCGACCCCAGGTGACCGGGTCACGTGGGGTCACCGGCCCCAGGTGACCGGGTCACGTGGGGACACCGGCCCCAGGTGACCGGGTCACGTGGGGTCACCGGCCCCAGGTGACCGGGTCACGTGAGGTCACCGGCCCCAGGTGACCAGGTCACGTGGGGTCACCGGCCCCAGTTCAGAGGGTCACGTGGGGTCACCGGCCCCAGGTCAGCGGGTCACGTGGGGACACCGGCCCCAGGTGACCGGGTCACGTGGGGTCACCGGCCCCAGGTGACCAGGTCACGTGGGGTCACCGGCCCCAGGTGACCGGGTCACGTGGGGTCACCGGCCCCAGGTCAGCGGGTCACGTGGGGTCACCGGCCCCAGGTGACCGGGTCACGTGGGGTCACCGGCCCCTGGTGACCAGGTCACGTGGGGTCACCGGCCCCAGGTCAGCGGGTCACGTGGGGTCACCGGCCCCAGGTCAGCGGGTCACGTGGGGACACCGGCCCCAGGTGACCGGGTCACGTGGGGACACCGGCCCCAGGTCAGCGGGTCACGTGGGGACCCCGGCACCAGGTCAGCGGGTCACGTGGGGACACCGGCCCCAGGTGACCGGGTCACGTGGGGACACCGGCCCCAGGTCAGAGGGTCACGTGGGGACCCCGGACCCAGGTCACCTGGTCATGTGTGGTACCCAGCCTGGTTCCCAGGTTCCGATGACGACCCCAGCACCAGGACCCCGGGTCCCGTGGGGACCCCGTCCCCAGGTGACCGGGTCACGTGGGGTCACCGGCCCCAGGTCAGCGGGTCACGTGGGGTCACCGGCCCCAGGTGACCGGGTCACGTGGGGACACCGGCCCCAGGTCAGCGGGTCACGTGGGGACACCGGCCCCAGGTAACCAAGGCAGGTCGGGACCCAGCCCGGGTCCCCGGGACGGGTTTTTATCCCAGCCGCAGATCACCGGGTCCTGTCGGGTCCCCGGCCCGGGTCCCCTGGACAGGTCCATAACCCGGCCCCAGGTCACCCGGTCATCTCGCGCACCCGGCCTGGTTCCCAGGTTCCGATGACCACCCCGGCACCAGGACTCCGGGTCACGTGGGGACACCGGCCCCAGGTCACCGGGTCACGTGGGGTCACCGTCCCCAGGTCAGCAGGTCAAGTGGGGACCCCGGCCCCAGGTCACCGGATCACGTGGGGTCACCGGCCCCATGTCAGAGGGTCACGTGGGGACCCCGGACCCAGGTCACCTGGTCATGTGTGGTACCCAGCCTGGTTCCCAGGTTCCGATGACCTCCCCGGCACCAGGACCCCGGGTCACGTGGGGACACCGGCCCCAGGTGACCGGGTCACGTGGGGTCACCAGCCCCAGGTCAGCGGGTCACGTGGGGACACCGGCCCCAGGTGACCGGGTCACGTGGGGTCCTCGGCCCCAGGTCACCGGATCACGTGGGGTCACCGGCCCCAGGTGACCGGATCACGTGGGGACACCGGCCCCAGGTCACCGGGTCACGTGGGGTCACCGACCCCAGGTGACCGGGTCATGAAGGGACACCGGCCCCAGGTGACCGGGTCACGTGGGGTCACCGTCCCCAGGTGACCGGGTCACGTGGGGTCACCGGCCCCAGGTGACCGGGTCACGTGGGGACACCGGCCCCAGGTGACCGGGTCACGTGGGGTCACCGGCCCCAGGTCAGCGGGTCACGTGGGGTCACCGGCCCCAGGTCAGAGGGTCACGTGGGGACACCGGCCCCAGGTCAGCGGGTCACGTGGGGACACCGGCCCCAGGTGACCGGGTCACGTGGGGACACCGGCCCCAGGTCAGCGGGTCACGTGGGGACACCGGCCCCAGGTGACCGGGTCACGTGGGGACACCGGCCTCAGGTCAGCGGGTCACGTGGGGACACCAGCCCCAGGTCAGCGGGTCACGTGGGGACCCCGGACCCAGGTCAGCAGGTCACGTGGGGACACCGGCCCCAGGTAACCGGGTCATACCGAGTCCCCGGACCCAGGTCACCGGGTCAGTTCGGGACCCCGGACCCAGGTCGGGTCATGTCACGTCCCATGCCCGGGTCCCCGGGTTGGATTTTTACCCAGGCCCCGGGTCACAGGGTCATGTCGGCTCAACGGCCTGGGTACAAGGGTCTGGTGACCACCCCGACCCCAGGTCCCCGGGTCATGACGGGACACCGGACCAGGTCCCCGAGTCCGGTCGACACCACAGCCCCAGGTCACAGGGTCACGTCGGCACCCCGGAACCAGGTCACCGGGTCATGTCGTGACCCAGCCCGGGTCCCCGGGACGGGTTTTTACCCCAGCCGCAGATCACCGGGTCCTGTCGGGTCCCCGGCCCGGGTCCCCTGGACAGGTCGATAACCCGGGCCCAGGCCACCCGGTCATCTCGCGCACCCGGCCTCGTTCCCAGGTTCCGATGACCACCCCGGCACCAGGACTCCGGGTCACGTGGGGACACCGGCCCCAGGTCAGAGGGTCACGTGGGGTCACCGGCCCAGGTCAGCGGGTCACGTGGGGACACCGGCCCCAGGTCACCGGATCACGTGGGGTCACCGGCCCCAGGTGACCGGGTCACGTGGGGACACCGGCCCCAGGTCACCGGGTCACGTGGGGTCACCGTCCCCAGGTGACCGGGTCACGTGGGGTCACCGTCCCCAGGTGACCGGGTCACGTGGGGTCACCGGCCCCAGGTGACCGGGTCACGTGGGGTCACCGGCCCCAGGTCAGCGGGTCACGTGGGGACACCGGCCCCAGGTGACCGGGTCACGTGGGGTCACCGGCCCCAGGTGACCGGGTCACGTGGGGACACCGGCCCCAGCTGAACGGGTCACGTGGGGTCACCGGCCCCAGGTCAGCGGGTCACGTGGGGTCACCGGCCCCAGGTGACCTGGTCACGTGGGGTCACCGGCCCCAGGTCAGAGGGTCACGTGGGGACACCGGCCCCAGGTGACCGGGTCACGTGGGGACACCGACCCCAGGTGACCGGGTCACGTGGGGTCACCGGCCCCAGGTCAGCGGGTCACGTGGGGTCACCGGCCCCAGGTCAGCGGGTCACGTGGGGACACCGGCCCCAGGTGACCGGGTCACGTGGAGACACCGGCCCCAGGTCAGCGGGTCACGTGGGGACCCCGGACCCAGGTCAGCGGGTCACGTGGGGACACCGGCCCCAGGTGACCGGGACACGTGGGGACACCGGCCCCAGGTCAGAGGGTCACGTGGGGACCCCGGACCCAGGTCACCTGGTCATGTGTGGTACCCAGCCTGGTTCCCAGGTTCCGATGACCACCCCGGCACCAGGACCCCGGGTCCCGTGGGGACCCCGGCCCCAGGTGACCGGGTCACGTGGGGTCACCGGCCCCAGGTCAGCGGGTCACGGGGGGTCACCGGCCCCAGGTGACCGGGTCACGTGGGGACACTGGCCCCAGGTCAGCGGGTCACGTGGGGACACCGGCCCCAGGTAACCAAGGCAGGTCGGGACCCAGCCCGGGTCCCCGGGACGGGTTTTTATCCCAGCCGCAGATCACCGGGTCCTGTCGGGTCCCCGGCCCGGGTCCCCTGGACAGGTCGATAACCCGGCCCCAGGTCACCCGGTCATCTCGCGCACCCGGCCTGGTTCCCAGGTTCCGATGACCACCCCGGCACCAGGACTCCGGGTCACGTGGGGACACCTGCCCCAGGTCACCGGGTCACGTGGGGTCACCGTCCCCAGGTCAGCGGGTCACGTGGGGACCCCGGACCCAGGTCACCTGGTCATGTGTGGTACCCAGCCTGGTTCCCAGGTTCCGATGACCTCCCCGGCACCAGGACCCCGGGTCACGTGGGGACACCGGCCCCAGGTGACCGGGTCACGTGGGGTCACCGGCCCCAGGTCAGCGGGTCACGTGGGGACACCGGCCCCAGGTGACCGGGTCACGTGGGGACACCGGCCTCAGGTCAGCGGGTCACGTGGGGACACCGGCCCCAGGTGACCGGGTCACGTGGGGACACCGGCCTCAGGTCAGCGGGTCACGTGGGGACACCGGCCTCAGGTAACCGGGTCATACCGAGTCCCCGGACCCAGGTCACCGGGTCAGTTCGGGACCCCGGACCCAGGTCGGGTCATGTCACGTCCCATGCCCGGGTCCCCGGGTTGGATTTTTACCCAGGCCCCGGGTCACAGGGTCATGTCGGGTCAACGGCCTGGGTACAAGGGTCTGGTGACCACCCCGACCCCAGGTCCCCGGGTCATGACGGGACACCGGACCAGGTCCCCGAGTCCGGTCGACACCACAGCCCCAGGTCACCGGGTCACGTCGGCACCCCGGAACCAGGTCACCGGGTCATGTCGGGACCCAGCCCGGGTCCCCGGGACGGGTTTTTACCCCAGCCGCAGATCACCGGGTCCTGTCGGGTACCCGGGTCGGGTCCCCTGGACAGGTCGGCACCCCGGCCCCGGGTCACGGGGTCATGTCGGGTCGCTGTCCCGGGTACCAGTGTCAGGTGACCACCCCGGCCCCGGGAGACGGAGTCATACCGGGTCCCCTGCCCGGGTCCCCGGGTTGCATCGGGACAAAAGCACCGGATCACTGGATCACGTGGGGGCCCGGGCCCGGGTCCCCGGGTTGCATCGGGACACCAGCGAAGGACCACCGGGTCCTGTCGGGTCCCCGGCCCGGGTCCCCTGGACAGGTCGTTAACCCGGCCCCAGGTCACCGGGTCATGTCGCGCACCCGGCCTGGTTCCCAGGTTCCGGTGACCACCCCGGCACCAGGACCCCGGGTCCCGTGGGGACACCGGCCCCAGGTGACCGGGTCACGTGGGGACCCCGGCCCCAGGTCAGCGGGTCACGTGGGGACACCGGCCCCAGGTCACCGCGTCAGGTTGGGACCCCGAACCCAGGTCCACGAGTCCGTCAACACCACAGCCCCGGGTCACCGGGTCGTGTCGGGTAACCGGCCTGGTTCCCAGGTTCCGATGACCACCCCGGCACCAGGACCCCGGGTCACGTGGGGACACCGGCCCCAGGTGACCGGGTCACGTCGGGACACCGGCCCCAGGTGACCGGGTCACGTGGGGACCCCGGCCCCAGGTCAGCGGGTCACGTGGGGACCCCGGTCCCAGGTCAGAGGGTCACGTGGGGTCACCGGCCCCAGGTCAGCGGGTCACGTGGGGACACCGGCCCCAGGTCAGATGGTCATGCGGGGCACCCTGACCCAGGTTACCTGGTCATGTGTGGTACCCAGCCTAGTTCCCAGGTTCCGATGACCACCCCGGCACCGGGACTCCGGGTCACGTGGGGACCCCGGCACCAGGTGACCGGGTCACGTGGGGTCACCGGCCCCAGGTCAGCGGGTCACGTGGGGTCACCGGCCCCAGGTGACCGGGTCACGTGGGGACACCGGCCCCAGGTCAGCGGGTCATGTGGGGACCCCGGCACCAGGTCAGCGGGTCACGTGGGGACACCGGCCCCAGGTGACCGGGTCACGTGGGGTCACCGTCCCCAGGTGACCGGGTCACGTGGGGACACCGGCCCCAGGTGACCGGGTCACGTGGGGTCACCGGCCCCAGGTCAGCGGGTCACGTGGGGTCACCGGCCCCAGGTGACCGGGTCACGTGGGGGCACCGGCCCCAGGTGACCGGCTCACGTGGGGTCACCGGCCCCAGGTGACCGGGTCACGTGGGGACACCGGCCCCAGGTGACCGGGTCACGTGGGGTCACCGGCCCCAGGTCAGCGGGTCACGTGGGGTCACCGGCCCCAGGTGACCGGGTCACGTGGGGTCACCGGCCCCAGGTCAGCGGGTCACGTGGGGACACCGGCCCCAGGTGACCGGGTCACGTGGGGACACCGGCCCCAGGTAACCAAGGCAGGTCGGGACCCAGCCCGGGTCCCCGGGACGGGTTTTTATCCCAGCCGCAGATCACCGGGTCCTGTCGGGTCCCCGGCCCGGGTCCCCTGGACAGGTCGATAACCCGGCCCCAGGTCACCCGGTCATCTCGCGCACCCGGCCTGGTTCCCAGGTTCCGATGACCACCCCGGCACCAGGACTCTGGTCACGTGGGGACACCGGCCCCAGGTGACCGGGTCACGTGGGGTCACCGTCCCCAGGTCAGCGGGTCACGTGGGGACCCCGGCCCCAGGTCACCGGATCACGTGGGGTCACCGGCCCCATGTCAGAGGGTCACGTGGGGACCCCGGACCCAGGTCACCTGGTCATGTGTGGTACCCAGCCTGGTTCCCAGGTTCCGATGACCTCCCCGGCACCAGGACCCCGGGTCACGTGGGGACACCGGCCCCTGGTGACTGGGTCACGTGGGGTCACCGGCCCCAGGTCAGAGGGTCACGTGGGGACACCGGCCCCAGGTGACCGGGTCACGTGGGGACACCGGCCCCAGGTCAGAGGGTCACGTGGGGACCCCGGACCCAGGTCACCTGGTCATGTGTGGTACCCAGCCTGGTTCCCAGGTTCCGATGACCACCCCGGCACCAGGACCCCGGGTCCCGTGGGGACCCCGGCCCCAGGTGACCGGGTCACGTGGGGTCACCGGCCCCCTGTGACCAGGTCACGTGGGGTCACCGGCCCCAGGTCAGCGGGTCACGTGGGGACACCGGCCCCAGGTCAGCGGGTCACGTGGGGACACCGGCCCCAGGTAACCAAGGCAGGTCGGGACCCAGCCCGGGTCCCCGGGACGGGTTTTTACCCCAGCCGCAGATCACCGGGTCCTGTCGGGTCCCCGGCCCGGGTCCCCTGGACAGGTCGATAACCCGGCCCCAGGTCACCCGGTCATCTCGCGCACCCGGCCTCGTTCCCAGGTTCCGATGACCACCCCGGCACCAGGACTCCGGGTCACGTGGGTACACCGGCCCCAGGTCAGAGGGTCACGTGGGGTCACCGGCCCCAGGTCAGCGGGTCACGTGGGGACACCGGCCCCAGGTCACCGGATCACGTGGGGTCACCAGCCCCAGGTGACCGGGTCACGTGGGGACACCGTCCCCAGGTCACCGGGTCACGTGAGGTCACCGGCCCCAGGTCAGCGGGTCACGTGGGGACACCGGCCTCAGGTCAGCGGGTCACGTGGGGACACCGTCCCCAGGTCAGCGGGTCACGTGGGGACCCCGGACCCAGGTCAGCGGGTCACGTGGGGACACCGGCCCCAGGTAACCGGGTCATACCGATTCCCCGGACCCAGGTCACCGGGTCAGTTCGGGACCCCGGACCCAGGTCAGGTCATGTCACGTCCCATGCCCGGGTCCCCGGGTTGGATTTTTACCCAGGCCCCGGGTCACAGGGTCATGTCGGCTCAACGGCCTGGGTACAAGGGTCTGGTGACCACCCCGACCCCAGGTCCCCGGGTCATGACGGGACACCGGACCAGGTCCCCGAGTCCGGTCGACACCACAGCCCCAGGTCACCGGGTCACGTCGGCACCCCGGAACCAGGTCACCGGGTCATGTCGGGACCCAGCCCGGGTCCCCGGGACGGGTTTTTACCCCAGCCGCAGATCACCGGGTCCTGTTGGGTACCCGGGTCGGGTCCCCTGGACAGGTCGGCACCCCGGCCCCGGGTCACGGGGTCATGTCGGGTCGCTGTCCCGGGTACCAGTGTCAGGTGACCACCCCGGCCCCGGGAGACGGAGTCATACCGGGTCCCCGGCCCGGGTCCCCGGGTTGCATCGGGACAAAAGCACCGGATCACTGGATCACGTGGGGGCCAGGGCTCGGGTCCCCGGGTTGCATAGGGACAACAGCGAAGGACCACCGGGTCCTGTCGGGTCCCCGGCCCGGGTCCCCTGGACAGGTCGTTAACCCGGCCCCAGGTCACCGGGTCATGTCGCGCACCAGGCCTGGTTCCCAGGTTCCGGTGACCACCCCGGCACCAGGACCCCGGGTCCCGTGGGGACACCGGCCCCAGGTGACCGGGTCACGTGGGGACACCGGCCCCAGGTCACCGCGTCAGGTCGGGACCCCGAACCCAGGTCCACGAGTCCGTCGACACCACAGTCCCGGGTCACCGGGTCGTGTCGGGTAACCGGCCTGGTTCCCAGGTTCCGATGACCACCCCGGCACCAGGACCCCGGGTCACGTGGGGACACCGGCCCCAGGTCACCGGGTCACGTCGGGACACCGGCCCCAGGTCAGCGGGTCACGTGGGGACCCCGGCCCCAGGTCAGCGGGTCACGTGGGGACCCCGGTCCCAGGTCAGAGGGTCACGTGGGGTCACCGGCCCCAGGTCAGCGGGTCACGTGGGGACACCGGCCCCAGGTCAGATGGTCATGCGGGGCACCCTGACCCAGGTTACCTGGTCATGTGTGGTACCCAGCCTAGTTCCCAGGTTCCGATGACCACCCCGGCACCGGGACTCCGGGTCACGTGGGGACCCCGGCACCAGGTGACCGGGTCACGTGGGGACCCCGGCAACAGGTCAGCAGGTCACGTGGGGACACCGGCCCCAGGTGACCGGGTCACGTGGGGTCACCGGCCCCAGGTCAGCGGGTCACGTGGGGTCACCGGCCCCAGGTGACCGGGTCACGTGGGGTCACCGGCCCCAGGTGACCGGGTCACGGGGGGTCACCGGCCCCAGGTCAGCGGGTCACGTGGGGACACCAACCCCAGGTGACCGGGTCACGTGGGGTCACCGGCCCCAGGTGACCGGGTCACGTGGGGTCACCGGCCCCAGGTGACCGGGTCACGTGGGGTCACCGGCCCCAGGTGACCGGGTCACGTGGGGTCACCGGCCCCAGGTCAGCTGGTCACGTGGGGACACCGGCCCCAGGTGACCGGGTCACGTGGGGTCACCGGCCCCAGGTGACCGGGTCACGTGGGGACACCGGCCCCAGGTGACCGGGTCACGTGGGGTCACCGGCCCCTGGTGACCGGGTCACGTGGGGTCACCGGCCCCAGGTGACCAGGTCACGTGGGGTCACCGGCCCCAGGTCAGAGGTTCACGTGGGGACACCGGCCCCAGGTGACCGGGTCACGTGGGGACACTGGCCGCAGCTCAGAGGGTCACGTGGGGACCCCGGACCCAGGTCACCTGGTCATGTGTGGTACTCAGCCTGGTTCCCAGGTTCCGATGACCACCCCGGCACCAGGACTCCGGGTCCCGTGGGGACCCCGGCCCCAGGTGACCGGGTCACGTGGGGTCACCGGCCCCAGGTCAGCGGGTCACGTGGGGTCACCGGCCCCAGGTCAGCGGGTCACGTGGGGACCCCGGCCCCAGCTGACCGGGTCACGTGGAGTCACCGGCCCCAGGTCAGCGGGTCACGTGGGGACACCGGCCCCAGGTGACCGGGTCACGTGGGGTCACCGGCCCCAGGTGACCGGGTCACGTGGGGTCACCGGCCCCAGGTGACCGGGTCACGTGGTGTCACCGGCCCCAGGTCAGCGGGTCACGTGGGGTCACCGGCCCCAGGTGACCGGGTCACGTGGGGACACCGGCCCCAGGTGACAGGGTCACGTGGGGTCACCGGACCCAGGTGACCGGGTCACGTGGGGACACCGGCCCCAGGTGACCGGGTCACGTGGGGTCACCGGCCCCAGGTGACCGGGTCACGTGGGGACACCGGCCCCAGGTGACCGGGTCACGTGGGGTCACCGGCCCCAGGTGACCGGGTCACGTGGGGTCACCGGCCCCAGGTCAGCGGGTCACGTGGGGACACCGGCCCCAGGTGACCGGGTCACGTGGGGACACCGGCCCCAGGTGACCGGGTCACGTGGGGTGACCGGCCCCAGGTCAGCGGGTCACGTGGGGTCACCGGCCCCAGGTGACCAGGTCACGTGGGGTCACCGGCCCCAGGTCAGAGGGTCACGTGGGGACACCGGCCCCAGGTGACCGGGTCACGTGGGGACACCGGCCGCAGCTCAGAGGGTCACGTGGGGACCCCGGACCCAGGTCACCTGGTCATGTGTGGTACCCAGCCTGGTTCCCAGGTTCCGATGACCACCCCGGCACCAGGACCCCGGGTCCCGTGGGGACCCCGGCCTCAGGTGACCGGGTCACGTGGGGACACCGGCCCCAGGTCACCGGGTCACGTGGGGTCACCGACCCCAGGTCAGCGGGTCACGTGGGGACACCGGTCCCAGGTAACCAAGGCAGGTCGGGACCCAGCCCGGGTCCCCGGGACGGGTTTTTACCCCAGCCGCAGATCACCGGGTCCTGTCGGGTCCCCGGCCCGGGTCCCCTGGACAGGTCGATAACCCGGCCCCAGGTCACCCGGTCATCTCGCGCACCCGGCCTGGTTCCCAGGTTCCGATGACCACCCCGGCCGCAGGACTCCGGGTCACGTGGGGACACCGGCCCCAGGTCACCGGGTCACGTGGGGACACCAGCCCCAGGTCAGCGGGTCACGTGGGGACACCGGCCCCAGGTGACCGGGTCACGTGGGGACACCGGCCCCAGGTCAGCGGGTCACGTGGGGACCCCGGACCCAGGTCAGCGGGTCACGTGGGGACACCGGCCCCAGGTAACCGGGTCATACCGAGTCCCCGGACCCAGGTCACCGGGTCAGTTCGGGACCCCGGACCCAGGTCGGGTCATGTCACGTCCCATGCCCGGGTCCCCGGGTTGGATTTTTACCCAGGCCCCGGGTCACAGGGTCATGTCGGGTCAACGGCCTGGGTACAAGGGTCTGGTGACCACCCCGACCCCAGGTCCCCGGGTCATGACGGGACACCGGACCAGGTCCCCGAGTCCGGTCGACACCACAGCCACGGGTCACCGGGTCGTGTCGGGTAACCGGCCTGGTTCCCAGGTTCCGATGACCACCCCGGCACCAGGACCCCGGGTCACGTGGGGACACCGGCCCCAGGTGACCGGGTCACGTCGGGACACCGGCCCCAGGTCAGCGGGTCACGTGGGGACCCCGGCCCCAGGTCAGAGGGTCACGTGGGGTCACCGGCCCCAGGTCAGCGGGTCACGTGGGGACACCGGCCCCAGGTCAGATGGTCATGCGGGGCCCCCTGACCCAGGTTACCTGGTCATGTGTGGTACCCAGCCTGGTTCCCAGGTTCCGATGACCACCCCGGCACCAGGACCCCGGGTCCCGTGGGGACCCCGGCCCCAGGTGACCGGGTCACGTGGGGTAACCGGCCCCAGGTCAGCGGGTCACGTGGGGTCACAGGCCCCAGGTCAGCGGGTCACGTGGGGACACCGGCACCAGGTCAGCGGGTCACGTGGGGACACCGGCCCCAGGTGACCGGGTCACGTGGGGTCACCGGCCCCAGGTCAGCGGGTCACGTGGGGTCACCGGCCCCAGGTGACCGGGTCACGTGGGGTCACCGGCCCCAGGTCCGCGGGTCACGTGGGGACACCGGCCCCAGGTGACCGGGTCACGTGGGGTCACCGGCCCCAGGTGACCGGGTCACGTGGGGACACCGGCCCCAGGTGAGCGGGTCACGTGGGGACCCCGGCCCCAGGTCAGCGGGTCACGTGGGGTCACCGGCCCCAGGTGACCGGGTCACGTGGGGTCACCGGCCCCAGGTGACCGGGTCACGTGGGGTCACCGGCCCCAGGTCAGCGGGTCACGTGGGGACACCGGCCCCAGGTGACCGGGTCACGTGGGGACACCGGCCCCAGGTGACCGGGTCACGTGGGGTCACCGGCCCCAGGTCAGAGGGTCACGTGGGGACACCGGCCCCAGGTGACCGGGTCACGTGGGGACACCGGCCCCAGGTCAGAGGGTCACGTGGGGACCCCGGACCCAGGTCACCTGGTCATGTGTGGTACCCAGCCTGGTTCCCAGGTTCCGATGACCACCCCGGCACCAGGACCCCGGGTCCCGTGGGGACCCCGGCCCCAGGTGACCGGGTCACGTGGGGTCACCGTCCCCAGGTCAGCGGGTCACGTGGGGTCACCGGCCCCAGTTGACCGGGTCACGTGGGGACACCGGCCCCAGGTCACCGGGTCACGTGGGGACACCGGCCCAGGTCAGCGGGTCACGTGGGGACACCGGCCCCAGGTCAGCGGGTCACGTGGGGACACCGGCCCCAGGTAACCAAGGCAGGTCGGGACCCAGCCCGGGTCCCCGGGACGGGTTTTTACCCCAGCCGCAGATCACCGGGTCCTGTCGGGTCCCCGGCCCGGGTCCCCTGGACAGGTCGATAACCAGGCCCCAGGTCACCCGGTCATCTCGCGCACCCGGCCTGGTTCCCATGTTCCGATGACCACCCCGGCACCAGGACTCCGGGTCACGTGGGGACACCGGCCCCAGGTGACCGGGTCACGTGGGGTCACCGGCCCCAGGTCAGCGGGTCACGTGGGGACCCCGGCCCCAGGTGACTGGGTCACGTGGGGTCACCGGCCCCAGGTCAGAGGGTCACGTGGGGACCCCGGACCCAGGTCACCTGGTCATGTGTGGTACCCAGCCTGGTTCCCAGGTTCCGATGACCACCCCGGCACCAGGTCACCGGGTCCCGTGGGGACCCCGGCCCCAGGTCAGCGGGTCACGTGGGGACACCGGCCCCAGGTGACCGGGTCACGTGGGGTCACCGGCCCCAGGTGACCGGGTCACGTGGGGACACCGGCCCCAGGTGACCGGGTCACGTGGGGTCACCGGCCCCAGGTCAGCGGGTCACGTGGGGTCACCGGCCCCAGGTGACCGGGTCACGTGGGGTCACCGGCCCCAGGTGACCGGGTCACGTGGGGTCACCGGCCCCAGGTCAGCGGGTCACGTGGGGACACCGGCCTCAGGTCAGCGGGTCACGTGGGGACACCGGCCCCAGGTCAGCGGGTCACGTGGGGACCCCGGACCCAGGTCAGCGGGTCACGTGGGGACACCGGCCCCAGGTAACCGGGTCATACCGAGTCCCCGGACCCAGGTCACCGGGTCAGTTCGGGACCCCGGACCCAGGTCGGGTCATGTCACGTCCCATGCCCGGGTCCCCGGGTTGGATTTTTACCCAGGCCCCGGGTCACAGGGTCATGTCGGCTCAACGTCCTGGGTACAAGGGTCTGGTGACCACCCCGACCCCAGGTCCCCGGGTCATGACGGGACACCGGACCAGGTCCCCGAGTCCGGTCGACACCACAGCCCCAGGTCACCGGGTCACGTCGGCACCCCGGAACCAGGTCACCGGGTCATGTCGGGACCCAGCCCGGGTCCCCGGGACGGGTTTTTACCCCAGCCGCAGATCACCGGGTCCTGTCGGGTACCCGGGTCGGTTCCCCTGGACAGGTCGGCACCCCGGCCCCGGGTCACGGGGTCATGTCGGGTCGCTGTCCCGGGTACCAGTGTCAGGTGACCACCCCGGCCCCGGGAGACGGAGTCATACCGGGTCCCCGGCCCGGGTCCCCGTGTTGCATCGGGACAAAAGCACCGGATCACTGGATCACGTGGGGGCCAGGGCCCGGGTCCCCGGGTTGCATCGGGACACCAGCGAAGGACCACCGGGTCCTGTCGGGTCCCCGGCCCGGGTCCCCTGGACAGGTCGTTAACCCGGCCCCAGGTCACCGGGTCATGTCGCGCACCCGGCCTGGTTCCCAGGTTCCGGTGACCACCCCGGCACCAGGACCCCGGGTCACGTGGGGACCCCGGCCCCAGGTGACCGGGTCACGTGGGGTCACCGGCCCCAGGTCAGCGGGTCAAGTGGGGTCACCGGCCCCAGGTCAGCGGGTCACGTGGGGACACCGGCCCCAGGTGACCGGGTCACGTGGGGACACCGGCCCCAGGTCAGCGGGTCACGTGGGGACCCCGGCACCAGGTCAGCGGGTCACGTGGGGACACCGGCCCCAGGTGACCGGGTCACGTGGGGTCACCGGCCCCAGGTCAGCGGGTCACGTGGGGACACCGGCCCCAGGTGACCGGGTCACGTGGGGTCACCGGCCCCAGGTGACCGGGTCACGTGGGGTCACCGGCCCCTGGTGACCAGGTCACGTGGGGTCACCGGCCCCAGGTGACCGGGTCACGTGGGGTCACCGGCCCCAGGTGACCGGGTCACGTGGGGTCACAGGCCCCAGGTCAGCGGGTCACGTGGGGACACCGGCCCCAGGTGACCGGGTCACGTGGGGTCACCGGCCCCAGGTCAGCGGGTCACGTGGGGTCACCGGCCCCAGGTGACCGGGTCACGTGGGGACACCGGCCCCAGGTGACCGGGTCACGTGGGGACACCGGCCCCAGGTCAGCGGGTCACGTGGGGACCCCGGCACCAGGTCAGCGGGTCACGTGGGGACACCGGACCCAGGTGACCGGGTCACGTGGGGACACCGGCCCCAGGTCAGAGGGTCACGTGGGGACCCCGGACCCAGGTCACCTGGTCATGTGTGGTACCCATCCTGGTTCCCAGGTTCCGATGACGACCCCGGCACCAGGACCCCGGGTCCCGTGGGGACCCCGGCCCCAGGTGACCGGGTCACGTGGGGTCACCGGCCCCAGGTCAGCGGGTCACGTGGGGTCACCGGCCCCAGGTGACCGGGTCACGAGGGGACACCGGCCCCAGGTCAGCGGGTTACGTGGGGACACCGGCCCCAGGTCAGCGGGTCACGTGGGGACACCGGCCCCAGGTAACCAAGGCAGGTCGGGACCCAGCCCGGGTCCCCGGGACGGGTTTTTACCCCAGCCGCAGATCACCGGGTCCTGTCAGGTCCCCGGCCCGGGTCCCCTGGACAGGTCGATAACCCGCCCCAGGTCAACCGGTCATCTCGCGCACCCGGCCTGGTTCCCAGGTACCGATGACCACCCCGGCACCAGGACTCCGGGTCACGTGGGGACACCGGCCTCAGGTCACCGGGTCACGTGGGGTCACCGTCCCCAGGTCAGCGGGTCACGTGGGGACCCCGGCCCCAGGTCACCGGATCACGTGGGGTCACCGGCCCCATGTCAGAGGGTCACGTGGGGACCCCGGACCCAGGTCACCTGGTCATGTGTGGTACCCAGCCTGGTTCCCAGGTTCCGATGACCTCCCCGGCACCAGGACCCCGGGTCACGTGGGGACACCGGCCCCAGGTGACCGGGTCACGTGGGGACACCGGCCCCAGGTCAGCGGGTCACGTGGGGACACCGGCCTCAGGTGACCAGGTCACGTGGGGACACCGGCTCCAGGTCAGCGGGTCACGTGGGGACCCCGGACCCAGGTCAGCGGGTCATGTCGGGACCCAGCCCGGGTCCCCGGGACGGGTTTTTACCCCAGCCGCAGATCACCGGGTCCTGTCGGGTACCCGGGTCGGGTCCCCTGGACAGGTCGGCACCCCGGCCCCGGGTCACGGGGTCATGTCGGGTCGCTGTCCCGGGTACCAGTGTCAGGTGACCACCCCGGCCCCGGGAGACGGAGTCATACCGGGTCCCCGGCCCGGGTCCCCGGGTTGCATCGGGACAAAAGCACCGGATCACTGGATCACGTGGGGGCCCGGGCCCGGGTCCCCGGGTTGCATCGGGACACCAGCGAAGGACCACCGGGTCCTGTCGGGTCCCCGGCCCGGGTCCCCTGGACAGGTCGTTAACCCGGCCCCAGGTCACCGGGTCGTGTCGGGTAACCGGCCTGGTTCCCAGGTTCCGGTGACCACCCCGGCACCAGGACCCCGGGTCACGTGGGGACACCGGCCCCAGGTGACCAGGTCACGTGGGGTCACCGGCCCCAGGTCAGAGGGTCACGTGGGGACACCGGCCCCAGGTGACCGGGTCACGTGGGGTCACCGGCCCCAGGTCAGCGGGTCACGTGGGGACCCCGGCACCAGGTCAGCGGGTCACGTGGGGACACCGGCCCCAGGTCACCGGGTCACGTGGGGACACCGGCCCCAGGTCAGAGGGTCACGTGGGGACCCCGGACCCAGGTCACCTGGTCATGTGTGGTACCCAGCGTGGTTCCCAGGTTCCGATGACCTCCCCGGCACCAGGACCCCGGGTCCCGTGGGGACCCCGGCCCCAGGTCATCGGGTCACGTGGGGACACCGGCCCCAGGTGACCGGGTCCCGTGGGGACCCCGGCCCCAGGTGACCGGGTCACGTGGGGACACCGGCCCCAGGTCAGCGGGTCACGTGGGGACACCGGCCCCAGGTGACCGGGTCACGTGGGGACACCGGCCCCAGGTCAGCGGGTCACGTGGGGACACCGGTTCTAGGTGACCGGGTCACGTGGGGACACCAGCCCCAGGTCAGCGGGTCACGTGGGGACCCCGGACCCAGGTCAGCGGGTCACGTGGGGACACCGGCCCCAGGTAACCGGGTCATACCGAGTCCCCGGACCCAGGTCACCGGGTCAGTTCGGGACCCCGGACCCAGGTCGGGTCATGTCACGTCCCATGCCCGGGTCCCCGGGTTGGATTTTTACCCAGGCCCCGGGTCACAGGGTCATGTCGGGTCAACGGCCTGGGTACAAGGGTCTGGTGACCACCCCGACCCCAGGTCCCCGGGTCATGACGGGACACCGGACCAGGTCCCCGAGTCCGGTCGACACCACAGCCCCAGGTCACCGGGTCACGTCGGCACCCCGGAACCAGGTCACCGGGTCATGTCGGGACCCAGCCCGGGTCCCTGGGACGGGTTTTTACCCCAGCCGCAGATCACCGGGTCCTGTCGGGTACCCGGGTCGGGTCCCCTGGACAGGTCGGCACCCCGGCCCCGGGTCACGGGGTCATGTCGGGTCGCTGTCCCGGGTACCAGTGTCAGGTGACCACCCCGGCCCCGGGAGACGGAGTCATACCGGGTCCCCGGCCCGGGTCCCCGGGTTGCATCGGGACAAAAGCACCGGATCACTGGATCATGTGGGGGCCCGGGCCCGGGTCCCCGGGTTGCATCGGGACACCAGCGAAGGACCACCGGGTCCTGTCGGGTCCCCGGCCCGGGTCCCCTGGACAGGTCGTTAACCCGGCCCCAGGTCACCGGGTCATGTCGCGCACCCGGCCTGGTTCCCAGGTTCCGGTGACCACCCCGGCACCAGGACCCCGGGTCACGTGGGGACACCGGCCCCAGGTCAGCGGGTCACGTGGGGACCCCGGCCCCAGGTCAGCGGGTCACGTGGGGACACCGGCCCCAGGTCACCACGTCAGGTCGGGACCCCGAACCCAGGTCCACGAGTCCGTCGACACCACAGCCCCGGGTCACCGGGTCGTGTCGGGTAACCGGCCTGGTTCCCAGGTTCCGATGACCACCCCGGCACCAGGACCCCGGGTCACGTGGGGACACCGGCCCCAGGTGACCGGGTCACGTCGGGACACCGGCCCCAGGTCAGCGGGTCACGTGGGGACCCCGGCCCCAGGTCACCGGGTCACGTGGGGACCCCGGCCCCAGGTCAGAGGATCACGTGGGGTCACCGGCCCCAGGTCAGCGGGTCACGTGGGGACACCGGCCCCAGGTCAGATGGTCATGCGGGGCACCCTGACCCAGGTTACCTGGTCATGTGTGGTACCCAGCCTAGTTCCCAGGTTCCGATGACCACCCCGGCACCGGGACTCCGGGTCACGTGGGGACCCCGGCACCAGGTGACCGGGTCACGTGGGGACACCGGCCCCAGGTCAGCGGGTCACGTGGGGACCCCGGCACCAGGTCAGCGGGTCACGTGGGGACACCGGCCCCAGGTGACCGGGTCACGTGGGGTCACCGGCCCCAGGTCAGCGGGTCACGTGGGGTCACCGGCCCCAGGTGACCGGGTCACGTGGGGTCACCGGCCCCAGGTCAGCGGGTCACGTGGGGACACCGGACCCAGGTGACCGGGTCACGTGGGGTCACCGGCCCCAGGTGACCGGGTCACGTGGGGTCACCGGCCCCAGGTGACCGGGTCACGTGGGGTCACCGGCCCCAGGTCAGCGGGTCACGTGGGGTCACCGGCCCCAGGTCAGCGGGTCACGTGGGGACACCGGCCCCAGGTGACCGGGTCACGTGGGGACACCGGCCCCAGGTGACCGGGTCACGTGGGGTCACCGGCCCCAGGTGACCGGGTCACGTGGGGTCACCGGCCCCAGGTGACCGGGTCACGTGGGGTCACCGGCCCCAGGTCAGCGGGTCACGTGGGGACACCGGCCCCAGGTGACCGGGTCACGTGGGGTCACCGGCCCCAGGTGACCGGGTCACGTGGGGACACCGGCCCCAGGTGACCGGGTCACGTGGGGTCACCGGCCCCAGGTCAGCGGGTCACGTGGGGACACCGACCCCAGGTGACCAGGTCACGTGGGGTCACCGGCCCCAGGTCAGAGGGTCACGTGGGGACACCGGCCCCAGGTGACCGGGTCACGTGGGGACACCGGCCCCAGGTCAGAGGGTCACGTGGGGACCCCGGACCCAGGTCACCTGGTCATGTGTGTTACCCAGCCTGGTTCCCAGGTTCCGATGACCACCCCGGCACCAGGACCCCGGGTCCAGTGGGGACCCCGGCCGCAGGTGACCGGATCACGTGGGGTCACCGGCCCCAGGTCAGCGGGTCACGTGGTGTCACCGGCCCCAGGTCAGCGGGTTACGTGGGGACCCCGGCACCAGGTCAGCGGGTCACGTGGGGACACCGGCCCCAGGTCAGCGGGTCACGTGGGGACCCCGGCACCAGGTCAGCGGGTCACGTGGGGACACCGGCCCCAGGTGACCGGGTCACGTGGGGACACCGGCCCCAGGTGACCGGGTCACGTGGGGACACCGGCCCCAGGTGAGCGGGTCACGTGGGGTCACCGGCCCCAGGTGACCGGGTCACGTGGTGTCACCGGCCCCAGGTGACCGGGTCACGTGGGGACACCGGCCCCAGGTGACCGGGTCACGTGGGGACACCGGCCCCAGGTGACCGGGTCACGTGGGGACACCGGCCCCAGGTGACCGGGTCACGTGGGGTCACCGGCCCCACGTCAGCGGGTCACGTGGGGACACCGGCCCCAGGTCAGCGGGTCACGTGGGGACACCGGCCCCAGGTAACCAAGGCAGGTCGGGACCCAGCCCGGGTCCCCGGGACGCGTTTTTACCCCAGCCGCAGATCACCGGGTCCTGTCGGGTCCCCGGCCCGGGTCCCCTGGACAGGTCGATAACCCGGCCCCAGGTCACCCGGTCATCTCGCGCACCCGGCCTGGTTCCCAGGTTCCGATGACCACCCCGGCACCAGGACTCCGGGTCACGTGGGGACACCGGCCCCTGGTCACCGGGTCACGTGGGGTCACCGGCCCCAGGTCAGCGGGTCACGTGGGGACCCCGGCCCCAGGTCAATGGATCACGTGGGGTCACCCGCCCCAGGTGACCGGGTCACGTGGGGACACCGGCCCCAGGTCACCGGGTCACGTGGGGTCACCGTCCCCACGTCAGCGGGTCACGTGGGGTCACCGGCCCCAGGTGACCAGGTCACGTGGGGTCACCGGCCCCAGGTCAGCGGGTCACGTGGGGACACCGGCCCCAGGTTACCAAGGCAGGTCGGGACCCAGCCCGGGTCCCCGGGACGGGTTTTTACCCCAGCCGCAGATCACCGGGTCCTGTCGGGTACCCGGGTCGGGTCCCCTGGACAGGTCGGCACCCCGGCCCCGGGTCACGGGGTCATGTCGGGTCGCTGTCCCGGGTACCAGTGTCAGGTGACCACCCCGGCCCCGGGAGACGGAGTCATACCGGGTCCCCGGCCCAGGTCCCCGGGTTGCATCGGGACAAAAGCACCGGATCACTGGATCACGTGGGGCCCGGGCCCGGGTCCCCGGGTTGCATCGGGACACCAGCGAAGGACCACCGGGTCCTGTCGGGTCCCCGGCCCGGGTCCCCTGGACAGGTCGTTAACCCGGCCCCAGGTCACCGGGTCGTGTCGGGTAACCGGCCTGGTTCCCAGGTTCCGGTGACCACCCCGGCACCAGGACCCCGGGTCCCGTGGGGACACCGGCCCCAGGTGACCGGGTCACGTGGGGTCACCGGCCCCAGGTGACCGGGTCACGTGGGGTCACCGGCCCAGGTGACCGGGTCACGTGGGGTCACCGGCCCCAGGTGACCGGGTCACGTGGGGTCACCGGCCCCAGGTGACCTGGTCACGTGGGGTAACCGGCCCCAGGTGACCGGGTCACGTGGGGACCCCGGGCCCAGGTAACCGGGTCATACCGAGTCCCCGGACCCAGGTCACCGGGTCAGTTCGGGACCCCGGACCCAGGTCGGGTCATGTCACGTCCCATGCCCGGGTCCCCGGGTTGGATTTTTACCCAGGCCCCGGGTCACGGGGTCATGTCGGGTCGCTGTCCCGGGTACCAGTGTCAGGTGACCACCCCGGCCCCGGGAGATGGAGTCATACCGGGTCCCCGGCCCAGGTCCCCGGGTTGCATCCGGACAAAAGCACCGGATCACTGGATCACGTGGGGGCCCGGGCCCGGGTCCCCGGGTTGCATCGGGACACCAGCGAAGGACCACCGGGTCCTGTCGGGTCCCCGGCCCGGGTCCCCTGGACAGGTCGTTAACCCGGCCCCAGGTCACCGGGTCGTGTCGGGTAACCGGCCTGGTTCCCAGGTTCCGGTGACCACCCCGGCACCAGGACCCCGGGTCCCGTGGGGACCCCGGCCCCAGGTGACCGGGTCACGCGGGGTCACCGGCCCCAGGTCAGCGGGTCACGTGGGGTCACCGGCACCAGGTGACCTGGTCACGTGGGGTCACCGGCCCCAGGTGACCGGGTCACGTGGGGTCACCGGCACCAGGTGACCGGGTCACGTGGGGTCACCGGCCCCAGGTGACCGGGTCACGTGGGGTCACCGGCCCCAGGTGACCGGGTCAAGTGAGGTCACCGGCCCCAGGTGACCGGGTCACGTGGGGTCACCGGCCCCAGGTGACCGGGTCACGTGGGGTCACCGGCCCCAGGTGACCGGGTCACGTGGGGTCACCGGCCCAGGTGACGGGGTCACGTGGGGTCACCGGCCCCAGGTGACCGGGTCACGTGGGGTCACCTGCCCCAGGTGACCTAGTCACGTGGGGTCACCGGCCCCAGGTGACCGGGTCACGTGGGGTCACCGGCCCCAGGTGACCGGGTCACGTGGGGTCACCGGCCCCAGGTGACCGGGTCACGTGGGGTCACCGGCCCCAGGTCAGCGGGTCACGTGGGGACCCCGGCCCCAGGTGACCGGGTCACGTGGGGACACCGGCCCCAGGTCAGCGGGTCACGTGGGGTCACCGGCCCCAGGTGACCTGGTCACGTGGGGACCCCGGCCCCAGGTGACCGGGTCACGTGGGGACCCCGGGCCCAGGTAACCGGGTCATACCGAGTCCCCGGACCCAGGTCACCGGGTCAGTTCGGGACCCCGGACCCAGGTCGGGTCATGTCACGTCCCATGCCCGGGTCCCCGGGTTGGATTTTTACCCAGGCCCCGGGTCACGGGGTCATGTCGGGTCGCTGTCCCGGGTACCAGTGTCAGGTGACCACCCCGGCCCTGGGAGACGGAGTCATACCGGGTCCCCGGCCCAGGTCCCCGGGTTGCATCGGGACAAAAGCACCGGATCACTGGATCACGTGGGGGCCCGGGCCCGGGTCCCCGGGTTGCATCGGGACACCAGCGAAGGACCACCGGGTCCTGTCGGGTCCCCGGCCCGGGTCCCCTGGACAGGTCGTTAACCCGGCCCCAGGTCACCGGGTCGTGTCGGGTAACCGGCCTGGTTCCCAGGTTCCGGTGACCACCCCGGCACCAGGACCCCGGGTCCCGTGGGGACCCCGGCACCAGGTGACCGGGTCACGTGGGGTCACCGGCCCCAGGTGACCGGGTCACGTGGGGACACCGGCCCCAGGTGACCGGGTCACGTGGGGTCACCGGCCCCAGGTCAGCGGGTCACGTGGGGTCACCGGCCCCAGGTGACCGGGTCACGTGGGGTCACCGGCCCCAGGTGACCGGGTCACGTGGGGTCACCGGCCCCAGGTGACCTGGTCACGTGGGGTCACCGGCCCCAGGTGACCGGGTCACGTGGGGTCACCGGCCCCAGGTGACCGGGTCACGTGAGGTCACCGGCCCCAGGTGACCGGGTCACGTGGGGTCACCGGCCCCAGGTGACCGGGTCACGTGGGGTCACCGGCCCCAGGTGACCGGGTCACGTGGGGTCACCGGCCCAGGTGACCGGGTCACGTGGGGTCACCGGCCCCAGGTCAGCGGGTTACGTGGGGACCCCGGCACCAGGTCAGCGGGTCACGTGGGGACACCGGCCCCAGGTCAGCGGGTCACGTGGGGACCCCGGCACCAGGTCAGCGGGTCACGTGGGGACACCGGCCCCAGGTGACCGGGTCACGTGGGGACACCGGCCCCAGGTGACCGGGTCACGTGGGGACACCGGCCCCAGGTGAGCGGGTCACGTGGGGTCACCGGCCCCAGGTGACCGGGTCACGTGGTGTCACCGGCCCCAGGTGACCGGGTCACGTGGGGACACCGGCCCCAGGTGACCGGGTCACGTGGGGACACCGGCCCCAGGTGACCGGGTCACGTGGGGACACCGGCCCCAGGTGACCGGGTCACGTGGGGTCACCGGCCCCACGTCAGCGGGTCACGTGGGGACACCGGCCCCAGGTCAGCGGGTCACGTGGGGACACCGGCCCCAGGTAACCAAGGCAGGTCGGGACCCAGCCCGGGTCCCCGGGACGCGTTTTTACCCCAGCCGCAGATCACCGGGTCCTGTCGGGTCCCCGGCCCGGGTCCCCTGGACAGGTCGATAACCCGGCCCCAGGTCACCCGGTCATCTCGCGCACCCGGCCTGGTTCCCAGGTTCCGATGACCACCCCGGCACCAGGACTCCGGGTCACGTGGGGACACCGGCCCCTGGTCACCGGGTCACGTGGGGTCACCGGCCCCAGGTCAGCGGGTCACGTGGGGACCCCGGCCCCAGGTCAATGGATCACGTGGGGTCACCCGCCCCAGGTGACCGGGTCACGTGGGGACACCGGCCCCAGGTCACCGGGTCACGTGGGGTCACCGTCCCCACGTCAGCGGGTCACGTGGGGTCACCGGCCCCAGGTGACCAGGTCACGTGGGGTCACCGGCCCCAGGTCAGCGGGTCACGTGGGGTCACCGGCCCCAGGTGACCTGGTCACGTGGGGACCCCGGCCCCAGGTGACCGGGTCACGTGGGGACCCCGGGCCCAGGTAACCGGGTCATACCGAGTCCCCGGACCCAGGTCACCGGGTCAGTTCGGGACCCCGGACCCAGGTCGGGTCATGTCACGTCCCATGCCCGGGTCCCCGGGTTGGATTTTTACCCAGGCCCCGGGTCACGGGGTCATGTCGGGTCGCTGTCCCGGGTACCAGTGTCAGGTGACCACCCCGGCCCTGGGAGACGGAGTCATACCGGGTCCCCGGCCCAGGTCCCCGGGTTGCATCGGGACAAAAGCACCGGATCACTGGATCACGTGGGGGCCCGGGCCCGGGTCCCCGGGTTGCATCGGGACACCAGCGAAGGACCACCGGGTCCTGTCGGGTCCCCGGCCCGGGTCCCCTGGACAGGTCGTTAACCCGGCCCCAGGTCACCGGGTCGTGTCGGGTAACCGGCCTGGTTCCCAGGTTCCGGTGACCACCCCGGCACCAGGACCCCGGGTCCCGTGGGGACCCCGGCACCAGGTGACCGGGTCACGTGGGGTCACCGGCCCCAGGTGACCGGGTCACGTGGGGACACCGGCCCCAGGTGACCGGGTCACGTGGGGTCACCGGCCCCAGGTCAGCGGGTCACGTGGGGTCACCGGCCCCAGGTGACCGGGTCACGTGGGGTCACCGGCCCCAGGTGACCGGGTCACGTGGGGTCACCGGCCCCAGGTGACCGGGTCACGTGGGGTCACCGGCCCCAGGTGACCTGGTCACGTGGGGTCACCGGCCCCAGGTGACCGGGTCACGTGGGGTCACCGGCCCCAGGTGACCGGGTCACGTGAGGTCACCGGCCCCAGGTGACCGGGTCACGTGGGGTCACCGGCCCCAGGTGACCGGGTCACGTGGGGTCACCGGCCCCAGGTGACCGGGTCACGTGGGGTCACCGGCCCAGGTGACCGGGTCACGTGGGGTCACCGGCCCCAGGTGACCGGGTCACGTGGGGTCACCGGCCCCAGGTCAGCGGGTCACGTGGGGTCACTGGCCCCAGGTGACCTGGTCACGTGGGGACCCCGGCCCCAGGTGACCGGGTCACGTGGGGACCCCGGGCCCAGGTAACCGGGTCATACTGAGTCCCCGGACCCAGGTCACCGGGTCAGTTCGGGACCCCGGACCCAGGTCGGGTCATGTCACGTCCCATGCCCGGGTCCCCGGGTTGGATTTTTACCCAGGCCCCGGGTCACGGGGTCATGTCGGGTCGCTGTCCCGGGTACCAGTGTCAGGTGACCACCCCGGCCCCGGGAGACGGAGTCATACCGGGTCCCCGGCCCAGGTCCC
Organism: Somateria mollissima; assembly: GCA_951411735.1. Taxonomy (NCBI): domain Eukaryota; kingdom Metazoa; phylum Chordata; class Aves; order Anseriformes; family Anatidae; genus Somateria; species Somateria mollissima. The sequence goes on from CATOCB010000193.1 coordinate 82,169, forward strand.
CGGGTTGCATCGGGACAAAAGCACCGGATCACTGGATCACGTGGGGGCCCGGGCCCGGGTCCCCGGGTTGCATCGGGACACCAGCGAAGGACCACCGGGTCCTGTCGGGTCCCCGGCCCGGGTCCCCTGGACAGGTCGTTAACCCGGCCCCAGGTCACCGGGTCGTGTCGGGTAACCGGCCTGGTTCCCAGGTTCCGGTGACCACCCCGGCACAAGGACTCCGGGTCCCGTGGGGACCCCGGCCCCAGGTGACCGGGTCACGCGGGGTCACCGGCCCCAGGTCAGCGGGTCACGTGGGGTCACCGGCCCCAGGTGACCGGGTCACGTGGGGTCACCGGCCCCAGGTGACCGGGTCACGTGAGGTCACAGGCCCCAGGTGACCGGGTCACGTGGGGTCACCGGCCCCAGGTGACCGGGTCACGTGGGGTCACCGGCCCCAGGTGACCGGGTCACGTGGGGTCACCGGCCCCAGGTGACCGGGTCACGTGGGGTCACCGGCCCCAGGTGACCGGGTCACGTGGGGACACCGGCCCCAGGTGACCGGGTCACGTGGGGTCACCGGCCCCAGGTCAGCGGGTCACGTGGGGACCCCGGCCCCAGGTGACCGGGTCACGTGGGGACACCGGCCCCAGGTCAGCGGGTCACGTGGGGTCACCGGCCCCAGGTGACCTGGTCACGTGGGGACCCCGGCCCCAGGTGACCGGGTCACGTGGGGACCCCGGGCCCAGGTAACCGGGTCATACCGAGTCCCCGGACCCAGGTCACCGGGTCAGTTCGGGACCCCGGACCCAGGTCGGGTCATGTCACGTCCCATGCCTGGGTCCCCGGGTTGGATTTTTACCCAGGTCCCGGGTCACGGGGTCATGTCGGGTCGCTGTCCCGGGTACCAGTGTCAGGTGACCACCCCGGCCCCGGGAGACGGAGTCATACCGGGTCCCCGGCCCAGGTCCCCGGGTTGCATCGGGACAAAAGCACCGGATCACTGGATCACGTGGGGGCCCGGGCCCGGGTCCCCGGGTTGCATCGGGACACCAGCGAAGGACCACCGGGTCCTGTCGGGTCCCCGGCCCGGGTCCCCTGGACAGGTCGTTAACCCGGCCCCAGGTCACCGGGTCGTGTCGGGTAACCGGCCTGGTTCCCAGGTTCCGGTGACCACCCCGGCACCAGGACCCCGGGTCCCGTGGGGACCCCGGCCCCAGGTGACCGGGTCACGTGGGGTCACCGGCCCCAGGTGACCGGGTCACGTGGGGACACCGGCCCCAGGTGACCGGGTCACGTGGGGTCACCGGCCCCAGGTCAGCGGGTCACGTGGGGTCACCGGCCCCAGGTGACCGGGTCACGTGGGGTCACCGGCCCCAGGTGACCTGGTCACGTGGGGTCACCGGCCCCAGGTGACCGGGTCACGTGGGGTCACCGGCCCCAGGTGACCGGGTCACCTGAGTTCACCGGCCCCAGGTGACCGGGTCACGTGGGGTCACCGGCCCCAGGTGACCGGGTCACGTGGGGTCACCGGCCCCAGGTGACCGGGTCACGTGGGGTCACCGGCCCTGGTGACCGGGTCACGTGGGGTCACCGGCCCCAGGTGACCGGGTCACGTGGGGTCACCGGCCCCAGGTGACCGGGTCACGTGGGGTCACCGGCCCCAGGTCAGCGGGTCACGTGGGGACCCCGGCCCCAGGTGACCGGGTCACGTGGGGACACCGGCCCCAGGTCAGCGGGTCACGTGGGGTCACCGGCCCCAGGTGACCTGGTCACGTGGGGACCCCGGCCCCAGGTGACCGGGTCACGTGGGGACCCCGGGCCCAGGTAACCGGGTCATACCGAGTCCCCGGACCCAGGTCACCGGGTCAGTTCGGGACCCCGGACCCAGGTCGGGTCATGTCACGTCCCATGCCCGGGTCCCCGGGTTGGATTTTTACCCAGGCCCCGGGTCACGGGGTCATGTCGGGTCGCTGTCCCGGGTACCAGTGTCAGGTGACCACCCCGGCCCCGGGAGACGGAGTCATACCGGGTCCCCGGCCCAGGTCCCCGGGTTGCATCGGGACAAAAGCACCGGATCACTGGATCACGTGGGGGCCCGGGCCCGGGTCCCCGGGTTGCATCGGGACACCAGCGAAGGACCACCGGGTCCTGTCGGGTCCCCGGCCCGGGTCCCCTGGACAGGTCGTTAACCCGGCCCCAGGTCACCGGGTCGTGTCGGGTAACCGGCCTGGTTCCCAGGTTCCGGTGACCACCCCGGCACCAGGACTCCGGGTCCCGTGGGGACCCCGGCCCCAGGTGACCGGGTCACGCGGGGTCACCGGCCCCAGGTCAGCGGGTCACGTGGGGTCACCGGCCCCAGGTGACCGGGTCACGTGGGGTCACCGGCCCCAGGTGACCGGGTCACGTGAGGTCACCGGCCCCAGGTGACCGGGTCACGTGGGGTCACCGGCCCCAGGTGACCGGGTCACGTGGGGTCACCGGCCCCAGGTGACCGGGTCACGTGGGGTCACCGGCCCCAGGTGACCGGGTCACGTGGGGACACCGGCCCCAGGTGACCGGGTCACGTGGGGTCACCGGCCCCAGGTCAGCGGGTCACGTGGGGTCACCGGCCCCAGGTGACCGGGTCACGTGGGGACACCGGCCCCAGGTCAGCGGGTCACGTGGGGTCACCGGCCCCAGGTGACCTGGTCATGTGGGGACCCCGGCCCCAGGTGACCGGGTCACGTGGGGACCCCGGGCCCAGGTAACCGGGTCATACCGAGTCCCCGGACCCAGGTCACCGGGTCAGTTCGGGACCCCGGACCCAGGTCGGGTCATGTCACGTCCCATGCCCGGGTCCCCGGGTTGGATTTTTACCCAGGCCCCGGGTCACGGGGTCATGTCGGGTCGCTGTCCCGGGTACCAGTGTCAGGTGACCACCCCGGCCCCGGGAGACGGAGTCATACCGGGTCCCCGGCCCAGGTCCCCGGGTTGCATCGGGACAAAAGCACCGGATCACTGGATCACGTGGGGGCCCGGGCCCGGGTCCCCGGGTTGCATCGGGACACCACCGAAGGACCACCGGGTCCTGTCGGGTCCCCGGCCCGGGTCCCCTGGACAGGTCGTTAACCCGGCCCCAGGTCACCGGGTCGTGTCGGGTAACCGGCCTGGTTCCCAGGTTCCGGTGACCACCCCGGCACCAGGACCCCGGGTCCCGTGGGGACCCCGGCACCAGGTGACCGGGTCACGTGGGGTCACCGGCCCCAGGTGACCGGGTCACGTGGGGACACCGGCCCCAGGTGACCGGGTCACGTGGGGTCACCGGCCCCAGGTCAGCGGGTCACGTGGGGTCACCGGCCCCAGGTGACCGGGTCACGTGGGGTCACCGGCCCCAGGTGACCGGGTCACGTGGGGTCACCGGCCCCAGGTGACCTGGTCACGTGGGGTCACCGGCCCCAGGTGACCGGGTCACGTGGGGTCACCGGCCCCAGGTGACCGGGTCACGTGAGGTCACCGGCCCCAGGTGACCGGGTCACGTGGGGTCACCGGCCCCAGGTGACCGGGTCACGTGGGGTCACCGGCCCCAGGTGACCGGGTCACGTCGGGTCACCGGCCCAGGTGACCGGGTCACGTGGGGTCACCGGCCCCAGGTGACCGGGTCACGTGGGGTCACCGGCCCCAGGTGACCGGGTCACGTGGGGTCACCGGCCCCAGGTGACCGGGTCACGTGGGGTCACCGGCCCCAGGTGACCGGGTCACGTGGGGTCACCGGCCCCAGGTCAGCGGGTCACGTGGGGACCCCGGCCCCAGGTGACCGGGTCACGTGGGGACACCGGCCCCAGGTCAGCGGGTCACGTTGGGTCACCGGCCCCAGGTGACCTGGTCACGTGGGGACCCCGGCCCCAGGTGACCGGGTCACGTGGGGACCCCGGGCCCAGGTAACCGGGTCATACCGAGTCCCCGGACCCAGGTCACCGGGTCAGTTCGGGACCCCGGACCCAGGTCGGGTCATGTCACGTCCCATGCCCGGGTCCCCGGGTTGGATTTTTACCCAGGCCCCGGGTCACGGGGTCATGTCGGGTCGCTGTCCCGGGTACCAGTGTCAGGTGACCACCCCGGCCCCGGGAGACGGAGTCATACCGGGTCCCCGGCCCAGGTCCCCGGGTTGCATCGGGACAAAAGCACCGGATCACTGGATCACGTGGGGGCCCGGGCCCGGGTCCCCGGGTTGCATCGGGACACCACCGAAGGACCACCGGGTCCTGTCGGGTCCCCGGCCCGGGTCCCCTGGACAGGTCGTTAACCCGGCCCCAGGTCACCGGGTCGTGTCGGGTAACCGGCCTGGTTCCCAGGTTCCGGTGACCACCCCGGCACCAGGACCCCGGGTCCCGTGGGGACCCCGGCCCCAGGTGACCGGGTCACGTGGGGTCACCGGCCCCAGGTGACCGGGTCACGTGGGGTCACCGGCCCCAGGTGACCGGGTCACGCGGGGTCACCGGCCCCAGGTCAGCGGGTCACGTGGGGTCACCGGCCCCAGGTGACCGGGTCACGTGAGGTCACCGGCCCCAGGTGACCGGGTCACGTGGTGTCACCGGCCCCAGGTGACCGGGTCACGTGGGGTCACCGGCCCCAGGTGACCGGGTCACGTGGGGTCACCGGCCCCAGGTGACCGGGTCACGTGGGGTCACCGGCCCCAGGTCAGCGGGTCACGTGGGGTCACCGGCCCCAGGTGACCTGGTCACGTGGGGTCACCGGCCCCAGGTGACCGGGTCACGTGGGGTCACCGGCCCCAGGTGACCGGGTCACGTGGGGTCACCGGCCCCAGGTCAGCGGGTCACGTGGGGTCACCGGCCCCAGGTGACCTGGTCACGTGGGGTCACCGGCCCCAGGTGACCGGGTCACGTGGGGTCACCGGCCCCAGGTGACCGGGTCACGTGGGGTCACCGGACCCAGGTCAGCGGGTCACGTGGGGACACCGGCCCCAGGTAACCGGGTCATACCGAGTCCCCGGACCCAGGTCACCGGGTGAGTTCGGGACCCCGGACCCAGGTCGGGTCATGTCACGTCCCATGCCCGGGTCCCCGGGTTGGATTTTTACCCAGGCCCCGGGTCACAGGGTCATGTCGGGTCAACGGCCTGGGTACAAGGGTCTGGTGACCACCCCGACCCCAGGTCCCCGGGTCATGACGGGACACCGGACCAGGTCCCCGAGTCCGGTCGACACCACAGCCCCAGGTCACCGGGTCATGTCGGGACCCAGCCCGGGTCCCCGGGACGGGTTTTTACCCCAGCCGCAGATCACCGGGTCCTGTCGGGTACCCGGGTCGGGTCCCCTGGACAGGTCGGCACCCCGGCCCCGGGTCACGGGGTCATGTCGGGTCGCTGTCCCGGGTACCAGTGTCAGGTGACCACCCCGGCCCCGGGAGACGGAGTCATACCGGGTCCCCGGCCCAGGTCCCCGGGTTGCATCGGGACAAAAGCACCGGATCACTGGATCACGTGGGGGCCCGGGCCCGGGTCCCCGGGTTGCATCGGGACACCAGCGAAGGACCACCGGGTCCTGTCGGGTCCCCGGCCCGGGTCCCCTGGACAGGTCGTTAACCCGGCCCCAGGTCACCGGGTCGTGTCGGGTAACCGGCCTGGTTCCCAGGTTCCGGTGACCACCCCGGCACCAGGACCCCGGGTCCCGTGGGGACCCCGGCACCAGGTGACCGGGTCACGTGGGGTCACCGGCCCCAGGTGACCGGGTCACGTGGGGACACCGGCCCCAGGTGACCGGGTCACGTGGGGTCACCGGCCCCAGGTGACCGGGTCACGTGGGGTCACCGGCCCCAGGTGACCGGGTCACGTGGGGTCACCGGCCCAGGTGACCGGGTCACGTGGGGTCACCGGCCCCAGGTGACCGGGTCACGTGGGGTCACCGGCCCCAGGTGACCGGGTCACGTGGGGTCACCGGCCCCAGGTCAGCGGGTCACGTGGGGACCCCGGCCCCAGGTGACCGGGTCACGTGGGGACACCGGCCCAGGGTCAGCGGGTCACGTGGGGTCACCGGCCCCAGGTGACCTGGTCACGTGGGGACCCCGGCCCCAGGTGACCGGGTCACGTGGGGACCCCGGGCCCAGGTAACCGGGTCATACCGAGTCCCCGGACCCAGGTCACCGGGTCAGTTCGGGACCCCGGACCCAGGTCGGGTCATGTCACGTCCCATGCCCGGGTCCCCGGGTTGGATTTTTACCCAGGCCCCGGGTCACGGGGTCATGTCGGGTCGCTGTCCCGGGTACCAGTGTCAGGTGACCACCCCGGCCCCGGGAGACGGAGTCATACCGGGTCCCCGGCCCAGGTCCCCGGGTTGCATCGGGACAAAAGCACCGGATCACTGGATCACGTGGGGGCCCGGGCCCGGGTCCCCGGGTTGCATCGGGACACCAGCGAAGGACCACCGGGTCCTGTCGGGTCCCCGGCCCGGGTCCCCTGGACAGGTCGTTAACCCGGCCCCAGGTCACCGGGTCGTGTCGGGTAACCGGCCTGGTTCCCAGGTTCCGGTGACCACCCCGGCACCAGGACTCCGGGTCCCGTGGGGACCCCGGCCCCAGGTGACCGGGTCACGCGGGGTCACCGGCCCCAGGTCAGCGGGTCACGTGGGGTCACCGGCCCCAGGTGACCGGGTCACGTGGGGACCCCGGCCCCAGGTGACCGGGTCACGTGGGGACACCGGCCCCAGGTGACCGGGTCACGTGGGGTCACCGGCCCCAGGTGACCTGGTCACGTGGGGACCCCGGCCCCAGGTGACCGGGTCACGTGGGGACCCCGGGCCCAGGTAACCGGGTCATACCGAGTCCCCGGACCCAGGTCACCGGGTCAGTTCGGGACCCCGGACCCAGGTCGGGTCATGTCACGTCCCATGCCCGGGTCCCCGGGTTGGATTTTTACCCAGGCCCCGGGTCACGGGGTCATGTCGGGTCGCTGTCCCGGGTACCAGTGTCAGGTGACCACCCCGGCCCCGGGAGACGGAGTCATACCGGGTCCCCGGCCCAGGTCCCCGGGTTGCATCGGGACAAAAGCACCGGATCACTGGATCACGTGGGGGCCCGGGCCCGGGTCCCCGGGTTGCATCGGGACACCAGCGAAGGACCACCGGGTCCTGTCGGGTCCCCGGCCCGGGTCCCCTGGACAGGTCGTTAACCCGGCCCCAGGTCACCGGGTCGTGTCGGGTAACCGGCCTGGTTCCCAGGTTCCGGTGACCACCCCGGCACCAGGACTCCGGGTCCCGTGGGGACCCCGGCCCCAGGTGACCGGGTCACGCGGGGTCACCGGCCCCAGGTCAGCGGGTCACGTGGGGTCACCGGCCCCAGGTGACCGGGTCACGTGGGGACCCCGGCCCCAGGTGACCGGGTCACGTGGGGACACCGGCCCCAGGTCAGCGGGTCACGTGGGGACCCCGGCCCCAGGTGACCGGGTCACGTGGGGACACCGGCCCCAGGTCAGCGGGTCACGTGGGGTCACCGGCCCCAGGTGACCTGGTCACGTGGGGACCCCGGCCCCAGGTGACCGGGTCACGTGGGGACCCCGGGCCCAGGTAACCGGGTCATACCGAGTCCCCGGACCCAGGTCACCGGGTCAGTTCGGGACCCCGGACCCAGGTCGGGTCATGTCACGTCCCATGCCCGGGTCCCCGGGTTGGATTTTTACCCAGGCCCCGGGTCACGGGGTCATGTCGGGTCGCTGTCCCGGGTACCAGTGTCAGGTGACCACCCCGGCTCCGGGAGACGGAGTCATACCGGGTCCCCGGCCCAGGTCCCCGGGTTGCATCGGGACAAAAGCACCGGATCACTGGATCACGTGGGGGCCCGGGCCCGGGTCCCCGGGTTGCATCGGGACACCAGCGAAGGACCACCGGGTCCTGTCGGGTCCCCGGCCCGGGTCCCCTGGACAGGTCGTTAACCCGGCCCCAGGTCACCGGGTCGTGTCGGGTAACCGGCCTGGTTCCCAGGTTCCGGTGACCACCCCGGCACCAGGAATCCGGGTCCCGTGGGGACCCCGGCCCCAGGTGACCGGGTCACGCGGGGTCACCGGCCCCAGGTCAGCGGGTCACGTGGGGTCACCGGCCCCAGGTGACCGGGTCACGTGGGGTCACCGGCCCCAGGTGACCGGGTCACGTGAGGTCACCGGCCCCAGGTGACCGGGTCACGTGGGGTCACCGGCCCCAGGTGACCGGGTCACGTGGGGTCACCGGCCCCAGGTGACCGGGTCACCTGGGGTCACCGGCCCCAGGTGACCGGGTCACGTGGGGTCACCGGCCCCAGGTGACCGGGTCACGTGGGGTCACCGGCCCCAGGTGACCGGGTCACGTGGGGACACCGGCCCCAGGTGACCGGGTCACGTGGGGTCACCGGCCCCAGGTGACCGGGTCACGTGGGGACCCCGGCCCCAGGTGACCGGGTCACGTGGGGACACCGGCCCCAGGTCAGCGGGTCACGTGGGGTCACCGGCCCCAGGTGACCTGGTCACGTGGGGACCCCGGCCCCAGGTGACCGGGTCACGTGGGGACCCCGGGCCCAGGTAACCGGGTCATACCGAGTCCCCGGACCCAGGTCACCGGGTCAGTTCGGGACCCCGGACCCAGGTCGGGTCATGTCACGTCCCATGCCCGGGTCCCCGGGTTGGATTTTTACCCAGGCCCCGGGTCACGGGGTCATGTCAGGTCGCTGTCCCGGGTACCAGTGTCAGGTGACCACCCCGGCCCCGGGAGACGGAGTCATACCGGGTCCCCGGCCCAGGTCCCCGGGTTGCATCGGGACAAAAGCACCGGATCACTGGATCACGTGGGGGCCCGGGCCCGGGTCCCCGGGTTGCATCGGGACACCAGCGAAGGACCACCGGGTCCTGTCGGGTCCCCGGCCCGGGTCCCCTGGACAGGTCGTTAACCCGGCCCCAGGTCACCGGGTCGTGTCGGGTAACCGGCCTGGTTCCCAGGTTCCGGTGACCACCCCGGCACCAGGACCCCGGGTCCCGTGGGGACCCCGGCACGAGGTGACCGGGTCACGTGGGGTCACCGGCCCCAGGTGACCGGGTCACGTGGGGACACCGGCCCCAGGTGACCGGGTCACGTGGGGTCACCGGCCCCAGGTCAGCGGGTCACGTGGGGTCACCGGCCCCAGGTGACCGGGTCACGTGGGGTCACCGGCCCCAGGTGACCTGGTCACGTGGGGTCACCGGCCCCAGGTGACCGGGTCACGTGGGGTCACCGGCCCCAGGTGACCGGGTCACGTGAGGTCACCGGCCCCAGGTGACCGGGTCACGTGGGGTCACCGGCCCCAGGTGACCGGGTCACGTGGGGTCACCGGCCCCAGGTGACCGGGTCACGTCGGGTCACCGGCCCAGGTGACCGGGTCACGTGGGGTCACCGGCCCCAGGTGACCTGGTCACGTGGGGTCACCGGCCCCAGGTGACCGGGTCACGTGGGGTCACCGGCCCCAGGTGACCGGGTCACGTGGGGTCACCGGCCCCAGGTGACCGGGTCACGTGGGGTCACCGGCCCCAGGTGACCGGGTCACGTGGGGTCACCGGCCCCAGGTCAGCGGGTCACGTGGGGACCCCGGCCCCAGGTGACCGGGTCACGTGGGGACACCGGCCCCAGGTCAGCGGGTCACGTGGGGTCACCGGCCCCAGGTGACCTGGTCACGTGGGGACCCCGGCCCCAGGTGACCGGGTCACGTGGGGACCCCGGGCCCAGGTAACCGGGTCATACCGAGTCCCCGGACCCAGGTCACCGGGTCAGTTCGGGACCCCGGACCCAGGTCGGGTCATGTCACGTCCCATGCCCGGGTCCCCGGGTTGGATTTTTACCCAGGCCCCGGGTCACGGGGTCATGTCGGGTCGCTGTCCCGGGTACCAGTGTCAGGTGACCACCCCGTCCCCGGGAGACGGAGTCATACCGGGTCCCCGGCCCAGGTCCCCGGGTTGCATCGGGACAAAAGCACCGGATCACTGGATCACGTGGGGGCCCGGGCCCGGGTCCCCGGGTTGCATCGGGACACCAGCGAAGGACCACCGGGTCCTGTCGGGTCCCCGGCCCGGGTCCCCTGGACAGGTCGTTAACCCGGCCCCAGGTCACCGGGTCGTGTCGGGTAACCGGCCTGGTTCCCAGGTTCCGGTGACCACCCCGGCACCAGGACCCCGGGTCCCGTGGGGACCCCGGCACGAGGTGACCGGGTCACGTGGGGTCACCGGCCCCAGGTGACCGGGTCACGTGGGGACACCGGCCCCAGGTGACCGGGTCACGTGGGGTCACCGGCCCCAGGTCAGCGGGTCACGTGGGGTCACCGGCCCCAGGTGACCGGGTCACGTGGGGTCACCGGCCCCAGGTGACCGGGTCACGTGGGGTCACCGGCCCCAGGTGACCTGGTCACGTGGGGTCACCGGCCCCAGGTGACCGGGTCACGTGGGGTCACCGGCCCCAGGTGACCGGGTCACGTGGGGTCACCGGCCCCAGGTGACCGGGTCACGTGAGGTCACCGGCCCCAGGTGACCGGGTCACGTGGGGTCACCGGCCCCAGGTGACCGGGTCACGTGGGGTCAACGGCCCCAGGTGACCGGGTCACGTGGGGTCACCGGCCCAGGTGACCGGGTCACGTGGGGTCACCGGCCCCAGGTGACTGGGTCACGTGGGGTCACCGGCCCCAGGTGACCTGGTCACGTGGGGTAACCGGCCCCAGGTGACCGGGTCACGTGGGGACCCCGGGCCCAGGTAACCGGGTCATACCGAGTCCCCGGACCCAGGTCACCGGGTCAGTTCGGGACCCCGGACCCAGGTCGGGTCATGTCACGTCCCATGCCCGGGTCCCCGGGTTGGATTTTTACCCAGGCCCCGGGTCACGGGGTCATGTCGGGTCGCTGTCCCGGGTACCAGTGTCAGGTGACCACCCCGGCCCCGGGAGATGGAGTCATACCGGGTCCCCGGCCCAGGTCCCCGGGTTGCATCGGGACAAAAGCACCGGATCACTGGATCACGTGGGGGCCCGGGCCCGGGTCCCCGGGTTGCATCGGGACACCAGCGAAGGACCACCGGGTCCTGTCGGGTCCCCGGCCCGGGTCCCCTGGACAGGTCGTTAACCCGGCCCCAGGTCACCGGGTCGTGTCGGGTAACCGGCCTGGTTCCCAGGTTCCGGTGACCACCCCGGCACCAGGACCCCGGGTCCCGTGGGGACCCCGGCCCCAGGTGACCGGGTCACGCGGGGTCACCGGCCCCAGGTCAGCGGGTCACGTGGGGTCACCGGCCCCAGGTGACCTGGTCACGTGGGGTCACCGGCCCCAGGTGACCGGGTCACGTGGGGTCACCGGCACCAGGTGACCTGGTCACGTGGGGTCACCGGCCCCAGGTGACCGGGTCACGTGGGGTCACCGGCACCAGGTGACCGGGTCACGTGGGGTCACCGGCCCCAGGTGACCTGGTCACGTGGGGTCACCGGCACCAGGTGACCGGGTCACGTGGGGTCACCGGCCCCAGGTGACCTGGTCACGTGGGGTCACCGGCCCCAGGTGACCGGGTCACGTGGGGTCACCGGCCCCAGGTGACCGGGTCACGTGAGGTCACCGGCCCCAGGTGACCGGGTCACGTGGGGTCACCGGCCCCAGGTGACCTGGTCACGTGGGGTCACCGGCACCAGGTGACCGGGTCACGTGGGGTCACCGGCCCCAGGTGACCTGGTCACGTGGGGACACCGGCCCCAGGTGACCGGGTCACGTGGGGTCACCGGCCCCAGGTGACCGGGTCACGTGAGGTCACCGGCCCCAGGTGACCGGGTCACGTGGGGTCACCGGCCCCAGGTGACCGGGTCACGTGGGGTCACCGGCCCCAGGTGACCGGGTCACGTGGGGTCACCGGCCCCAGGTGACCGGGTCACGTGGGGTCACCGGCCCCAGGTGACCGGGTCACGTGGGGTCACCGGCCCCAGGTGACCGGGTCACGTGGGGATACCGGCCCCAGGTGACCGGGTCACGTGGGGTCACCGGCCCCAGGTCAGCGGGTCATGTGGGGTCACCGGCCCCAGGTGACCTGGTCACGTGGGGTCACCGGCCCCAGGTGACCGGGTCACGTGGGGTCACCGGCCCCAGGTGACCGGGTCACGTGAGGTCACCGGCCCCAGGTGACCGGGTCACGTGAGGTCACCGGCCCCAGGTGAGCGGGTCACGTGGGGTCACCGGCCCCAGGTGACCTGGTCACGTGGGGTCACCGGCCCCAGGTGACCTGGTCACGTGGGATCACCGGCCCCAGGTGACCGGGTCACGTGGGGTCACCGGCCCCAGGTGACCGGGTCACGTGGGGACACCGGCCCCAGGTGACCGGGTCACGTGGGGTCACCGGCCCCAGGTGACCGGGTCACGTGAGGTCACCGGCCCCAGGTGACCGGGTCACGTGGGGTCACCGGCCCCAGGTGACCGGGTCACGTGGGGTCACCGGCCCCAGGTGACCGGGTCACGTGGGGTCACCGGCCCCAGGTGACCGGGTCACGTGGGGTCACCGGCCCCAGGTGACCGGGTCACGTGGGGACACCGGCCCCAGGTGACCGGGTCACGTGGGGTCACCGGCCCCAGGTCAGCGGGTCACGTGGGGTCACCGGCCCCAGGTGACCTGGTCACGTGGGGTCACCGGCCCCAGGTGACCGGGTCACGTGGGGACACCGGCCCCAGGTGACCGGGTCACGTGGGGTCACCGGCCCCAGGTGACCGGGTCACGTGAGGTCACCGGCCCCAGGTGACCGGGTCACGTGGGGTCACCGGCCCCAGGTGACCGGGTCACGTGGGGTCACCGGCCCCAGGTGACCGGGTCACGTGGGGTCACCGGCCCCAGGTGACCGGGTCACGTGGGGACACCGGCCCCAGGTCAGCGGGTCACGTGGGGTCACCGGCCCCAGGTGACCTGGTCACGTGGGGACCCCGGCCCCAGGTGACCGGGTCACGTGGGGACCCCGGGCCCAGGTAACCGGGTCATACCGAGTCCCCGGACCCAGGTCACCGGGTCAGTTCGGGACCCCGGACCCAGGTCGGGTCATGTCACGTCCCATGCCCGGGTCCCCGGGTTGGATTTTTACCCAGGCCCCGGGTCACGGGGTCATGTCGGGTCGCTGTCCCGGGTACCAGTGTCAGGTGACCACCCCGGCCCCGGGAGACGGAGTCATACCGGGTCCCCGGCCCAGGTCCCCGGGTTGCATCGGGACAAAAGCACCGGATCACTGGATCACGTGGGGGCCCGGGCCCGGGTCCCCGGGTTGCATCGGGACACCAGCGAAGGACCACCGGGTCCTGTCGGGTCCCCGGCCCGGGTCCCCTGGACAGGTCGTTAACCCGGCCCCAGGTCACCGGGTCGTGTCGGGTAACCGGCCTGGTTCCCAGGTTCCGGTGACCACCCCGGCACCAGGACCCCGGGTCCCGTGGGGACCCCGGCACCAGGTGACCGGGTCACGTGGGGTCACCGGCCCCAGGTGACCGGGTCACGTGGGGACACCGGCCCCAGGTGACCGGGTCACGTGGGGTCACCGGCCCCAGGTCAGCGGGTCACGTGGGGTCACCGGCCCCAGGTGACCGGGTCACGTGGGGTCACCGGCCCCAGGTGACCGGGTCACGTGGGGTCACCGGCCCCAGGTGACCTGGTCACGTGGGGTCACCGGCCCCAGGTGACCGGGTCACGTGGGGTCACCGGCCCCAGGTGACCGGGTCACGTGAGGTCACCGGCCCCAGGTGACCGGGTCACGTGGGGTCACCGGCCCCAGGTGACCGGGTCACGTGGGGTCACCGGCCCCAGGTGACCGGGTCACGTGGGGTCACCGGCCCAGGTGACCGGGTCACGTGGGGTCACCGGCCCCAGGTCAGCGGGTCACGTGGGGTCACCGGCCCCAGGTGACCTGGTCACGTGGGGTCACCGGCCCCAGGTGACCGGGTCACGTGGGGTCACCGGCCCCAGGTGACCGGGTCACGTGGGGTCACCGGCCCCAGGTGACCGGGTCACGTGGGGTCACCGGCCCCAGGTCAGCGGGTCACGTGGGGACCCCGGCCCCAGGTGACCGGGTCACGTGGGGACACCGGCCCCAGGTCAGCGGGTCACGTGGGGTCACCGGCCCCAGGTGACCTGGTCACGTGGGGACCCCGGCCCCAGGTGACCGGGTCACGTGGGGACCCCGGGCCCAGGTAACCGGGTCATACCGAGTCCCCGGACCCAGGTCACCGGGTCAGTTCGGGACCCCGGACCCAGGTCGGGTCATGTCACGTCCCATGCCCGGGTCCCCGGGTTGGATTTTTACCCAGGCCCCGGGTCACGGGGTCATGTCGGGTCGCTGTCCCGGGTACCAGTGTCAGGTGACCACCCCGGCCCCGGGAGACGGAGTCATACCGGGTCCCCGGCCCAGGTCCCCGGGTTGCATCGGGACAAAAGCACCGGATCACTGGATCACGTGGGGGCCCGGGCCCGGGTCCCCGGGTTGCATCGGGACACCAGCGAAGGACCACCGGGTCCTGTCGGGTCCCCGGCCCGGGTCCCCTGGACAGGTCGTTAACCCGGCCCCAGGTCACCGGGTCGTGTCGGGTAACCGGCCTGGTTCCCAGGTTCCGGTGACCACCCCGGCACCAGGACTCCGGGTCCCGTGGGGACCCCGGCCCCAGGTGACCGGGTCACGCGGGGTCACCGGCCCCAGGTCAGCGGGTCACGTGGGGTCACCGGCCCCAGGTGACCGGGTCACGTGGGGTCACCGGCCCCAGGTGACCGGGTCACGTGGGGTCACCGGCCCCAGGTGACCGGGTCACGTGGGGTCACCGGCCCCAGGTGACCGGGTCACGTGGGGACACCGGCCCCAGGTGACCGGGTCACGTGGGGTCACCGGCCCCAGGTCAGCGGGTCACGTGGGGTCACCGGCCCCAGGTGACCTGGTCACGTGGGGTCACCGGCCCCAGGTGACCGGGTCACGTGGGGTCACCGGACCCAGGTCAGCGGGTCACGTGGGGACACCGGCCCCAGGTAACCGGGTCATACCGAGTCCCCGGACCCAGGTCACCGGGTGAGTTCGGGACCCCGGACCCAGGTCGGGTCATGTCACGTCCCATGCCCGGGTCCCCGGGTTGGATTTTTACCCAGGCCCCGGGTCACAGGGTCATGTCGGGTCAACGGCCTGGGTACAAGGGTCTGGTGACCACCCCGACCCCAGGTCCCCGGGTCATGACGGGACACCGGACCAGGTCCCCGAGTCCGGTCGACACCACAGCCCCAGGTCACCGGGTCATGTCGGGACCCAGCCCGGGTCCCCGGGACGGGTTTTTACCCCAGCCGCAGATCACCGGGTCCTGTCGGGTACCCGGGTCGGGTCCCCTGGACAGGTCGGCACCCCGGCCCCGGGTCACGGGGTCATGTCGGGTCGCTGTCCCGGGTACCAGTGTCAGGTGACCACCCCGGCCCCGGGAGACGGAGTCATACCGGGTCCCCGGCCCAGGTCCCCGGGTTGCATCGGGACAAAAGCACCGGATCACTGGATCACGTGGGGGCCCGGGCCCGGGTCCCCGGGTTGCATCGGGACACCAGCGAAGGACCACCGGGTCCTGTCGGGTCCCCGGCCCGGGTCCCCTGGACAGGTCGTTAACCCGGCCCCAGGTCACCGGGTCGTGTCGGGTAACCGGCCTGGTTCCCAGGTTCCGGTGACCACCCCGGCACCAGGACCCCGGGTCCCGTGGGGACACCGGCCCCAGGTGACCGGGTCACGTGGGGTCACCGGCCCCAGGTGACCGGGTCACGTGGGGACACCGGCCCCAGGTGACCGGGTCACGTGGGGTCACCGGCCCCAGGTCAGCGGGTCACGTGGGGTCACCGGCCCCAGGTGACCGGGTCACGTGGGGTCACCGGCCCCAGGTGACCGGGTCACGTGGGGTCACCGGCACCAGGTGACCGGGTCACGTGGGGTCACCGGCCCCAGGTGACCTGGTCACGTGGGGTCACCGGCCCCAGGTGACCGGGTCACGTGGGGTCACCGGCCCCAGGTGACCGGGTCACGTGAGGTCACCGGCCCCAGGTGACCGGGTCACGTGGGGTCACCGGCCCCAGGTGACCGGGTCACGTGGGGTCACCGGCCCCAGGTGACCGGGTCACGTGGGGTCACCGGCCCCAGGTGACCTGGTCACGTGGGGTCACCGGCCCCAGGTGACCGGGTCACGTGGGGACCCCGGGCCCAGGTAACCGGGTTATACCGAGTCCCCGGACCCAGGTCACCGGGTCAGTTCGGGACCCCGGACCCAGGTCGGGTCATGTCACGTCCCATGCCCGGGTCCCCGAGTTGGATTTTTACCCAGGCCCCGGGTCACGGGGTCATGTCGGGTCGCTGTCCCGGGTACCAGTGTCAGGTGACCACCCCGGCCCCGGGAGATGGAGTCATACCGGGTCCCCGGCCCAGGTCCCCGGGTTGCATCGGGACAAAAGCACCGGATCACTGGATCACGTGGGGGCCCGGGCCCGGGTCCCCGGGTTGCATCGGGACACCAGCGAAGGACCACCGGGTCCTGTCGGGTCTCCGGCCCGGGTCCCCTGGACAGGTCGTTAACCCGGCCCCAGGTCACCGGGTCACGTGAGGTCACCGGCCCCAGGTGACCGGGTCACGTGGGGTCACCGGCCCCAGGTGACCGGGTCACGTGGGGTCACCGGCCCCAGGTGACCGGGTCACGTCGGGTCACCGGCCCAGGTGACCGGGTCACGTGGGGTCACCGGCCCCAGGTGACCTGGTCACGTGGGGTCACCGGCCCCAGGTGACCGGGTCACGTGGGGTCACCGGCCCCAGGTGACCGGGTCACGTGGGGTCACCGGCCCCAGGTGACCGGGTCACGTGGGGTCACCGGCCCCAGGTGACCGGGTCACGTGGGGTCACCGGCCCCAGGTGACCGGGTCACGTGGGGTCACCGGCCCCAGGTCAGCGGGTCACGTGGGGACCCCGGCCCCAGGTGACCGGGTCACGTGGGGACACCGGCCCCAGGTCAGCGGGTCACGTGGGGTCACCGGCCCCAGGTGACCTGGTCACGTGGGGACCCCGGCCCCAGGTGACCGGGTCACGTGGGGACCCCGGGCCCAGGTAACCGGGTCATACCGAGTCCCCGGACCCAGGTCACCGGGTCAGTTCAGGACCCCGGACCCAGGTCGGGTCATGTCACGTCCCATGCCCGGGTCCCCGGGTTGGATTTTTAACCAGGCCCCGGGTCACGGGGTCATGTCGGGTCGCTGTCCCGGGTACCAGTGTCAGGTGACCACCCCGGCCCCGGGAGACGGAGTCATACCGGGTCCCCGGCCCAGGTCCCCGGGTTGCATCGGGACAAAAGCACCGGATCACTGGATCACGTGGGGGCCCGGGCCCGGGTCCCCGGGTTGCATCGGGACACCAGCGAAGGACCACCGGGTCCTGTCGGGTCCCCGGCCCGGGTCCCCTGGACAGGTCGTTAACCCGGCCCCAGGTCACCGGGTCGTGTCGGGTAACCGGCCTTGTTCCCAGGTTCCGGTGACCACCCCGGCACCAGGACCCCGGGTCCCGTGGGGACCCCGGCACCAGGTGACCGGGTCACGTGGGGTCACCGGCCCCAGGTGACCGGGTCACGTGGGGACACCGGCCCCAGGTGACCGGGTCACGTGGGGTCACCGGCCCCAGGTCAGCGGGTCACGTGGGGTCACCGGCCCCAGGTGACCGGGTCACGTGGGGTCACCGGCCCCAGGTGACCGGGTCACGTGGGGTCACCGGCCCCAGGTGACCTGGTCACGTGGGGTCACCGGCCCCAGGTGACCGGGTCACGTGGGGTCACCGGCCCCAGGTGACCGGGTCACGTGAGGTCACCGGCCCCAGGTGACCGGGTCACGTGGGGTCACCGGCCCCAGGTGACCGGGTCACGTGGGGTCACCGGCCCCAGGTGACCGGGTCACGTGGGGTCACCGGCCCAGGTGACCGGGTCACGTGGGGTCACCGGCCCCAGGTGACCGGGTCACGTGGGGTCACCGGCCCCAGGTGACCTGGTCACGTGGGGTCACCGGCCCCAGGTGACCGGGTCACGTGGGGTCACCGGCCCCAGGTGACCGGGTCACGTGGGGTCACCGGCCCCAGGTGACCGGGTCACGTGGGGTCACCGGCCCCAGGTCAGCGGGTCACGTGGGGACCCCGGCCCCAGGTGACCGGGTCACGTGGGGACACCGGCCCCAGGTCAGCGGGTCACGTGGGGTCACCGGCCCCAGGTGACCTGGTCACGTGGGGACCCCGGCCCCAGGTGACCGGGTCACGTGGGGACCCTGGGCCCAGGTAACCGGGTCATACCGAGTCCCCGGACCCAGGTCACCGGGTCAGTTCAGGACCCCGGACCCAGGTCGGGTCATGTCACGTCCCATGCCCGGGTCCCCGGGTTGGATTTTTACCCAGGCCCCGGGTCACAGGGTCATGTCGGGTCGCTGTCCCGGGTACCAGTGTCAGGTGACCACCCCGGCCCCGGGAGACGGAGTCATACCGGGTCCCCGGCCCAGGTCCCTGGGTTGCATCGGGACAAAAGCACCGGATCACTGGATCACGTGGGGGCCCGGGCCCGGGTCCCCGGGTTGCATCGGGACACCAGCGAAGGACCACCGGGTCCTGTCGGGTCCCCGGCCCGGGTCCCCTGGACAGGTCGTTAACCCGGCCCCAGGTCACCGGGTCGTGTCGGGTAACCGGCCTGGTTCCCAGGTTCCGGTGACCACCCCGGCACCAGGACCCCGGGTCCCGTGGGGACACCGGCCCCAGGTGACCGGGTCACGTGGGGTCACCGGCCCCAGGTGACCGGGTCACGTGGGGACACCGGCCCCAGGTGACCGGGTCACGTGGGGTCACCGGCCCCAGGTCAGCGGGTCACGTGGGGTCACCGGCCCCAGGTGACCGGGTCACGTGGGGTCACCGGCTCCAGGTGACCGGGTCACGTGGGGTCACCGGCCCCAGGTGACCGGGTCACGTGGGGTCACCGGCCCCAGGTGACCGGGTCACGTGGGGTCACCGGCCCCAGGTGACCGGGTCACGTGAGGTCACCGGCCCCAGGTGACCGGGTCACGTGGGGTCACCGGCCCCAGGTGACCGGGTCACGTGGGGTCACCGGCCCCAGGTGACCGGGTCACGTGGGGTCACCGGCCCAGGTGACCGGGTCACGTGGGGTCACCGGCCCCAGGTGACCGGGTCACGTGGGGTCACCGGCCCCAGGTGACCTGGTCACGTGGGGTCACCGGCCCCAGGTGACCGGGTCACGTGGGGTCACCGGCCCCAGGTGACCGGGTCACGTGGGGTCACCGGCCCCAGGTGACCGGGTCACGTGAGGTCACCGGCCCCAGGTGACCGGGTCACGTGGGGTCACCGGCCCCAGGTGACCGGGTCACGTGGGGTCACCGGCCCCAGGTGACCGGGTCACGTGGGGTCACCGGCCCCAGGTCAGCGGGTCACGTGGGGTCACCGGCCCCAGGTGACCGGGTCACGTGGGGTCACCGGCCCCAGGTGACCTGGTCACGTGGGGTCACCGGCCCCAGGTGACCGGGTCACGTGGGGTCACCGGCCCCAGGTGACCGGGTCACGTGAGGTCACCGGCCCCAGGTGACCGGGTCACGTGGGGTCACCGGCCCCAGGTGACCGGGTCACGTGGGGTCACCGGCCCCAGGTCAGCGGGTCACGTGGGGTCACCGGCCCCAGGTGACCGGGTCACGTGGGGACACCGGCCCCAGGTGACCGGGTCACGTGGGGTCACCGGCCCCAGGTGACCGGGTCACGTGGGGTCACCGGCCCCAGGTGACCGGGTCACGTGGGGTCACCGGCCCCAGGTGACCGGGTCACGTGGGGACACCGGCCCCAGGTGACCGGGTCACGTGGGGTCACCGGCCCCAGGTGACCGGGTCACGTGGGGTCACCGGCCCCAGGTGACCCGGTTACGTGGGGTCACCGGCCCCAGGTGACCGGGTCACGTGGGGTCACCGGCCCCAGGTGACCGGGTCACGTGGGGTCACCGGCCCCAGGTCAGCGGGTCACGTGGGGACCCCGGCCCCAGGTGACCGGGTCACGTGGGGACACCGGCCCCAGGTCAGCGGGTCACGTGGGGTCACCGGCCCCAGGTGACCTGGTCACGTGGGGACCCCGGCCCCAGGTGACCGGGTCACGTGGGGACCCCGGGCCCAGGTAACCGGGTCATACCGAGTCCCCGGACCCAGGTCACCGGGTCAGTTCGGGACCCCGGACCCAGGTCGGGTCATGTCACGTCCCATGCCCGGGTCCCCGGGTTGGATTTTTACCCAGGCCCCGGGTCACGGGGTCATGTCGGGTCGCTGTCCCGGGTACCAGTGTCAGGTGACCACCCCGGCCCCGGGAGACGGAGTCATACCGGGTCCCCGGCCCAGGTCCCCGGGTTGCATCGGGACAAAAGCACCGGATCACTGGATCACGTGGGGGCCCGGGCCCGGGTCCCCGGGTTGCATCGGGACACCAGCGAAGGACCACCGGGTCCTGTCGGGTCCCCGGCCCGGGTCCCCTGGACAGGTCGTTAACCCGGCCCCAGGTCACCGGGTCGTGTCGGGTAACCGGCCTGGTTCCCAGGTTCCGGTGACCACCCCGGCACCAGGACCCCGGGTCCCGTGGGGACCCCGGCCCCAGGTGACCGGGTCACGTGGGGTCACCGGCCCCAGGTGACCGGGTCACGTGGGGACACCGGCCCCAGGTGACCGGGTCACGTGGGGTCACCGGCCCCAGGTCAGCGGGTCACGTGGGGTCACCGGCCCCAGGTGACCGGGTCACGTGGGGTCACCGGCCCCAGGTGACCGGGTCACGTGGGGTCACCGGCACCAGGTGACCGGGTCACGTGGGGTCACCGGCCCCAGGTGACCTGGTCACGTGGGGTCACCGGCCCCAGGTGACCGGGTCACGTGGGGTCACCGGCCCCAGGTGACCGGGTCACGTGAGGTCACCGGCCCCAGGTGACCGGGTCACGTGGGGTCACCGGCCCCAGGTGACCGGGTCACGTGGGGTCACCGGCCCCAGGTGACCGGGTCACGTCGGGTCACCGGCCCAGGTGACCGGGTCACGTGGGGTCACCGGCCCCAGGTGACCTGGTCACGTGGGGTCACCGGCCCCAGGTGACCGGGTCACGTGGGGTCACCGGCCCCAGGTGACCGGGTCACGTGGGGTCACCGGCCCCAGGTGACCGGGTCACGTGGGGTCACCGGCCCCAGGTCAGCGGGTCACGTGGGGACCCCGGCCCCAGGTGACCGGGTCACGTGGGGACACCGGCCCCAGGTCAGCGGGTCACGTGGGGTCACCGGCCCCAGGTGACCTGGTCACGTGGGGACCCCGGCCCCAGGTGACCGGGTCACGTGGGGACCCCGGGCCCAGGTAACCGGGTCATACCGAGTCCCCGGACCCAGGTCACCGGGTCAGTTCGGGACCCCGGACCCAGGTCGGGTCATGTCACGTCCCATGCCCGGGTCCCCGGGTTGGATTTTTACCCAGGCCCCGGGTCACGGGGTCATGTCGGGTCGCTGTCCCGGGTACCAGTGTCAGGTGACCACCCCGGCCCCGGGAGACGGAGTCATACCGGGTCCCCGGCCCAGGTCCCCGGGTTGCATCGGGACAAAAGCACCGGATCACTGGATCACGTGGGGGCCCGGGCCCGGGTCCCCGGGTTGCATCGGGACACCAGCGAAGGACCACCGGGTCCTGTCGGGTCCCCGGCCCGGGTCCCCTGGACAGGTCGTTAACCAGGCCCCAGGTCACCGGGTCGTGTCGGGTAACCGGCCTGGTTCCCAGGTTCCGGTGACCACCCCGGCACCAGGACCCCGGGTCCCATGGGGACCCCGGCACCAGGTGACCGGGTCACGTGGGGTCACCGGCCCCAGGTGACCGGGTCACGTGGGGACACCGGCCCCAGGTGACCGGGTCACGTGGGGTCACCGGCCCCAGGTCAGCGGGTCACGTGGGGTCACCGGCCCCAGGTGACCGGGTCACGTGGGGTCACCGGCCCCAGGTGACCGGGTCACGTGGGGTCACCGGCACCAGGTGACCGGGTCACGTGGGGTCACCGGCCCCAGGTGACCTGGTCACGTGGGGTCACCGGCCCCAGGTGACCGGGTCACGTGGGGTCACCGGCCCCAGGTGACCGGGTCACGTGAGGTCACCGGCCCAAGGTGACCGGGTCACGTGGGGTCACCGGCCCCAGGTGACCGGGTCACGTGGGGTCACCGGCCCCAGGTGACCGGGTCACGTGGGGTCACCGGCCCAGGTGACCGGGTCACGTGGGGTCACCGGCCCCAGGTGACCGGGTCACGTGGGGTCACCGGCCCCAGGTGACCTGGCCACGTGGGGTCACCGGCCCCAGGTGACCGGGTCACGTGGGGTCACCGGCCCCAGGTGACCGGGTCACGTGGGGTCACCGGCCCCAGGTGACCGGGTCACGTGGGGTCACCGGCCCCAGGTGACCGGGTCACGTGGGGTCACCGGCCCCAGGTGACCGGGTCACGTGGGGTCACCGGCCCAGGTGACCGGGTCACGTGGGGTCACCGGCCCCAGGTGACCGGGTCACGTGGGGTCACCGGCCCCAGGTGACCTGGTCACGTGGGGTCACCGGCCCCAGGTGACCGGGTCACGTGGGGTCACCGGCCCCAGGTGACCGGGTCACGTGGGGTCACCGGCCCCAGGTGACCGGGTCACGTGGGGTCACCGGCCCCAGGTGACCGGGTCACGTGGGGTCACCGGCCCCAGGTGACCGGGTCACGTGGGGTCACCGGCCCCAGGTTAGCGGGTCACGTGGGGTCACCGGCCCCAGGTGACCGGGTCACGTGGGGACACCGGCCCCAGGTCACCGGGTCACGTGGGGTCACCGGCCCCAGGTGACCGGGTCACGTGGGGTCACCGGCCCCAGGTGACCGTGTCACGTGGGGTCACCGGCCCCAGGTGACCGGGTCACGTGGGGTCACCGGCCCCAGGTGACCGGGTCACGTGGGGACACCGGCCCCAGGTGACCGGGTCACGTGGGGACACCGGCCCCAGGTGACCGGGTCACGTGGGGTCACCGGCCCCAGGTGACCGGGTCACGTGGGGTCACCGGCCCCAGGTGACCCGGTCACGTGGGGTCACCGGCCCCAGGTGACCGGGTCACGTGGGGTCACCGGCCCCAGGTGACCGGGTCACGTGGGGTCACCGGCCCCAGGTGACCGGGTCACGTGGGGTCACCGGCCCCAGGTGACCGGGTCACGTGGGGACCCCGGCCCCAGGTGACCGGGTCACGTGGGGACACCGGCCCCAGGTCAGCGGGTCACGTGGGGTCACCGGCCCCAGGTGACCTGGTCACGTGGGGACCCCGGCCCCAGGTGACCGGGTCACGTGGGGACCCCGGGCCCAGGTAACCGGGTCATACCGAGTCCCCGGACCCAGGTCACCGGGTCAGTTCGGGACCCCGGACCCAGGTCGGGTCATGTCACGTCCCATGCCCGGGTCCCCGGGTTGGATTTTTACCCAGGCCCCGGGTCACGGGGTCATGTCGGGTCGCTGTCCCGGGTACCAGTGTCAGGTGACCACCCCGGCCCCGGGAGACGGAGTCATACCGGGTCCCCGGCCCAGGTCCCCGGGTTGCATCGGGACAAAAGCACCGGATCACTGGATCACGTGGGGGCCCGGGCCCGGGTCCCCGGGTTGCATCGGGACACCAGCGAAGGACCACCGGGTCCTGTCGGGTCCCCGGCCCGGGTCCCCTGGACAGGTCGTTAACCCGGCCCCAGGTCACCGGGTCGTGTCGGGTAACCGGCCTGGTTCCCAGGTTCCGGTGACCACCCCGGCACCAGGACCCCGGGTCCCGTGGGGACCCCGGCACCAGGTGACCGGGTCACGTGGGGTCACCGGCCCCAGGTGACCGGGTCACGTGGGGACACCGGCCCCAGGTGACCGGGTCACGTGGGGTCACCGGCCCCAGGTCAGCGGGTCACGTGGGGTCACCGGCCCCAGGTGACCGGGTCACGTGGGGTCACCGGCCCCAGGTGACCGGGTCACGTGGGGTCACCGGCCCCAGGTGACCGGGTCACGTGGGGTCACCGGCCCCAGGTGACCGGGTCACGTGGGGTCACCGGCCCCAGGTGACCGGGTCACGTGGGGACACCGGCCCCAGGTGACCGGGTCACGTGGGGTCACCGGCCCCAGGTCAGCGGGTCACGTGGGGTCACCGGCCCCAGGTGACCGGGTCACGTGGGGTCACCGGCCCAGGTGACCGGGTCACGTGGGGTCACCGGCCCCAGGTGACCGGGTCACGTGGGGTCACCGGCCCCAGGTGACCTGGTCACGTGGGGTCACCGGCCCCAGGTGACCGGGTCACGTGGGGTCACCGGCCCCAGGTGACCGGGTCACGTGGGGTCACCGGCCCCAGGTGACCGGGTCACGTGAGGTCACCGGCCCCAGGTGACCGGGTCACGTGGGGTCACCGGCCCCAGGTGACCGGGTCACGTGGGGTCACCGGCCCCAGGTGACCGGGTCACGTGGGGTCACCGGCCCCAGGTTAGCGGGTCACGTGGGGTCACCGGCCCCAGGTGACCGGGTCACGTGGGGACACCGGCCCCAGGTGACCGGGTCACGTGGGGTCACCGGCCCCAGGTGACCGGGTCACGTGGGGTCACCGGCCCCAGGTGACCGGGTCACGTGGGGTCACCGGCCCCAGGTGACCGGGTCACGTGGGGTCACCGGCCCCAGGTGACCGGGTCACGTGGGGACACCGGCCCCAGGTGACCGGGTCACGTGGGGTCACCGGCCCCAGGTGACCGGGTCACGTGGGGTCACCGGCCCCAGGTGACCCGGTCACGTGGGGTCACCGGCCCCAGGTGACCGGGTCACGTGGGGTCACCGGCCCCAGGTGACCGGGTCACGTGGGGTCACCGGCCCCAGGTGACCGGGTCACGTGGGGTCACCGGCCCCAGGTGACCGGGTCACGTGGGGACCCCGGCCCCAGGTGACCGGGTCACGTGGGGACACCGGCCCCAGGTCAGCGGGTCACGTGGGGTCACCGGCCCCAGGTGACCTGGTCACGTGGGGACCCCGGCCCCAGGTGACCGGGTCACGTGGGGACCCCGGGCCCAGGTAACCGGGTCATACCGAGTCCCCGGACCCAGGTCACCGGGTCAGTTCGGGACCCCGGACCCAGGTCGGGTCATGTCACGTCCCATGCCCGGGTCCCCGGGTTGGATTTTTACCCAGGCCCCGGGTCACGGGGTCATGTCGGGTCGCTGTCCCGGGTACCAGTGTCAGGTGACCACCCCGGCCCCGGGAGACGGAGTCATACCGGGTCCCCGGCCCAGGTCCCCGGGTTGCATCGGGACAAAAGCACCGGATCACTGGATCACGTGGGGGCCCGGGCCCGGGTCCCCGGGTTGCATCGGGACACCACCGAAGGACCACCGGGTCCTGTCGGGTCCCCGGCCCGGGTCCCCTGGACAGGTCGTTAACCCGGCCCCAGGTCACCGGGTCGTGTCGGGTAACCGGCCTGGTTCCCAGGTTCCGGTGACCACCCCGGCACCAGGACCCCGGGTCCCGTGGGGACCCCGGCACCAGGTGACCTGGTCACGTGGGGTCACCGGCCCCAGGTGACCGGGTCACGTGGGGTCACCGGCCCCAGGTGACCGGGTCACGTGAGGTCACCGGCCCCAGGTGACCGGGTCACGTGGGGTCACCGGCCCCAGGTGACCGGGTCACGTGGGGTCACCGGCCCCAGGTGACCGGGTCACGTGGGGTCACCGGCCCAGGTGACCGGGTCACGTGGGGTCACCGGCCCCAGGTGACCGGGTCACGTGGGGTCACCGGCCCCAGGTGACCTGGTCACGTGGGGTCACCGGCCCCAGGGGACCGGGTCACGTGGGGTCACCGGCCCCAGGTGACCGGGTCACGTGGGGTCACCGGCCCCAGGTGACCGGGTCACGTGGGGTCACCGGCCCCAGGTTAGCGGGTCACGTGGGGTCACCGGCCCCAGGTGACCGGGTCACGTGGGGACACCGGCCCCAGGTGACCGGGTCACGTGGGGTCACCGGCCCCAGGTGACCGGGTCACGTGGGGTCACCGGCCCCAGGTGACCGGGTCACGTGGGGTCACCGGCCCCAGGTGACCGGGTCACGTGGGGACACCAGCCCCAGGTGACCGGGTCACGTGGGGTCACCGGCCCCAGGTGACCGGGTCACGTGGGGTCACCGGCCCCAGGTGACCCGGTCACGTGGGGTCACCGGCCCCAGGTGACCGGGTCACGTGGGGTCACCGGCCCCAGGTGACCGGGTCACGTGGGGTCACCGGCCCCAGGTGACCGGGTCACGTGGGGACCCCGGCCCCAGGTGACCGGGTCACGTGGGGACACCGGCCCCAGGTCAGCGGGTCACGTGGGGTCACCGGCCCCAGGTGACCTGGTCACGTGGGGACCCCGGCCCCAGGTGACCGGGTCACGTGGGGACCCCGGGCCCAGGTAACCGGGTCATACCGAGTCCCCGGACCCAGGTCACCGGGTCAGTTCGGGACCCCGGACCCAGGTCGGGTCATGTCACGTCCCATGCCCGGGTCCCCGGGTTGGATTTTTACCCAGGCCCCGGGTCACGGGGTCATGTCGGGTCGCTGTCCCGGGTACCAGTGTCAGGTGACCACCCCGGCCCCGGGAGACGGAGTCATACCGGGTCCCCGGCCCAGGTCCCCGGGTTGCATCGGGAAAAAAGCACCGGATCACTGGATCACGTGGGGGCCCGGGCCCGGGTCCCCGGGTTGCATCGGGACACCAGCGAAGGACCACCGGGTCCTGTCGGGTCCCCGGCCCGGGTCCCCTGGACAGGTCGTTAACCCGGCCCCAGGTCACCGGGTCGTGTCGGGTAACCGGCCTGGTTCCCAGGTTCCGGTGACCACCCCGGCACCAGGACCCCGGGTCCCGTGGGGACCCCGGCACCAGGTGACCGGGTCACGTGGGGTCACCGGCCCCAGGTGACCGGGTCACGTGGGGACACCGGCCCCAGGTGACCGGGTCACGTGGGGTCACCGGCCCCAGGTCAGCGGGTCACGTGGGGTCACCGGCCCCAGGTGACCGGGTCACGTGGGGTCACCGGCCCCAGGTGACCGGGTCACGTGGGGTCACCGGCCCCAGGTGACCGGGTCACGTGGGGTCACCGGCCCCAGGTGACCTGGTCACGTGGGGTCACCGGCCCCAGGTGACCGGGTCACGTGGGGTCACCGGCCCCAGGTGACCGGGTCACGTGAGGTCACCGGCACCAGGTGACCGGGTCACGTGGGGTCACCGGCCCCAGGTGACCGGGTCACGTGGGGTCACCGGCCCCAGGTGACCGGGTCACGTGGGGTCACCGGCCCAGGTGACCGGGTCACGTGGGGTCACCGGCCCCAGGTGACCGGGTCACGTGGGGTCACCGGCCCAGGTGACCGGGTCACGTGGGGTCACCGGCCCCAGGTGACCGGGTCACGTGGGGTCACCGGCCCCAGGTGACCGGGTCACGTGGGGTCACCGGCCCCAGGTGACCTGGTCACGTGGGGTCACCGGCCCCAGGTGACCGGGTCACGTGGGGTCACCGGCCCCAGGTGACCTGGTCACGTGGGGTCACCGGCCCCAGGTGACCGGGTCACGTGGGGTCACCGGCCCCAGGTGACCGGGTCACGTGGGGTCACCGGCCCCAGGTGACCGGGTCACGTGAGGTCACCGGCCCCAGGTGACCGGGTCACGTGGGGTCACCGGCCCCAGGTGACCGGGTCACGTGGGGTCACCGGCCCCAGGTGACCGGGTCACGTGGGGTCACCGGCCCCAGGTCAGCGGGTCACGTGGGGTCACCGGCCCCAGGTGACCGGGTCACGTGGGGACACCGGCCCCAGGTGACCGGGTCACGTGGGGTCACCGGCCCCAGGTGACCGGGTCACGTGGGGTCACCGGCCCCAGGTGACCGGGTCACGTGGGGTCACCGGCCCCAGGTGACCGGGTCACGTGGGGACACCGGCCCCAGGTGACCGGGTCACGTGGGGTCACCGGCCCCAGGTGACCGGGTCACGTGGGGTCACCGGCCCCAGGTCAGCGGGTCACGTGGGGACCCCGGCCCCAGGTGACCGGGTCACGTGGGGACACCGGCCCCAGGTCAGCGGGTCACGTGGGGTCACCGGCCCCAGGTGACCTGGTCACGTGGGGACCCCGGCCCCAGGTGACCGGGTCACGTGGGGACCCCGGGCCCAGGTAACCGGGTCATACCGAGTCCCCGGACCCAGGTCACCGGGTCAGTTCGGGACCCCGGACCCAGGTCGGGTCATGTCACGTCCCATGCCCGGGTCCCCGGGTTGGATTTTTACCCAGGCCCCGGGTCACGGGGTCATGTCGGGTCGCTGTCCCGGGTACCAGTGTCAGGTGACCACCCCGGCCCCGGGAGACGGAGTCATACCGGGTCCCCGGCCCAGGTCCCCGGGTTGCATCGGGACAAAAGCACCGGATCACTGGATCACGTGGGGGCCCGGGCCCGGGTCCCCGGGTTGCATCGGGACACCAGCGAAGGACCACCGGGTCCTGTCGGGTCCCCGGCCCGGGTCCCCTGGACAGGTCGTTAACCTGGCCCCAGGTCACCGGGTCGTGTCGGGTAACCGGCCTGGTTCCCAGGTTCCGGTGACCACCCCGGCACCAGGACTCCGGGTCCCGTGGGGACCCCGGCCCCAGGTGACCGGGTCACGCGGGGTCACCGGCCCCAGGTCAGCGGGTCACGTGGGGTCACCGGCCCCAGGTGACCGGGTCACGTGGGGTCACCGGCCCCAGGTGACCGGGTCACGTGAGGTCACCGGCCCCAGGTGACCGGGTCACGTGGGGTCACCGGCCCCAGGTGACCGGGTCACGTGGGGTCACCGGCCCCAGGTGACCGGGTCACGTGGGGTCACCGGCCCCAGGTGACCGGGTCACGTGGGGTCACCGGCCCCAGGTGACCGGGTCACGTGGGGTCACCGGCCCCAGGTGACCGGGTCACGTGGGGACACCGGCCCCAGGTGACCGGGTCACGTGGGGTCACCGGCCCCAGGTCAGCGGGTCACGTGGGGTCACCGGCCCCAGGTGACCTGGTCACGTGGGGTCACCGGCCCCAGGTGACCGGGTCACGTGGGGTCACCGGCCCCAGGTGACCGGGTCACGTGGGGTCACCGGCCCCAGGTCAGCGGGTCACGTGGGGTCACCGGCCCCAGGTGACCTGGTCACGTGGGGTCACCGGCCCCAGGTGACCGGGTCACGTGGGGTCACCGGCCCCAGGTGACCGGGTCACGTGGGGTCACCGGACCCAGGTCAGCGGGTCACGTGGGGACACCGGCCCCAGGTAACCGGGTCATACCGAGTCCCCGGACCCAGGTCACCGGGTGAGTTCGGGACCCCGGACCCAGGTCGGGTCATGTCACGTCCCATGCCCGGGTCCCCGGGTTGGATTTTTACCCAGGCCCCGGGTCACAGGGTCATGTCGGGTCAACGGCCTGGGTACAAGGGTCTGGTGACCACCCCGACCCCAGGTCCCCGGGTCATGACGGGACACCGGACCAGGTCCCCGAGTCCGGTCGACACCACAGCCCCAGGTCACCGGGTCATGTCGGGACCCAGCCCGGGTCCCCGGGACGGGTTTTTACCCCAGCCGCAGATCACCGGGTCCTGTCGGGTACCCGGGTCGGGTCCCCTGGACAGGTCGGCACCCCGGCCCCGGGTCACGGGGTCATGTCGGGTCGCTGTCCCGGGTACCAGTGTCAGGTGACCACCCCGGCCCCGGGAGACGGAGTCATACCGGGTCCCCGGCCCAGGTCCCCGGGTTGCATCGGGACAAAAGCACCGGATCACTGGATCACGTGGGGGCCCGGGCCCGGGTCCCCGGGTTGCATCGGGACACCAGCGAAGGACCACCGGGTCCTGTCGGGTCCCCGGCCCGGGTCCCCTGGACAGGTCGTTAACCCGGCCCCAGGTCACCGGGTCGTGTCGGGTAACCGGCCTGGTTCCCAGGTTCCGGTGACCACCCCGGCACCAGGACCCCGGGTCCAGTGGGGACCCCGGCACCAGGTGACCGGGTCACGTGGGGTCACCGGCCCCAGGTGACCGGGTCACGTGGGGACACCGGCCCCAGGTGACCGGGTCACGTGGGGTCACCGGCCCCAGGTCACCGGGTCACGTGGGGTCACCGGCCCCAGGTGACCGGGTCACGTGGGGTCACCGGCACCAGGTGACCGGGTCACGTGGGGTCACCGGCCCCAGGTGACCTGGTCACGTGGGGTCACCGGCCCCAGGTGACCGGGTCACGTGGGGTCACCGGCCCCAGGTGACCGGGTCACGTGAGGTCACCGGCCCCAGGTGACCGGGTCACGTGGGGTCACCGGCCCCAGGTGACCGGGTCACGTGGGGTCACCGGCCCCAGGTGACCGGGTCACGTGGGGTCACCGGCCCAGGTGACCGGGTCACGTGGGGTCACCGGCCCCAGGTGACCGGGTCACGTGGGGTCACCGGCCCCAGGTGACCTGGTCACGTGGGGTAACCGGCCCCAGGTGACCGGGTCACGTGGGGACCCCGGGTCCAGGTAACCGGGTAATACCGAGTCCCCGGACCCAGGTCACCGGGTCAGTTCGGGACCCCGGACCCAGGTCGGGTCATGTCACGTCCCATGCCCGGGTCCCCGGGTTGGATTTTTACCCAGGCCCCGGGTCACGGGGTCATGTCGGGTCGCTGTCCCGGGTACCAGTGTCAGGTGACCACCCCGGCCCCGGGAGATGGAGTCATACCGGGTCCCCGGCCCAGGTCCCCGGGTTGCATCGGGACAAAAGCACCGGATCACTGGATCACGTGGGGGCCCGGGCCCGGGTCCCCGGGTTGCATCGGGACACCAGCGAAGGACCACCGGGTCCTGTCGGGTCCCCGGCCCGGGTCCCCTGGACAGGTCGTTAACCCGGCCCCAGGTCACCGGGTCGTGTCGGGTAACCGGCCTGGTTCCCAGGTTCCGGTGACCACCCCGGCACCAGGACCCCGGGTCCCGTGGGGACCCCGGCCCCAGGTGACCTGGTCACGTGGGGTCACCGGCCCAGGTGACCGGGTCACGTGGGGTCACCGGCCCCAGGTGACCTGGTCACGTGGGGTCACCGGCCCCAGGTGACCGGGTCACGTGGGGTCACCGGCCCCAGGTGACCGGGTCACGTGGGGTCACCGGCCCCAGGTGACCGGGTCACGTGGGGTCACCGGCCCCAGGTGACCGGGTCACGTGGGGTCACCGGCCCCAGGTGACCGGGTCACGTGGGGTCACCGGCCCCAGGTCAGCGGGTCACGTGGGGACCCCGGCCCCAGGTGACCGGGTCACGTGGGGACACCGGCCCCAGGTCAGCGGGTCACGTGGGGTCACCGGCCCCAGGTGACCTGGTCACGTGGGGACCCCGGCCCCAGGTGACCGGGTCACGTGGGGACCCCGGGCCCAGGTAACCGGGTCATACCGAGTCCCCGGACCCAGGTCACCGGGTCAGTTCGGGACCCCGGACCCAGGTCGGGTCATGTCACGTCCCATGCCCGGGTCCCCGGGTTGGATTTTTACCCAGGCCCCGGGTCACGGGGTCATGTCGGGTCGCTGTCCCGGGTACCAGTGTCAGGTGACCACCCCGGCCCCGGGAGACGGAGTCATACTGGGTCCCCGGCCCAGGTCCCCGGGTTGCATCGGG
This sequence comes from Somateria mollissima, assembly GCA_951411735.1. NCBI lineage: Eukaryota > Metazoa > Chordata > Aves > Anseriformes > Anatidae > Somateria > Somateria mollissima. The sequence continues at coordinate 113,821 of CATOCB010000193.1, forward strand.
ACAAAAGCACCGGATCACTGGATCACGTGGGGGCCCGGGCCCGGGTCCCCGGGTTGCATCGGGACACCAGCGAAGGACCACCGGGTCCTGTCGGGTCCCCGGCCCGGGTCCCCTGGACAGGTCGTTAACCCGGCCCCAGGTCACCGGGTCGTGTCGGGTAACCGGCCTGGTTCCCAGGTTCCGGTGACCACCCCGGCACCAGGACCCCGGGTCCCGTGGGGACCCCGGCACCAGGTGACCGGGTCACGTGGGGTCACCGGCCCCAGGTGACCGGGTCACGTGGGGACACCGGCCCCAGGTGACCGGGTCACGTGGGGTCACCGGCCCCAGGTCAGCGGGTCACGTGGGGTCACCGGCCCCAGGTGACCGGGTCACGTGGGGTCACCGGCCCCAGGTGACCGGGTCACGTGGGGTCACCGGCCCCAGGTGACCTGGTCACGTGGGGTCACCGGCCCCAGGTGACCGGGTCACGTGGGGTCACCGGCCCCAGGTGACCGGGTCACGTGAGGTCACCGGCCCCAGGTGACCGGGTCACGTGGGGTCACCGGCCCCAGGTGACCGGGTCACGTGGGGTCACCGGCCCCAGGTGACCGGGTCACGTCGGGTCACCGGCCCAGGTGACCGGGTCACGTGGGGTCACCGGCCCCAGGTGACCGGGTCACGTGGGGTCACCGGCCCCAGGTGACCTGGTCACGTGGGGTCACCGGCCCCAGGTGACCGGGTCACGTGGGGTCACCGGCCCCAGGTGACCGGGTCACGTGGGGTCACCGGCCCCAGGTCAGCGGGTCACGTGGGGTCACCGGCCCCAGGTCAGCGGGTCACGTGGGGACCCCGGCCCCAGGTGACCGGGTCACGTGGGGACACCGGCCCCAGGTCAGCGGGTCACGTGGGGTCACCGGCCCCAGGTGACCTGGTCACGTGGGGACCCCGGCCCCAGGTGACCGGGTCACGTGGGGACCCCGGGCCCAGGTAACCGGGTCATACCGAGTCCCCGGACCCAGGTCACCGGGTCAGTTCGGGACCCCGGACCCAGGTCGGGTCATGTCACGTCCCATGCCCGGGTCCCCGGGTTGGATTTTTACCCAGGCCCCGGGTCACGGGGTCATGTCGGGTCGCTGTCCCGGGTACCAGTGTCAGGTGACCACCCCGGCCCCGGGAGACGGAGTCATACCGGGTCCCCGGCCCAGGTCCCCGGGTTGCATCGGGACAAAAGCACCGGATCACTGGATCACGTGGGGGCCCGGGCCCGGGTCCCCGGGTTGCATCGGGACACCAGCGAAGGACCACCGGGTCCTGTCGGGTCCCCGGCCCGGGTCCCCTGGACAGGTCGTTAAACTGGCCCCAGGTCACCGGGTCGTGTCGGGTAACCAGCCTGGTTCCCAGGTTCCGGTGACCACCCCGGCACCAGGACTCCGGGTCCCGTGGGGACCCCGGCCCCAGGTGACCGGGTCACGCGGGGTCACCGGCCCCAGGTCAGCGGGTCACGTGGGGTCACCGGCCCCAGGTGACCGGGTCACGTGGGGTCACCGGCCCCAGGTGACCGGGTCACGTGAGGTCACCGGCCCCAGGTGACCGGGTCACGTGGGGTCACCGGCCCCAGGTGACCGGGTCACGTGGGGTCACCGGCCCCAGGTGACCGGGTCACGTGGTGTCACCGGCCCCAGGTGACCGGGTCACGTGGGGTCACCGGCCCCAGGTGACCGGGTCACGTGGGGTCACCGGCCCCAGGTGACCGGGTCACGTGGGGACACCGGCCCCAGGTGACCGGGTCACGTGGGGTCACCGGCCCCAGGTCAGCGGGTCACGTGGGGTCACCGGCCCCAGGTGACCTGGTCACGTGGGGTCACCGGCCCCAGGTGACCTGGTCACGTGGGGTCACCGGCCCCAGGTGACCGGGTCACGTGGGGTCACCGGCCCCAGGTCAGCGGGTCACGTGGGGTCACCGGCCCCAGGTGACCGGGTCACGTGGGGTCACCGGCCCCAGGTGACCGGGTCACGTGGGGTCACCGGCCCCAGGTGACCGGGTCACGTGGGGTCACCGGACCCAGGTCAGCGGGTCACGTGGGGACACCGGCCCCAGGTAACCGGGTCATACCGAGTCCCCGGACCCAGGTCACCGGGTGAGTTCGGGACCCCGGACCCAGGTCGGGTCATGTCACGTCCCATGCCCGGGTCCCCGGGTTGGATTTTTACCCAGGCCCCGGGTCACAGGGTCATGTCGGGTCAACGGCCTGGGTACAAGGGTCTGGTGACCACCCCGACCCCAGGTCCCCGGGTCATGACGGGACACCGGACCAGGTCCCCGAGTCCGGTCGACACCACAGCCCCAGGTCACCGGGTCATGTCGGGACCCAGCCCGGGTCCCCGGGACGGGTTTTTACCCCAGCCGCAGATCACCGGGTCCTGTCGGGTACCCGGGTCGGGTCCCCTGGACAGGTCGGCACCCCGGCCCCGGGTCACGGGGTCATGTCGGGTCGCTGTCCCGGGTACCAGTGTCAGGTGACCACCCCGGCCCCGGGAGACGGAGTCATACCGGGTCCCCGGCCCAGGTCCCCGGGTTGCATCGGGACAAAAGCACCGGATCACTGGATCACGTGGGGGCCCGGGCCCGGGTCCCCGGGTTGCATCGGGACACCAGCGAAGGACCACCGGGTCCTGTCGGGTCCCCGGCCCGGGTCCCCTGGACAGGTCGTTAACCCGGCCCCAGGTCACCGGGTCGTGTCGGGTAACCGGCCTGGTTCCCAGGTTCCGGTGACCACCCCGGCACCAGGACCCCGGGTCCCGTGGGGACACCGGCCCCAGGTGACCGGGTCACGTGGGGTCACCGGCCCAGGTGACCGGGTCACGTGGGGTCACCGGCCCCAGGTGACCGGGTCACGTGGGGTCACCGGCCCCAGGTGACCTGGTCACGTGGGGTAACCGGCCCCAGGTGACCGGGTCACGTGGGGACCCCGGGCCCAGGTGACCGGGTCACGTGGGGTCACCGGCCCCAGGTGACCGGGTCACGTGAGGTCACCGGCCCCAGGTGACCGGGTCACGTGGGGTCACCGGCCCCAGGTGACCGGGTCACGTGGGGTCACCGGCCCCAGGTGACCGGGTCACGTGGGGTCACCGGCCCAGGTGACGGGGTCACGTGGGGTCACCGGCCCCAGGTGACCGGGTCACGTGGGGTCACCGGCCCCAGGTGACCTGGTCACGTGGGGTCACCGGCCCCAGGTGACCGGGTCACGTGGGGTCACCGGCCCCAGGTGACCGGGTCACGTGGGGTCACCGGCCCCAGGTGACCGGGTCACGTGGGGTCACCGGCCCCAGGTCAGCGGGTCACGTGGGGACCCCGGCCCCAGGTGACCGGGTCACGTGGGGACACCGGCCCCAGGTCAGCGGGTCACGTGGGGTCACCGGCCCCAGGTGACCTGGTCACGTGGGGACCCCGGCCCCAGGTGACCGGGTCACGTGGGGACCCCGGGCCCAGGTAACCGGGTCATACCGAGTCCCCGGACCCAGGTCACCGGGTCAGTTCGGGACCCCGGACCCAGGTCGGGTCATGTCACGTCCCATGCCCGGGTCCCCGGGTTGGATTTTTACCCAGGCCCCGGGTCACGGGGTCATGTCGGGTCGCTGTCCCGGGTACCAGTGTCAGGTGACCACCCCGGCCCCGGGAGACGGAGTCATACCGGGTCCCCGGCCCAGGTCCCCGGGTTGCATCGGGACAAAAGCACCGGATCACTGGATCACGTGGGGGCCCGGGCCCGGGTCCCCGGGTTGCATCGGGACACCAGCGAAGGACCACCGGGTCCTGTCGGGTCCCCGGCCCGGGTCCCCTGGACAGGTCGTTAACCCGGCCCCAGGTCACCGGGTCGTGTCGGGTAACCGGCCTGGTTCCCAGGTTCCGGTGACCACCCCGGCACCAGGACCCCGGGTCCCGTGGGGACCCCGGCACGAGGTGACCGGGTCACGTGGGGTCACCGGCCCCAGGTGACCGGGTCACGTGGGGACACCGGCCCCAGGTGACCGGGTCACGTGGGGTCACCGGCCCCAGGTCAGCGGGTCACGTGGGGTCACCGGCCCCAGGTGACCGGGTCACGTGGGGTCACCGGCCCCAGGTGACCGGGTCACGTGGGGTCACCGGCCCCAGGTGACCGGGTCACGTGGGGTCACCGGCCCCAGGTGACCGGGTCACGTGGGGTCACCGGCCCCAGGTGACCGGGTCACGTGGGGTCACCGGCCCCAGGTCAGCGGGTCACGTGGGGACCCCGGCCCCAGGTGACCGGGTCACGTGGGGACACCGGCCCCAGGTCAGCGGGTCACGTGGGGTCACCGGCCCCAGGTGACCTGGTCACGTGGGGACCCCGGCCCCAGGTGACCGGGTCACGTGGGGACCCCGGGCCCAGGTAACCGGGTCATACCGAGTCCCCGGACCCAGGTCACCGGGTCAGTTCGGGACCCCGGACCCAGGTCGGGTCATGTCACGTCCCATGCCCGGGTCCCCGGGTTGGATTTTTACCCAGGCCCCGGGTCACGGGGTCATGTCGGGTCGCTGTCCCGGGTACCAGTGTCAGGTGACCACCCCGGCCCCGGGAGACGGAGTCATACCGGGTCCCCGGCCCAGGTCCCCGGGTTGCATCGGGACAAAAGCACCGGATCACTGGATCACGTGGGGGCCCGGGCCCGGGTCCCCGGGTTGCATCGGGACACCACCGAAGGACCACCGGGTCCTGTCGGGTCCCCGGCCCGGGTCCCCTGGACAGGTCGTTAACCCGGCCCCAGGTCACCGGGTCGTGTCGGGTAACCGGCCTGGTTCCCAGGTTCCGGTGACCACCCCGGCACCAGGACCCCGGGTCCCGTGGGGACCCCGGCACCAGGTGACCGGGTCACGTGGGGTCACCGGCCCCAGGTGACCGGGTCACGTGGGGACACCGGCCCCAGGTGACCGGGTCACGTGGGGTCACCGGCCCCAGGTCAGCGGGTCACGTGGGGTCACCGGCCCCAGGTGACCGGGTCACGTGGGGTCACCGGCCCCAGGTGACCGGGTCACGTGGGGTCACCGGCCCCAGGTGACCTGGTCACGTGGGGTCACCGGCCCCAGGTGACCGGGTCACGTGGGGTCACCGGCCCCAGGTGACCGGGTCACGTGAGGTCACCGGCCCCAGGTGACCGGGTCACGTGGGGTCACCGGCCCCAGGTGACCGGGTCACGTGGGGTCACCGGCCCCAGGTGACCGGGTCACGTCGGGTCACCGGCCCAGGTGACCGGGTCACGTGGGGTCACCGGCCCCAGGTGACCGGGTCACGTGGGGTCACCGGCCCCAGGTGACCTGGTCACGTGGGGTCACCGGCCCCAGGTGACCGGGTCACGTGGGGTCACCGGCCCCAGGTCAGCGGGTCACGTGGGGACCCCGGCCCCAGGTGACCGGGTCACGTGGGGACACCGGCCCCAGGTCAGCGGGTCACGTGGGGTCACCGGCCCCAGGTGACCTGGTCACGTGGGGACCCCGGCCCCAGGTGACCGGGTCACGTGGGGACCCCGGGCCCAGGTAACCGGGTCATACCGAGTCCCCGGACCCAGGTCACCGGGTCAGTTCGGGACCCCGGACCCAGGTCGGGTCATGTCACGTCCCATGCCCGGGTCCCCGGGTTGGATTTTTACCCAGGCCCCGGGTCACGGGGTCATGTCGGGTCGCTGTCCCGGGTACCAGTGTCAGGTGACCACCCCGGCCCCGGGAGACGGAGTCATACCGGGTCCCCGGCCCAGGTCCCCGGGTTGCATCGGGACAAAAGCACCGGATCACTGGATCACGTGGGGGCCCGGGCCCGGGTCCCCGGGTTGCATCGGGACACCAGCGAAGGACCACCGGGTCCTGTCGGGTCCCCGGCCCGGGTCCCCTGGACAGGTCGTTAAACTGGCCCCAGGTCACCGGGTCGTGTCGGGTAACCAGCCTGGTTCCCAGGTTCCGGTGACCACCCCGGCACCAGGACTCCGGGTCCCGTGGGGACCCCGGCCCCAGGTGACCGGGTCACGCGGGGTCACCGGCCCCAGGTCAGCGGGTCACGTGGGGTCACCGGCCCCAGGTGACCTGGTCACGTGGGGTCACCGGCCCCAGGTGACCGGGTCACGTGGGGTCACCGGCCCCAGGTGACCGGGTCACGTGGGGTCACCGGCCCCAGGTGACCGGGTCACGTGGGGTCACCGGCCCCAGGTGACCGGGTCACGTGGGGTCACCGGCCCCAGGTGACCGGGTCACGTGGGGTCACCGGCCCCAGGTGACCGGGTCACGTGGGGTCACCGGCCCCAGGTGACCGGGTCACGTGGGGTCACCGGCCCCAGGCGACCGGGTCACGTGGGGACACCGGCCCCAGGCGACCGGGTCACGTGGGGTCACCGGCCCCAGGTGACCTGGTCACGTGGGGTCACCGGCCCCAGGTGACCTGGTCACGTGGGGTCACCGGCCCCAGGTGACCGGGTCACGTGGGGTCACCGGCCCCAGGTCAGCGGGTCACGTGGGGTCACCGGCCCCAGGTGACCTGGTCACGTGGGGACCCCGGCCCCAGGTGACCGGGTCACGTGGGGACCCCGGGCCCAGGTAACCGGGTCATACCGAGTCCCCGGACCCAGGTCACCGGGTCAGTTCGGGACCCCGGACCCAGGTCGGGTCATGTCACGTCCCATGCCCGGGTCCCCGGGTTGGATTTTTACCCAGGCCCCGGGTCACGGGGTCATGTCGGGTCGCTGTCCCGGGTACCAGTGTCAGGTGACCACCCCGTCCCCGGGAGACGGAGTCATACCGGGTCCCCGGCCCAGGTCCCCGGGTTGCATCGGGACAAAAGCACCGGATCACTGGATCACGTGGGGGCCCGGGCCCGGGTCCCCGGGTTGCATCGGGACACCAGCGAAGGACCACCGGGTCCTGTCGGGTCCCCGGCCCGGGTCCCCTGGACAGGTCGTTAACCCGGCCCCAGGTCACCGGGTCGTGTCGGGTAACCGGCCTGGTTCCCAGGTTCCGGTGACCACCCCGGCACCAGGACCCCGGGTCCCGTGGGGACCCCGGCACCAGGTGACCGGGTCACGTGGGGTCACCGGCCCCAGGTGACCGGGTCACGTGGGGACACCGGCCCCAGGTGACCGGGTCACGTGGGGTCACCGGCCCCAGGTCAGCGGGTCACATGGGGTCACCGGCCCCAGGTGACCGGGTCACGTGGGGTCACCGGCCCCAGGTGACCGGGTCACGTGGGGTCACCGGCCCCAGGTGACCGGGTCACGTGGGGTCACCGGCCCCAGGTGACCTGGTCACGTGGGGTCACCGGCCCCAGGTGACCGGGTCACGTGGGGTCACCGGCCCCAGGTGACCGGGTCACGTGAGGTCACCGGCCCCAGGTGACCGGGTCACGTGGGGTCACCGGCCCCAGGTGACCGGGTCACGTGGGGTCACCGGCCCCAGGTGACCGGGTCACGTCGGGTCACCGGCCCAGGTGACCGGGTCACGTGGGGTCACCGGCCCCAGGTGACCTGGTCACGTGGGGTCACCGGCCCCAGGTGACCGGGTCACGTGGGGTCACCGGCCCCAGGTGACCGGGTCACGTGGGGTCACCGGCCCCAGGTGACCGGGTCACGTGGGGTCACCGGCCCCAGGTGACCGGGTCACGTGGGGTCACCGGCCCCAGGTCAGCGGGTCACGTGGGGACCCCGGCCCCAGGTGACTGGGTCACGTGGGGACACCGGCCCCAGGTCAGCGGGTCACGTGGGGTCACCGGCCCCAGGTGACCTGGTCACGTGGGGACCCCGGCCCCAGGTGACCGGGTCACGTGGGGACCCCGGGCCCAGGTAACCGGGTCATACCGAGTCCCCGGACCCAGGTCACCGGGTCAGTTCGGGACCCCGGACCCAGGTCGGGTCATGTCACGTCCCATGCCCGGGTCCCCGGGTTGGATTTTTACCCAGGCCCCGGGTCACGGGGTCATGTCGGGTCGCTGTCCCGGGTACCAGTGTCAGGTGACCACCCCGGCCCCGGGAGACGGAGTCATACCGGGTCCCCGGCCCAGGTCCCCGGGTTGCATCGGGACAAAAGCACCGGATCACTGGATCACGTGGGGGCCCGGGCCCGGGTCCCCGGGTTGCATCGGGACACCAGCGAAGGACCACCGGGTCCTGTCGGGTCCCCGGCCCGGGTCCCCTGGACAGGTCGTTAACCCGGCCCCAGGTCACCGGGTCGTGTCGGGTAACCGGCCTGGTTCCCAGGTTCCGGTGACCACCCCGGCACCAGGACCCCGGGTCCCGTGGGGACCCCGGCACCAGGTGACCGGGTCACGTGGGGTCACCGGCCCCAGGTGACCGGGTCACGTGGGGACACCGGCCCCAGGTCAGCGGGTCACGTGGGGTCACCGGCCCCAGGTCAGCGGGTCACGTGGGGTCACCGGCCCCAGGTGACCGGGTCACGTGGGGTCACCGGCACCAGGTGACCGGGTCACGTGGGGTCACCGGCCCCAGGTGACCTGGTCACGTGGGGTCACCGGCCCCAGGTGACCGGGTCACGTGGGGTCACCGGCCCCAGGTGACCGGGTCACGTGAGGTCACCGGCCCCAGGTGACCGGGTCACGTGGGGTCACCGGCCCCAGGTGACCGGGTCACGTGGGGTCACCGGCCCCAGGTGACCGGGTCACGTGGGGTCACCGGCCCCAGGTCAGCGGGTCACGTGGGGACCCCGGCCCCAGGTGACCGGGTCACGTGGGGACACCGGCCCCAGGTCAGCGGGTCACGTGGGGTCACCGGCCCCAGGTGACCTGGTCACGTGGGGACCCCGGCCCCAGGTGACCGGGTCACGTGGGGACCCCGGGCCCAGGTAACCGGGTCATACCGAGTCCCCGGACCCAGGTCACCGGGTCAGTTCGGGACCCCGGACCCAGGTCGGGTCATGTCACGTCCCATGCCCGGGTCCCCGGGTTGGATTTTTACCCAGGCCCCGGGTCACGGGGTCATGTCGGGTCGCTGTCCCGGGTACCAGTGTCAGGTGACCACCCCGGCCCCGGGAGACGGAGTCATACCGGGTCCCCGGCCCAGGTCCCCGGGTTGCATCGGGACAAAAGCACCGGATCACTGGATCACGTGGGGGCCCGGGCCCGGGTCCCCGGGTTGCATCGGGACACCAGCGAAGGACCACCGGGTCCTGTCGGGTCCCCGGCCCGGGTCCCCTGGACAGGTCGTTAAACTGGCCCCAGGTCACCGGGTCGTGTCGGGTAACCGGCCTGGTTCCCAGGTTCCGGTGACCACCCCGGCACCAGGACTCCGGGTCCCGTGGGGACCCCGGCCCCAGGTGACCGGGTCACGCGGGGTCACCGGCCCCAGGTCAGCGGGTCACGTGGGGTCACCGGCCCCAGGTGACCGGGTCACGTGGGGTCACCGGCCCCAGGTGACCGGGTCACGTGAGGTCACCGGCCCCAGGTGACCGGGTCACGTGGGGTCACCGGCCCCAGGTGACCGGGTCACGTGGGGTCACCGGCCCCAGGTGACCGGGTCACGTGGGGTCACCGGCCCCAGGTGACCGGGTCACGTGGGGTCACCGGCCCCAGGTGACCGGGTCACGTGGGGTCACCGGCCCCAGGTGACCGGGTCACGTGGGGACACCGGCCCCAGGTGACCGGGTCACGTGGGGTCACCGGCCCCAGGTGACCGGGTCACGTGGGGTCACCGGCCCCAGGTGACCTGGTCACTTGGGGTCACCGGCCCCAGGTGACCTGGTCACGTGGGGTCACCGGCCCCAGGTGACCGGGTCACGTGGGGTCACCGGCCCCAGGTCAGCGGGTCACGTGGGGTCACCGGCCCCAGGTGACCGGGTCACGTGGGGTCACCGGCCCCAGGTGACCGGGTCACGTGGGGTCACCGGCCCCAGGTGACCGGGTCACGTGGGGTCACCGGACCCAGGTCAGCGGGTCACGTGGGGACACCGGCCCCAGGTAACCGGGTCATACCGAGTCCCCGGACCCAGGTCACCGGGTGAGTTCGGGACCCCGGACCCAGGTCGGGTCATGTCACGTCCCATGCCCGGGTCCCCGGGTTGGATTTTTACCCAGGCCCCGGGTCACAGGGTCATGTCGGGTCAACGGCCTGGGTACAAGGGTCTGGTGACCACCCCGACCCCAGGTCCCCGGGTCATGACGGGACACCGGACCAGGTCCCCGAGTCCGGTCGACACCACAGCCCCAGGTCACCGGGTCATGTCGGGACCCAGCCCGGGTCCCCGGGACGGGTTTTTACCCCAGCCGCAGATCACCGGGTCCTGTCGGGTACCCGGGTCGGGTCCCCTGGACAGGTCGGCACCCCGGCCCCGGGTCACGGGGTCATGTCGGGTCGCTGTCCCGGGTACCAGTGTCAGGTGATCACCCCGGCCCCGGGAGACGGAGTCATACCGGGTCCCCGGCCCAGGTCCCCGGGTTGCATCGGGACAAAAGCACCGGATCACTGGATCACGTGGGGGCCCGGGCCCGGGTCCCCGGGTTGCATCGGGACACCACCGAAGGACCACCGGGTCCTGTCAGGTCCCCGGCCCGGGTCCCCTGGACAGGTCGTTAACCCGGCCCCAGGTCACCGGGTCGTGTCGGGTAACCGGCCTGGTTCCCAGGTTCCGGTGACCACCCCGGCACCAGGACCCCGGGTCCCGTGGGGACCCCGGCACCAGGTGACCGGGTCACGTGGGGTCACCGGCCCCAGGTGACCGGGTCACGTGGGGACACCGGCCCCAGGTGACCGGGTCACGTGGGGTCACCGGCCCCAGGTCAGCGGGTCACGTGGGGTCACCGGCCCCAGGTGACCGGGTCACGTGGGGTCACCGGCCCCAGGTGACCGGGTCACGTGGGGTCACCGGCCCCAGGTGACCGGGTCACGTGGGGTCACCGGCCCCAGGTGACCTGGTCACGTGGGGTCACCGGCCCCAGGTGACCGGGTCACGTGGGGTCACCGGCCCCAGGTGACCGGGTCACGTGAGGTCACCGGCCCCAGGTGACCGGGTCACGTGGGGTCACCGGCCCCAGGTGACCGGGTCACGTGGGGTCACCGGCCCCAGGTGACCGGGTCACGTCGGGTCACCGGCCCAGGTGACCGGGTCACGTGGGGTCACCGGCCCCAGGTGACCGGGTCACGTGGGGTCACCGGCCCCAGGTGACCTGGTCACGTGGGGTCACCGGCCCCAGGTGACCGGGTCACGTGGGGTCACCGGCCCCAGGTGACCGGGTCACGTGGGGTCACCGGCCCCAGGTGACCGGGTCACGTGGGGTCACCGGCCCCAGGTCAGCGGGTCACGTGGGGACCCCGGCCCCAGGTGACCGGGTCACGTGGGGACACCGGCCCCAGGTCAGCGGGTCACGTGGGGTCACCGGCCCCAGGTGACCTGGTCACGTGGGGACCCCGGCCCCAGGTGACCGGGTCACGTGGGGACCCCGGGCCCAGGTAACCGGGTCATACCGAGTCCCCGGACCCAGGTCACCGGGTCAGTTCGGGACCCCGGACCCAGGTCGGGTCATGTCACGTCCCATGCCCGGGTCCCCGGGTTGGATTTTTACCCAGGCCCCGGGTCACGGGGTCATGTCGGGTCGCTGTCCCGGGTACCAGTGTCAGGTGACCACCCCGGCCCCGGGAGACGGAGTCATACCGGGTCCCCGGCCCAGGTCCCCGGGTTGCATCGGGACAAAAGCACCGGATCACTGGATCACGTGGGGGCCCGGGCCCGGGTCCCCGGGTTGCATCGGGACACCAGCGAAGGACCACCGGGTCCTGTCGGGTCCCCGGCCCGGGTCCCCTGGACAGGTCGTTAAACTGGCCCCAGGTCACCGGGTCGTGTCGGGTAACCAGCCTGGTTCCCAGGTTCCGGTGACCACCCCGGCACCAGGACTCCGGGTCCCGTGGGGACCCCGGCCCCAGGTGACCGGGTCACGCGGGGTCACCGGCCCCAGGTCAGCGGGTCACGTGGGGTCACCGGCCCCAGGTGACCGGGTCACGTGGGGTCACCGGCCCCAGGTGACCGGGTCACGTGAGGTCACCGGCCCCAGGTGACCGGGTCACGTGGGGTCACCGGCCCCAGGTGACCGGGTCACGTGGGGTCACCGGCCCCAGGTGACCGGGTCACGTGGGGTCACCGGCCCCAGGTGACCGGGTCACGTGGGGTCACCGGCCCCAGGTGACCGGGTCACGTGGGGACACCGGCCCCAGGTGACCGGGTCACGTGGGGTCACCGGCCCCAGGTCAGCGGGTCACGTGGGGTCACCGGCCCCAGGTGACCTGGTCACGTGGGGTCACCGGCCCCAGGTGACCTGGTCACGTGGGGTCACCGGCCCCAGGTGACCGGGTCACGTGGGGTCACCGGCCCCAGGTCAGCGGGTCACGTGGGGTCACCGGCCCCAGGTGACCGGGTCACGTGGGGTCACCGGCCCCAGGTGACCGGGTCACGTGGGGTCACCGGCCCCAGGTGACCGGGTCACGTGGGGTCACCGGACCTAGGTCAGCGGGTCACGTGGGGACACCGGCCCCAGGTAACCGGGTCATACCGAGTCCCCGGACCCAGGTCACCGGGTGAGTTCGGGACCCCGGACCCAGGTCGGGTCATGTCACGTCCCATGCCCGGGTCCCCGGGTTGGATTTTTACCCAGGCCCCGGGTCACAGGGTCATGTCGGGTCAACGGCCTGGGTACAAGGGTCTGGTGACCACCCCGACCCCAGGTCCCCGGGTCATGACGGGACACCGGACCAGGTCCCCGAGTCCGGTCGACACCACAGCCCCAGGTCACCGGGTCATGTCGGGACCCAGCCCGGGTCCCCGGGACGGGTTTTTACCCCAGCCGCAGATCACCGGGTCCTGTCGGGTACCCGGGTCGGGTCCCCTGGACAGGTCAGCACCCCGGCCCCGGGTCACGGGGTCATGTCGGGTCGCTGTCCCGGGTACCAGTGTCAGGTGACCACCCCGGCCCCGGGAGACGGAGTCATACCGGGTCCCCGGCCCAGGTCCCCGGGTTGCATCGGGACAAAAGCACCGGATCACTGGATCACGTGGGGGCCCGGGCCCGGGTCCCCGGGTTGCATCGGGACACCAGCGAAGGACCACCGGGTCCTGTCGGGTCCCCGGCCCGGGTCCCCTGGACAGGTCGTTAACCCGGCCCCAGGTCACCGGGTCGTGTCGGGTAACCGGCCTGGTTCCCAGGTTCCGGTGACCACCCCGGCACCAGGACCCCGGGTCCCGTGGGGACACCGGCCCCAGGTGACCGGGTCACGTGGGGTCACCGGCCCCAGGTGACCGGGTCACGTGGGGTCACCGGCCCAGGTGACCGGGTCACGTGGGGTCACCGGCCCCAGGTGACCGGGTCACGTGGGGTCACCGGCCCCAGGTGACCTGGTCACGTGGGGTAACCGGCCCCAGGTGACCGGGTCACGTGGGGACCCCGGGCCCAGGTGACCGGGTCACGTGGGGTCACCGGCCCCAGGTGACCGGGTCACGTGAGTTCACCGGCCCCAGGTGACCGGGTCACGTGGGGTCACCGGCCCCAGGTGACCGGGTCACGTGGGGTCACCGGCCCCAGGTGACCGGGTCACGTAGGGTCACCGGCCCAGGTGACGGGGTCACGTGGGGTCACCGGCCCCAGGTGACCGGGTCACGTGGGGTCACCGGCCCCAGGTGACCTGGTCACGTGGGGTCACCGGCCCCAGGTGACCGGGTCACGTGGGGTCACCGGCCCCAGGTGACCGGGTCACGTGGGGTCACCGGCCCCAGGTGACCGGGTCACGTGGGGTCACCGGCCCCAGGTCAGCGGGTCACGTGGGGACCCCGGCCCCAGGTGACCGGGTCACGTGGGGACACCGGCCCCAGGTCAGCGGGTCACGTGGGGTCACCGGCCCCAGGTGACCTGGTCACGTGGGGACCCCGGCCCCAGGTGACCGGGTCACGTGGGGACCCCGGGCCCAGGTAACCGGGTCATACCGAGTCCCCGGACCCAGGTCACCGGGTCAGTTCGGGACCCCGGACCCAGGTCGGGTCATGTCACGTCCCATGCCCGGGTCCCCGGGTTGGATTTTTACCCAAGCCCCGGGTCACGGGGTCATGTCGGGTCGCTGTCCCGGGTACCAGTGTCAGGTGACCACCCCGGCCCCGGGAGACGGAGTCATACCGGGTCCCCGGCCCAGGTCCCCGGGTTGCATCGGGACAAAAGCACCGGATCACTGGATCACGTGGGGGCCCGGGCCCGGGTCCCCGGGTTGCATCGGGACACCAGCGAAGGACCACCGGGTCCTGTCGGGTCCCCGGCCCGGGTCCCCTGGACAGGTCGTTAACCCGGCCCCAGGTCACCGGGTCGTGTCGGGTAACCGGCCTGGTTCCCAGGTTCCGGTGACCACCCCGGCACCAGGACCCCGGGTCCCGTGGGGAACCCGGCACGAGGTGACCGGGTCACGTGGGGTCACCGGCCCCAGGTGACCGGGTCACGTGGGGACACCGGCCCCAGGTGACCGGGTCACGTGGGGTCACCGGCCCCAGGTCAGCGGGTCACGTGGGGTCACCGGCCCCAGGTGACCGGGTCACGTGGGGTCACCGGCCCCAGGTGACCGGGTCACGTGGGGTCACCGGCACCAGGTGACCGGGTCACGTGGGGTCACCGGCCCCAGGTGACCTGGTCACGTGGGGTCACCGGCCCCAGGTGACCGGGTCACGTGGGGTCACCGGCCCCAGGTGACCGGGTCACGTGAGGTCACCGGCCCCAGGTGACCGGGTCACGTGGGGTCACCGGCCCCAGGTGACCGGGTCACGTGGGGTCACCGGCCCCAGGTGACCGGGTCACGTGGGGTCACCGGCCCCAGGTCAGCGGGTCACGTGGGGACCCCGGCCCCAGGTGACCGGGTCACGTGGGGACACCGGCCCCAGGTCAGCGGGTCACGTGGGGTCACCGGCCCCAGGTGACCTGGTCACGTGGGGACCCCGGCCCCAGGTGACCGGGTCACGTGGGGACCCCGGGCCCAGGTAACCGGGTCATACCGAGTCCCCGGACCCAGGTCACCGGGTCAGTTCGGGACCCCGGACCCAGGTCGGGTCATGTCACGTCCCATGCCCGGGTCCCCGGGTTGGATTTTTACCCAGGCCCCGGGTCACGGGGTCATGTCGGGTCGCTGTCCCGGGTACCAGTGTCAGGTGACCACCCCGGCCCCGGGAGACGGAGTCATACCGGGTCCCCGGCCCAGGTCCCCGGCTTGCATCGGGACAAAAGCACCGGATCACTGGATCACGTGGGGGCCCGGGCCCGGGTCCCCGGGTTGCATCGGGACACCAGCGAAGGACCACCGGGTCCTGTCGGGTCCCCGGCCCGGGTCCCCTGGACAGGTCGTTAACCCGGCCCCAGGTCACCGGGTCGTGTCGGGTAACCGGCCTGGTTCCCAGGTTCCGGTGACCACCCCGGCACCAGGACTCCGGGTCCCGTGGGGACCCCGGCCCCAGGTGACCGGGTCACGCGGGGTCACCGGCCCCAGGTCAGCGGGTCACGTGGGGTCACCGGCCCCAGGTGACCTGGTCACGTGGGGTCACCGGCCCCAGGTGACCGGGTCACGTGAGGTCACCGGCCCCAGGTGACCGGGTCACGTGGGGTCACCGGCCCCAGGTGACCGGGTCACGTGGGGACACCGGCCCCAGGCGACCGGGTCACGTGGGGTCACCGGCCCCAGGTCAGCGGGTCACGTGGGGACCCCGGCCCCAGGTGACCGGGTCACGTGGGGACACCGGCCCCAGGTCAGCGGGTCACGTGGGGTCACCGGCCCCAGGTGACCTGGTCACGTGGGGACCCCGGCCCCAGGTGACCGGGTCACGTGGGGACCCCGGGCCCAGGTAACCGGGTCATACCGAGTCCCCGGACCCAGGTCACCGGGTCAGTTCGGGACCCCGGACCCAGGTCGGGTCATGTCACGTCCCATGCCCGGGTCCCCGGGTTGGATTTTTACCCAGGCCCCGGGTCACGGGGTCATGTCGGGTCGCTGTCCCGGGTACCAGTGTCAGGTGACCACCCCGGCCCCGGGAGACGGAGTCATACCGGGTCCCCGGCCCAGGTCCCCGGCTTGCATCGGGACAAAAGCACCGGATCACTGGATCACGTGGGGGCCCGGGCCCGGGTCCCCGGGTTGCATCGGGACACCAGCGAAGGACCACCGGGTCCTGTCGGGTCCCCGGCCCGGGTCCCCTGGACAGGTCGTTAACCCGGCCCCAGGTCACCGGGTCGTGTCGGGTAACCGGCCTGGTTCCCAGGTTCCGGTGACCACCCCGGCACCAGGACCCCGGGTCCCGTGGGGACCCCGGCACCAGGTGACCGGGTCACGTGGGGTCACCGGCCCCAGGTGACCGGGTCACGTGGGGACACCGGCCCCAGGTGACCGGGTCACGTGGGGTCACCGGCCCCAGGTCAGCGGGTCACATGGGGTCACCGGCCCCAGGTGACCGGGTCACGTGGGGTCACCGGCCCCAGGTGACCGGGTCACGTGGGGTCACCGGCCCCAGGTGACCGGGTCACGTGGGGTCACCGGCCCCAGGTGACCTGGTCACGTGGGGTCACCGGCCCCAGGTGACCGGGTCACGTGGGGTCACCGGCCCCAGGTGACCGGGTCACGTGAGGTCACCGGCCCCAGGTGACCGGGTCACGTGGGGTCACCGGCCCCAGGTGACCGGGTCACGTCGGGTCACCGGCCCAGGTGACCGGGTCACGTGGGGTCACCGGCCCCAGGTGACCTGGTCACGTGGGGTCACCGGCCCCAGGTGACCGGGTCACGTGGGGTCACCGGCCCCAGGTGACCGGGTCACGTGGGGTCACCGGCCCCAGGTGACCGGGTCACGTGGGGTCACCGGCCCCAGGTCAGCGGGTCACGTGGGGACCCCGGCCCCAGGTGACTGGGTCACGTGGGGACACCGGCCCCAGGTCAGCGGGTCACGTGGGGTCACCGGCCCCAGGTGACCTGGTCACGTGGGGACCCCGGCCCCAGGTGACCGGGTCACGTGGGGACCCCGGGCCCAGGTAACCGGGTCATACCGAGTCCCCTGACCCAGGTCACCGGGTCAGTTCGGGACCCCGGACCCAGGTCAGGTCATGTCACGTCCCATGCCCGGGTCCCCGGGTTGGATTTTTACCCAGGCCCCGGGTCACGGGGTCATGTCGGGTCGCTGTCCCGGGTACCAGTGTCAGGTGACCACCCCGGCCCCGGGAGACGGAGTCATACCGGGTCCCCGGCCCAGGTCCCCGGGTTGCATCGGGACAAAAGCACCGGATCACTGGATCACGTGGGGGCCCGGGCCCGGGTCCCCGGGTTGCATCGGGACACCACCGAAGGACCACCGGGTCCTGTCGGGTCCCCGGCCCGGGTCCCCTGGACAGGTCGTTAACCCGGCCCCAGGTCACCGGGTCGTGTCGGGTAACCGGCCTGGTTCCCAGGTTCCGGTGACCACCCCGGCACCAGGACCCCGGGTCCCGTGGGGACCCCGGCACCAGGTGACCGGGTCACGTGGGGTCACCGGCCCCAGGTGACCGGGTCACGTGGGGACACCGGCCCCAGGTGACCGGGTCACGTGGGGTCACCGGCCCCAGGTCAGCGGGTCACGTGGGGTCACCGGCCCCAGGTGACCGGGTCACGTGGGGTCACCGGCCCCAGGTGACCGGGTCACGTGGGGTCACCGGCCCCAGGTGACCGGGTCACGTGGGGTCACCGGCCCCAGGTGACCTGGTCACGTGGGGTCACCGGCCCCAGGTGACCGGGTCACGTGGGGTCACCGGCCCCAGGTGACCGGGTCACGTGGGGTCACCGGCCCCAGGTGACCGGGTCACGTGAGGTCACCGGCCCCAGGTGACCGGGTCACGTGGGGTCACCGGCCCCAGGTGACCGGGTCACGTGGGGTCACCGGCCCCAGGTGACCGGGTCACGTGGGGTCACCGGCCCAGGTGACCGGGTCACGTGGGGTCACCGGCCCCAGGTGACCGGGTCACGTGGGGTCACCGGCCCCAGGTGACCTGGTCACGTGGGGTAACCGGCCCCAGGTGACCGGGTCACGTGGGGACCCCGGGCCCAGGTAACCGGGTCATACCGAGTCCCCGGACCCAGGTCACCGGGTCAGTTCGGGACCCCGGACCCAGGTCGGGTCATGTCACGTCCCATGCCCGGGTCCCCGGGTTGGATTTTTACCCAGGCCCCGGGTCACGGGGTCATGTCGGGTCGCTGTCCCGGGTACCAGTGTCAGGTGACCACCCCGGCCCCGGGAGATGGAGTCATACCGGGTCCCCGGCCCAGGTCCCCGGGTTGCATCGGGACAAAAGCACCAGATCACTGGATCACGTGGGGGCCCGGGCCCGGGTCCCCGGATTGCATCGGGACACCACCGAAGGACCACCGGGTCCTGTCGGGTCCCCGGCCCGGGTCCCCTGGACAGGTCGTTAACCCGGCCCCAGGTCACCGGGTCGTGTCGGGTAACCGGCCTGGTTCCCAGGTTCCGGTGACCACCCCGGCACCAGGACCCCGGGTCCCGTGGGGACCCCGGCCCCAGGTGACCGGGTCACGCGGGGTCACCGGCCCCAGGTCAGCGGGTCACGTGGGGTCACCGGCCCCAGGTGACCTGGTCACGTGGGGTCACCGGCCCCAGGTGACCGGGTCACGTGGGGTCACCGGCACCAGGTGACCTGGTCACGTGGGGTCACCGGCACCAGGTGACCGGGTCACGTGGGGTCACCGGCACCAGGTGACCGGGTCACGTGGGGTCACCGGCCCCAGGTGACCTGGTCACGTGGGGTCACCGGCACCAGGTGACCGGGTCACGTGGGGTCACCGGCCCAAGGTGACCTGGTCACGTGGGGTCACTGGCCCCAGGTGACCGGGTCACGTGGGGTCACCGGCCCCAGGTGACCGGGTCACGTGAGGTCACCCGCCCCAGGTGACCGGGTCACGTGAGGTCACCGGCCCCAGGTGAGCGGGTCACGTGGGGTCACCGGCCCCAGGTGACCTGGTCACGTGGGGTCACCGGCCCCAGGTGAGCGGGTCACGTGGGGTCACCGGCCCCAGGTGACCGGGTCACGTGGGGACACCGGCCCCAGGTGACCGGGTCACGTGGGGTCACCGGCCCCAGGTGACCGGGTCACGTGAGGTCACCGGCCCCAGGTGACCGGGTCACGTGGGGTCACCGGCCCCAGATGACCGGGTCACGTGGGGTCACCGGCCCCAGGTGACCGGGTCACGTGGGGTCACCGGCCCCAGGTGACCGGGTCACGTGGGGTCACCGGCCCCAGGTGACCGGGTCACGTGGGGTCACCGGCCCCAGGTGACCGGGTCACGTGAGGTCACCGGCCCCAGGTGAGCGGGTCACGTGGGGTCACCGGCCCCAGGTGACCTGGTCACGTGGGGTCACCGGCCCCAGGTGACCTGGTCACGTGGGATCACCGGCCCCAGGTGACCGGGTCACGTGGGGTCACCGGCCCCAGGTGACCGGGTCACGTGGGGACACCGGCCCCAGGTGACCGGGTCACGTGGGGTCACCGGCCCCAGGTGACCGGGTCATGTAAGGTCACCGGCCCCAGGTGACCGGGTCACGTGGGGTCACCGGCCCCAGGTGACCGGGTCACGTGGGGTCACCGGCCCCAGGTGACCGGGTCACGTGGGGTCACCGGCCCCAGGTGACTGGGTCACGTGGGGACACCGGCCCCAGGTGACCGGGTCACGTGGGGTCACCGGCCCCAGGTCAGCGGGTCACGTGGGGTCACCGGCCCCAGGTGACCTGGTCACGTGGGGTCACCGGCCCCAGGTGACCGGGTCACGTGGGGACACCGGCCCCAGGTGACCGGGTCACGTGGGGTCACCGGCCCCAGGTGACCGGGTCACGTGAGGTCACCGGCCCCAGGTGACCGGGTCACGTGGGGTCACCGGCCCCAGGTGACCGGGTCACGTGGGGTCACCGGCCCCAGGTGACCGGGTCACGTGGGGACACCGGCCCCAGGTCAGCGGGTCACGTGGGGTCACCGGCCCCAGGTGACCTGGTCACGTGGGGACCCCGGCCCCAGGTGACCGGGTCACGTGGGGACCCCGGGCCCAGGTAACCGGGTCATACCGAGTCCCCGGACCCAGGTCACCGGGTCAGTTCGGGACCCCGGACCCAGGTCGGGTCATGTCACGTCCCATGCCCGGGTCCCCGGGTTGGATTTTTACCCAGGCCCCGGGTCACGGGGTCATGTCGGGTCGCTGTCCCGGGTACCAGTGTCAGGTGACCACCCCGGCCCCGGGAGACGGAGTCATACCGGGTCCCCGGCCCAGGTCCCCGGGTTGCATCGGGACAAAAGCACCGGATCACTGGATCACGTGGGGGCCCGGGCCCGGGTCCCCGGGTTGCATCGGGACACCAGCGAAGGACCACCGGGTCCTGTCGGGTCCCCGGCCCGGGTCCCCTGGACAGGTCGTTAACCCGGCCCCAGGTCACCGGGTCGTGTCGGGTAACCGGCCTGGTTCCCAGGTTCCGGTGACCACCCCGGCACCAGGACCCCCGGGTCCCGTGGGGACCCCGGCACCAGGTGACCGGGTCACGTGGGGTCACCGGCCCCAGGTGACCGGGTCACGTGGGGACACCGGCCCCAGGTGACCGGGTCACGTGGGGTCACCGGCCCCAGGTCAGCGGGTCACGTGGGGTCACCGGCCCCAGGTGACCGGGTCACGTGGGGTCACCGGCCCCAGGTGACCGGGTCACGTGGGGTCACCGGCCCCAGGTGACCGGGTCACGTGGGGTCACCGGCCCCAGGTCAGCGGGTCACGTGGGGACCCCGGCCCCAGGTGACCGGGTCACGTGGGGACACCGGCCCCAGGTCAGCGGGTCACGTGGGGTCACCGGCCCCAGGTGACCTGGTCACGTGGGGACCCCGGCCCCAGGTGACCGGGTCACGTGGGGACCCCGGGCCCAGGTAACCGGGTCATACCGAGTCCCCGGACCCAGGTCACCGGGTCAGTTCGGGACCCCGGACCCAGGTCGGGTCATGTCACGTCCCATGCCCGGGTCCCCGGGTTGGATTTTTACCCAGGCCCCGGGTCACGGGGTCATGTCGGGTCGCTGTCCCGGGTACCAGTGTCAGGTGACCACCCCGGCCCCGGGAGACGGAGTCATACCGGGTCCCCGGCCCAGGTCCCCGGGTTGCATCGGGACAAAAGCACCGGATCACTGGATCACGTGGGGGCCCGGGCCCGGGTCCCCGGGTTGCATCGGGACACCAGCGAAGGACCACCGGGTCCTGTCGGGTCCCCGGCCCGGGTCCCCTGGACAGGTCGTTAACCCGGCCCCAGGTCACCGGGTCGTGTCGGGTAACCGGCCTGGTTCCCAGGTTCCGGTGACCACCCCGGCACCAGGACTCCGGGTCCCGTGGGGACCCCGGCCCCAGGTGACCGGGTCACGCGGGGTCACCGGCCCCAGGTCAGCGGGTCACGTGGGGTCACCGGCCCCAGGTGACCGGGTCACGTGGGGTCACCGGCCCCAGGTGACCGGGTCACGTGAGGTCACCGGCCCCAGGTGACCGGGTCACGTGGGGTCACCGGCCCCAGGTGACCGGGTCACGTGGGGTCACCGGCCCCAGGTGACCGGGTTACGTGGGGTCACCGGCCCCAGGTGACCGGGTCACGTGGGGTCACCGGCCCCAGGTGACCGGGTCACGTGGGGACACCGGCCCCAGGTGACCTGGTCACGTGGGGTCACCGGCCCCAGGTGACCGGGTCACGTGGGGACCCCGGCCCCAGGTGACTGGGTCACGTGGGGACACCGGCCCCAGGTCAGCGGGTCACGTGGGGTCACCGGCCCCAGGTGACCTGGTCACGTGGGGACCCCGGCCCCAGGTGACCGGGTCACGTGGGGACCCCGGGCCCAGGTAACCGGGTCATACCGAGTCCCCGGACCCAGGTCACCGGGTCAGTTCGGGACCCCGGACCCAGGTCGGGTCATGTCACGTCCCATGCCCGGGTCCCCGGGTTGGATTTTTACCCAGGCCCCGGGTCACGGGGTCATGTCGGGTCGCTGTCCCGGGTACCAGTGTCAGGTGACCACCCCGGCCCCGGGAGACGGAGTCATACCAGGTCCCCGGCCCAGGTCCACGGGTTGCATCGGGACAAAAGCACCGGATCACTGGATCACGTGGGGGCCCGGGCCCGGGTCCCCGGGTTGCATCGGGACACCACCGAAGGACCACCAGGTCCTGTCGGGTCCCCGGCCCGGGTCCCCTGGACAGGTCGTTAACCCGGCCCCAGGTCACCGGGTCGTGTCGGGTAACCGGCCTGGTTCCCAGGTTCCGGTGACCACCCCGGCACCAGGACCCCGGGTCCCGTGGGGACCCCGGCACCAGGTGACCGGGTCACGTGGGGTCACCGGCCCCAGGTGACCGGGTCACGTGGGGACACCGGCCCCAGGTGACCGGGTCACGTGGGGTCACCGGCCCCAGGTCAGCGGGTCACGTGGGGTCACCGGCCCCAGGTGACCGGGTCACGTGGGGTCACCGGCCCCAGGTGACCGGGTCACGTGGGGTCACCGGCACCAGGTGACCGGGTCACGTGGGGTCACCGGCCCCAGGTGACCTGGTCACGTGGGGTCACCGGCCCCAGGTCAGCGGGTCACGTGGGGTCACCGGCCCCAGGTGACCGGGTCACGTGAGGTCACCGGCCTCAGGTGACCGGGTCACGTGGGGTCACCGGCCCCAGGTGACCGGGTCACGTGGGGTCACCGGCCCCAGGTGACCGGGTCACGTGGGGTCACCGGCCCAGGTGACCGGGTCACGTGGGGTCACCGGCCCCAGGTGACCGGGTCACGTGGGGTCACCGGCCCCAGGTGACCTGGTCACGTGGGGTCACCGGCCCCAGGTGACCGGGTCACGTGGGGTCACCGGCCCCAGGTGACCGGGTCACGTGGGGTCACCGGCCCCAGGTCAGCGGGTCACGTGGGGACCCCGGCCCCAGGTGACCGGGTCACGTGGGGACACCGGCCCCAGGTCAGCGGGTCACGTGGGGTCACCGGCCCCAGATGACCTGGTCACGTGGGGACCCCGGCCCCAGGTGACCGGGTCACGTGGGGACCCCGGGCCCAGGTAACCGGGTCATACCGAGTCCCCGGACCCAGGTCACCGGGTCAGTTCGGGACCCCGGACCCAGGTCGGGTCATGTCACGTCCCATGCCCGGGTCCCCGGGTTGGATTTTTACCCAGGCCCCGGGTCACGGGGTCATGTCGGGTCGCTGTCCCGGGTACCAGTGTCAGGTGACCACCCCGGCCCCGGGAGACGGAGTCATACCGGGTCCCCGGCCCAGGTCCCCGGGTTGCATCGGGACAAAAGCACCGGATCACTGGATCACGTGGGGGCCCGGGCCCGGGTCCCCGGGTTGCATCGGGACACCAGCGAAGGACCACCGGGTCCTGTCGGGTCCCCGGCCCGGGTCCCCTGGACAGGTCGTTAACCCGGCCCCAGGTCACCGGGTCGT
Organism: Somateria mollissima; assembly: GCA_951411735.1. Classification (NCBI taxonomy): domain Eukaryota; kingdom Metazoa; phylum Chordata; class Aves; order Anseriformes; family Anatidae; genus Somateria; species Somateria mollissima. The sequence continues at coordinate 137,288 of CATOCB010000193.1, forward strand.
GTCGGGTAACCGGCCTGGTTCCCAGGTTCCGGTGACCACCCCGGCACCAGGACTCCGGGTCCCGTGGGGACCCCGGCCCCAGGTGACCGGGTCACGCGGGGTCACCGGCCCCAGGTCAGCGGGTCACGTGGGGTCACCGGCCCCAGGTGACCGGGTCACGTGGGGTCACCGGCCCCAGGTGACCGGGTCACGTGAGGTCACCGGCCCCAGGTGACCGGGTCACGTGGGGTCACCGGCCCCAGGTGACCGGGTCACGTGGGGTCACCGGCCCCAGGTGACCGGGTCACGTGGGGTCACCGGCCCCAGGTGACCGGGTCACCTGGGGTCACCGGCCCCAGGTGACCGGGTCACGTGGGGTCACCGGACCCAGGTGACCGGGTCACGTGGGGTCACCGGCCCCAGGTGACCGTGTCACGTGGGGACACCGGCCCCAGGTGACCGGGTCACGTGGGGTCACCGGTCCCAGGTCAGCGGGTCACGTGGGGTCACCGGCCCCAGGTGACCTGGTCATGTGGGGTCACCGGCCCCAGGTGACCGGGTCACGTGGGGTCACCGGCCCCAGGTGACCGGGTCACGTGGGGTCACCGGACCCAGGTCAGCGGGTCACGTGGGGACACCGGCCCCAGGTAACCGGGTCATACCGAGTCCCCGGACCCAGGTCACCGGGTGAGTTCGGGACCCCCGGACCCAGGTCGGGTCATGTCACGTCCCATGCCCGGGTCCCCGGGTTGGATTTTTACCCAGGCCCCGGGTCACAGGGTCATGTCGGGTCAACGGCCTGGGTACAAGGGTCTGGTGACCACCCCGACCCCAGATCCCCGGGTCATGACGGGACACCGGACCAGGTCCCCGAGTCCGGTCGACACCACAGCCCCAGGTCACCGGGTCATGTCGGGACCCAGCCCGGGTCCCCGGGACGGGTTTTTTACCCCAGCCGCAGATCACCGGGTCCTGTCGGGTACCCGGGTCGGGTCCCCTGGACAGGTCGGCACCCCGGCCCCGGGTCACGGGGTCATGTCGGGTCGCTGTCCCGGGTACCAGTGTCAGGTGACCACCCCGGCCCCGGGAGACGGAGTCATACCGGGTCCCCGGCCCAGGTCCCCGGGTTGCATCGGGACAAAAGCACCGGATCACTGGATCACGTGGGGGCCCGGGCCCGGGTCCCCGGGTTGCATCGGGACACCACCGAAGGACCACCGGGTCCTGTCGGGTCCCCGGCCCGGGTCCCCTGGACAGGTCGTTAACCCGGCCCCAGGTCACCGGGTCGTGTCGGGTAACCGGCCTGGTTCCCAGGTTCCGGTGACCACCCCGGCACCAGGACCCCGGGTCCCGTGGGGACACCGGCCCCAGGTTACCGGGTCACGTGGGGTCACCGGCCCCAGGTGACCGGGTCACGTGGGGACACCGGCCCCAGGTGACCGGGTCACGTGGGGTCACCGGCCCCAGGTCAGCGGGTCACGTGGGGTCACCGGCCCCAGGTGACCGGGTCACGTGGGGTCACCGGCACCAGGTGACCGGGTCACGTGGGGTCACCGGCCCCAGGTGACCTGGTCACGTGGGGTCACCGGCCCCAGGTGACCGGGTCACGTGGGGTCACCGGCCCCAGGTGACCGGGTCACGTGAGGTCACCGGCCCCAGGTGACCGGGTCACGTGGGGTCACCGGCCCCAGGTGACCGGGTCACGTGGGGTCACCGGCCCCAGGTGACCGGGTCACGTGGGGTCACCGGCCCCAGGTGACCTGGTCACGTGGGGACCCCGGCCCCAGGTGACCGGGTCACGTGGGGACCCCGGGCCCAGGTAACCGGGTCATACCGAGTCCCCGGACCCAGGTCACCGGGTCAGTTCGGGACCCCGGACCCAGGTCGGGTCATGTCACGTCCCATGCCCGGGTCCCCGGGTTGGATTTTTACCCAGGCCCCGGGTCACGGGGTCATGTCGGGTCGCTGTCCCGGGTACCAGTGTCAGGTGACCACCCCGGCCCCGGGAGATGGAGTCATACCGGGTCCCCGGCCCAGGTCCCCGGGTTGCATCGGGACAAAAGCACCGGATCACTGGATCACGTGGGGGCCCGGGCCCGGGTCCCCGGGTTGCATCGGGACACCAGCGAAGGACCACCGGGTCCTGTCGGGTCTCCGGCCCGGGTCCCCTGGACAGGTCGTTAACCCGGCCCCAGGTCACCGGGTCACGTGAGGTCACCGGCCCCAGGTGACCGGGTCACGTGGGGTCACCGGCCCCAGGTGACCGGGTCACGTGGGGTCACCGGCCCCAGGTCAGCGGGTCACGTGGGGTCACCGGCCCCAGGTGACCTGGTCACGTGGGGTCACCGGCCCCAGGTGACCGGGTCACGTGGGGTCACCGGCCCCAGGTCACCGGGTCACGTGAGGTCACCGGCCCCAGGTGACCGGGTCACGTGGGGTCACCGGCCCCAGGTGACCGGGTCACGTGGGGTCACCGGCCCCAGGTGACCGGGTCACGTGGGGTCACCGGCCCCAGGTGACCGGGTCACGTGGGGTCACCGGCCCCAGGTGACCGGGTCACGTGGGGACACCGGCCCCAGGTGACAGGGTCACGTGGGGTCACCGGCCCCAGGTCAGCGGGTCACGTGGGGACCCCGGCCCCAGGTGACCGGGTCACGTGGGGACACCGGCCCCAGGTCAGCGGGTCACGTGGGGTCACCGGCCCCAGGTGACCTGGTCACGTGGGGACCCCGGCCCCAGGTGACCTGGTCACGTGGGGACCCCGGCCCCAGGTCACCGGGTCAGTTCGGGACCCCGGACCCAGGTCGGGTCATGTCACGTCCCATGCCCGGGTCCCCGGGTTGGATTTTTACCCAGGCCCCGGGTCACGGGGTCATGTCGGGTCGCTGTCCCGGGTACCAGTGTCAGGTGACCACCCCGGCCCCGGGAGACGGAGTCATACCGGGTCCCCGGCCCAGGTCCCCGGGTTGCATCGGGACAAAAGCACCGGATCACTGGATCACGTGGGGGCCCGGGCCCGGGTCCCCGGGTTGCATCGGGACACCACCGAAGGACCACCGGGTCCTGTCGGGTCCCCGGCCCGGGTCCCCTGGACAGGTCGTTAACCCGGCCCCAGGTCACCGGGTCGTGTCGGGTAACCGGCCTGGTTCCCAGGTTCCGGTGACCACCCCGGCACCAGGACCCCGGGTCCCGTGGGGACCCCGGCACCAGGTGACCGGGTCACGTGGGGTCACCGGCCCCAGGTGACCGGGTCACGTGGGGTCACCGGCCCCAGGTGACCGGGTCACGTGGGGTCACCGGCCCCAGGTCAGCGGGTCACGTGGGGTCACCGGCCCCAGGTGACCGGGTCACGTGGGGTCACCGGCCCCAGGTGACCGGGTCACGTGAGGTCACCGGCCCCAGGTGACCGGGTCACGTGGGGTCACCGGCCCCAGGTGACCTGGTCACGTGGGGTCACCGGCCCCAGGTGACCTGGTCACGTGGGGTCACCGGCCCCAGGTGACCGGGTCACGTGGGGTCACCGGCCCCAGGTGACCGGGTCACGTGGGGACACCGGCCCCAGGTGACCGGGTCACGTGGGGTCACCGGCCCCAGGTGACCGGGTCACGTGGGGTCACCGGCCCCAGGTGACCGGGTCACGTGGGGACCCCGGCCCAGGTGACCGGGTCACGTGGGGTCACCGGCCCCAGGTGACCGGGTCACGTGGGGTCACCGGCCCCAGGTGACCTGGTCACGTGGGGTAACCGGCCCCAGGTGACCGGGTCACGTGGGGTCACCGGCCCCAGGTGACCGGGTCACGTGGGGTCACCGGCCCCAGGTGACCTGGTCACGTGGGGTCACCGGCCCCAGGTGACCTGGTCACGTGGGGTCACCGGCCCCAGGTGACCTGGTCACGTGGGGTCACCGGCCCCAGGTGACCTGGTCACGTGGGGTAACCGGCCCCAGGTGACCGGGTCACGTGGGGTCACCGGCCCCAGGTGACCTGGTCACGTGGGGTAACCGGCCCCAGGTGACCGGGTCACGTGGGGTCACCGGCCCCAGGTGACCGGGTCACGTGGGGTCACCGGCCCCAGGTGACCTGGTCACGTGGGGTCACCGGCCCCAGGTGACCTGGTCACGTGGGGTCACCGGCCCCAGGTGACCTGGTCACGTGGGGTCACCGGCCCCAGGTGACCTGGTCACGTGGGGTAACCGGCCCCAGGTGACCGGGTCACGTGGGGTCACCGGCCCCAGGTGACCGGGTCACGTGGGGTCACCGGCCCCAGGTGACCTGGTCACGTGGGGTCACCGGCCCCAGGTGACCGGGTCACGTGGGGTCACCGGCCCCAGGTGACCTGGTCACGTGGGGTCACCGGCCCCAGGTGACCTGGTCACGTGGGGTCACCGGCCCCAGGTGACCGGGTCACGTGTGGTCACCGGCCCCAGGTGACCGGGTCACGTGGGGACACCGGCCCCAGGTGACCGGGTCACGTGGGGTCACCGGCCCCAGGTGACCGGGTCACGTGAGGTCACCGGCCCCAGGTGACCGGGTCACGTGGGGTCACCGGCCCCAGGTGACCGGGTCACGTGGGGTCACCGGCCCCAGGTGACCGGGTCACGTGGGGTCACCGGCCCCAGGTGACCGGGTCACGTGGGGACACCGGCCCCAGGTGACCGGGTCACGTGGGGTCACCGGCCCCAGGTCAGCGGGTCACGTGGGGACCCCGGCCCCAGGTGACCTGGTCACGTGGGGTCACCGGCCCCAGGTGACCGGGTCACGTGTGGTCACCGGCCCCAGGTGACCGGGTCACGTGGGGACACCGGCCCCAGGTGACCGGGTCACGTGGGGTCACCGGCCCCAGGTGACCGGGTCACGTGAGGTCACCGGCCCCAGGTGACCGGGTCACGTGGGGTCACCGGCCCCAGGTGACCGGGTCACGTGGGGTCACCGGCCCCAGGTGACCGGGTCACGTGGGGTCACCGGCCCCAGGTGACCGGGTCACGTGGGGACACCGGCCCCAGGTGACCGGGTCACGTGGGGTCACCGGCCCCAGGTCAGCGGGTCACGTGGGGACCCCGGCCCCAGGTGACCGGGTCACGTGGGGACACCGGCCCCAGGTCAGCGGGTCACGTGGGGTCACCGGCCCCACGTGACCTGGTCACGTGGGGACCCCGGCCCCAGGTGACCGGGTCACGTGGGGACCCCGGGCCCAGGTAACCGGGTCATACCGAGTCCCCGGACCCAGGTCACCGGGTCAGTTCGGGACCCCGGACCCAGGTCGGGTCATGTCACGTCCCATGCCCGGGTCCCCGGGTTGGATTTTTACCCAGGCCCCGGGTCACGGGGTCATGTCGGGTCGCTGTCCCGGGTACCAGTGTCAGGTGACCACCCCGGCCCCGGGAGATGGAGTCATACCGGGTCCCCGGCCCAGGTCCCCGGGTTGCATCGGGACAAAAGCACCGGATCACTGGATCACGTGGGGGCCCGGGCCCGGGTCCCCGGGTTGCATCGGGACACCAGCGAAGGACCACCGGGTCCTGTCGGGTCTCCGGCCCGGGTCCCCTGGACAGGTCGTTAACCCGGCCCCAGGTCACCGGGTCACGTGAGGTCACCGGCCCCAGGTGACCGGGTCACGTGGGGTCACCGGCCCCAGGTGACCGGGTCACGTGGGGTCACCGGCACCAGGTGACCGGGTCACGTGGGGTCACCGGCCCCAGGTGACCTGGTCACGTGGGGTCACCGGCCCCAGGTGACCGGGTCACGTGGGGTCACCGGCCCCAGGTCACCGGGTCACGTGAGGTCACCGGCCCCAGGTGACCGGGTCACGTGGGGTCACCGGCCCCAGGTGACCGGGTCACGTGGGGTCACCGGCCCCAGGTGACCGGGTCACGTGGGGTCACCGGCCCCAGGTGACCGGGTCACGTGGGGTCACCGGCCCCAGGTGACCGGGTCACGTGGGGTCACCGGCCCCAGGTGACCGGGTCACGTGGGGACACCGGCCCCAGGTGACAGGGTCACGTGGGGTCACCGGCCCCAGGTCAGCGGGTCACGTGGGGACCCCGGCCCCAGGTGACCGGGTCACGTGGGGACACCGGCCCCAGGTCAGCGGGTCACGTGTGGTCACCGGCCCCAGGTGACCTGGTCACGTGGGGACCCCGGCCCCAGGTGACCTGGTCACGTGGGGACCCCGGCCCCAGGTCACCTGGTCAGTTCGGGACCCCGGACCCAGGTCGGGTCATGTCACGTCCCATGCCCGGGTCCCCGGGTTGGATTTTTACCCAGGCCCCGGGTCACGGGGTCATGTCGGGTCGCTGTCCCGGGTACCAGTGTCAGGTGACCACCCCGGCCCCGGGAGACGGAGTCATACCGGGTCCCCGGCCCAGGTCCCCGGGTTGCATCGGGACAAAAGCACCGGATCACTGGATCATGTGGGGGCCCGGGCCCGGGTCCCCGGGTTGCATCGGGACACCACCGAAGGACCACCGGGTCCTGTCGGGTCCCCGGCCCGGGTCCCCTGGACAGGTCGTTAACCCGGCCCCAGGTCACCGGGTCGTGTCGGGTAACCGGCCTGGTTCCCAGGTTCCGGTGACCACCCCGGCACCAGGACCCCGGGTCCCGTGGGGACCCCGGCACCAGGTGACCGGGTCACGTGGGGTCACCGGCCCCAGGTGACCGGGTCACGTGGGGTCACCGGCCCCAGGTGACCGGGTCACGTGGGGTCACCGGCCCCAGGTGACCGGGTCACGTGGGGTCACCGGCCCCAGGTGACCGGGTCACGTGAGGTCACCGGCCCCAGGTGACCGGGTCACGTGGGGTCACCGGCCCCAGGTGACCTGGTCACGTGGGGTCACCGGCCCCAGGTGACCGGGTCACGTGGGGTCACCGGCCCCAGGTGACCGGGTCACGTGGGGTCACCGGCCCCAGGTGACCGGGTCACGTGGGGTCACCGGCCCCAGGTGACCGGGTCACGTGGGGTCACCGGCCCCAGGTGACCGGGTCACGTGGGGTCACCGGCCCCAGGTGACCGGGTCACGTGGGGACCCCGGCCCAGGTGACCGGGTCACGTGGGGTCACCGGCCCCAGGTGACCGGGTCACGTGGGGTCACCGGCCCCAGGTGACCTGGTCACGTGGGGTAACCGGCCCCAGGTGACCGGGTCACGTGGGGACCCCGGGCCCAGGTAACCGGGTCATACCGAGTCCCCGGACCCAGGTCACCGGGTCAGTTCGGGACCCCGGACCCAGGTCGGGTCATGTCACGTCCCATGCCCGGGTCCCCGGGTTGGATTTTTACCCAGGCCCCGGGTCACGGGGTCATGTCGGGTCGCTGTCCCGGGTACCAGTGTCAGGTGACCACCCCGGCCCCGGGAGATGGAGTCATACCGGGTCCCCGGCCAAGGTCCCCGGGTTGCATCGGGACAAAAGCACCGGATCACTGGATCACGTGGGGGCCCGGGCCCGGGTCCCCGGGTTGCATCGGGACACCAGCGAAGGACCACCGGGTCCTGTCGGGTCCCCGGCCCGGGTCCCCTGGACAGGTCGTTAACCCGGCCCCAGGTCACCGGGTCGTGTCGGGTAACCGGCCTGGTTCCCAGGTTCCGGTGACCACCCCGGCACCAGGACACCGGGTCCCGTGGGGACCCCGGCCCCAGGTGACCGGGTCACGCGGGGTCACCGGCCCCAGGTCAGCGGGTCACGTGGGGTCACCGGCCCCAGGTGACCTGGTCACGTGGGGTCACCGGCCCCAGGTGACCGGGTCACGTGGGGTCACCGGCACCAGGTGACCTGGTCACGTGGGGTCACCGGCCCCAGGTGACCGGGTCACGTGGGGTCACCGGCCCCAGGTGACCTGGTCACGTGGGGTCACCGGCACCAGGTGACCGGGTCACGTGGGGTCACCGGCCCCAGGTGACCTGGTCACGTGGGGTCACCGGCCCCAGGTGACCGGGTCACGTGGGGTCACCGGCCCCAGGTGACCTGGTCACGTGGGGTCACCGGCCCCAGGTGACCGGGTCACGTGGGGTCACCGGCCCCAGGTGACCGGGTCACGTGAGGTCACCGGCCCCAGGTGACCGGGTCACGTGGGGTCACCGGCCCCAGGTGAGCGGGTCACGTGGGGTCACCGGCCCCAGGTGACCTGGTCACGTGGGGTCACCGGCCCCAGGTGACCGGGTCACGTGGGGTCACCGGCACCAGGTGACCGGGTCACGTGGGGTCACCGGCCCCAGGTGACCTGGTCACGTGGGGTCACCGGCACCAGGTGACCGGGTCACGTGGGGTCACCGGCCCCAGGTGACCTGGTCACGTGGGGTCACCGGCCCCAGGTGACCGGGTCACGTGGGGTCACCGGCCCCAGGTGACCGGGTCACGTGAGGTCACCGGCCCCAGGTGACCGGGTCACGTGGGGTCACCGGCCCCAGGTGACCGGGTCACGTGGGGTCACCGGCCCCAGGTGACCGGGTCACGTGGGGTCACCGGCCCCAGGTGACCGGGTCACGTGGGGACACCGGCCCCAGGTGACCGGGTCACGTGGGGTCACCGGCCCCAGGTCAGCGGGTCACGTGGGGACCCCGGCCCCAGGTGACCGGGTCACGTGGGGACACCGGCCCCAGGTCAGCGGGTCACGTGGGGTCACCGGCCCCAGGTGACCTGGTCACGTGGGGACCCCGGCCCCAGGTGACCGGGTCACGTGGGGACCCCGGGCCCAGGTAACCGGGTCATACCGAGTCCCCGGACCCAGGTCACCGGGTCAGTTCGGGACCCCGGACCCAGGTCGGGTCATGTCACGTCCCATGCCCGGGTCCCCGGGTTGGATTTTTACCCAGGCCCCGGGTCACGGGGTCATGTCGGGTCGCTGTCCCGGGTACCAGTGTCAGGTGACCACCCCGGCCCCGGGAGACGGAGTCATACCGGGTCCCCGGCCCAGGTCCCCGGGTTGCATCGGGACAAAAGCACCGGATCACTGGATCACGTGGGGGCCCGGGCCCGGGTCCCCGGGTTGCATCGGGACACCAGCGAAGGACCACCGGGTCCTGTCGGGTCCCCGGCCCGGGTCCCCTGGACAGGTCGTTAACCCGGCCCCAGGTCACCGGGTCGTGTCGGGTAACCGGCCTGGTTCCCAGGTTCCGGTGACCACCCCGGCACCAGGACCCCGGGTCCCGTGGGGACCCCGGCCCCAGGTGACCGGGTCACGCGGGGTCACCGGCCCCAGGTCAGCGGGTCACGTGGGGTCACCGGCCCCAGGTGACCTGGTCACGTGGGGTCACCGGCCCCAGGTGACCGGGTCACGTGGGGTCACCGGCACCAGGTGACCTGGTCACGTGGGGTCACCGGCCCCAGGTGACCGGGTCACGTGGGGTCACCGGCACCAGGTGACCGGGTCACGTGGGGTCACCGGCCCCAGGTGACCTGGTCACGTGGGGTCACCGGCACCAGGTGACCGGGTCACGTGGGGTCACCGGCCCCAGGTGACCGGGTCACGTGGGGTCACCGGCCCCAGGTGACCGGGTCACGTGGGGTCACCGGCCCCAGGTGACCGGGTCACGTGAGGTCACCGGCCCCAGGTGACCGGGTCACGTGGGGTCACCGGCCCCAGGTGACCGGGTCACGTGGGGTCACCGGCCCCAGGTGACCGGGTCACGTGGGGTCACCGGCCCCAGGTGACCGGGTCACGTGGGGACACCGGCCCCAGGTGACCGGGTCACGTGGGGTCACCGGCCCCAGGTCAGCGGGTCACGTGGGGACCCCGGCCCCAGGTGACCGGGTCACGTGGGGACACCGGCCCCAGGTCAGCGGGTCACGTGGGGTCACCGGCCCCAGGTGACCTGGTCACGTGGGGACCCCGGCCCCAGGTGACCGGGTCACGTGGGGACCCCGGGCCCAGGTAACCGGGTCATACCGAGTCCCCGGACCCAGGTCACCGGGTCAGTTCGGGACCCCGGACCCAGGTCGGGTCATGTCACGTCCCATGCCCGGGTCCCCGGGTTGGATTTTTACCCAGGCCCCGGGTCACGGGGTCATGTCGGGTCGCTGTCCCGGGTACCAGTGTCAGGTGACCACCCCGGCCCCGGGAGACGGAGTCATACCGGGTCCCCGGCCCAGGTCCCCGGGTTGCATCGGGACAAAAGCACCGGATCACTGGATCACGTGGGGGCCCGGGCCCGGGTCCCCGGGTTGCATCGGGACACCAGCGAAGAACCACCGGGTCCTGTCGGGTCCCCGGCCCGGGTCCCCTGGACAGGTCGTTAACCCGGCCCCAGGTCACCGGGTCGTGTCGGGTAACCGGCCTGGTTCCCAGGTTCCGGTGACCACCCCGGCACCAGGACCCCGGGTCCCGTGGGGACCCCGGCACCAGGTGACCGGGTCACGTGGGGTCACCGGCCCCAGGTGACCGGGTCACGTGGGGACACCGGCCCCAGGTGACCGGGTCACGTGGGGTCACCGGCCCCAGGTCAGCGGGTCACGTGGGGTCACCGGCCCCAGGTGACCGGGTCACGTGGGGTCACCGGCCCCAGGTGACCGGGTCACGTGGGGTCACCGGCCCCAGGTGACCTGGTCACGTGGGGTCACCGGCCCCAGGTGACCGGGTCACGTGGGGTCACCGGCCCCAGGTGACCGGGTCACGTGAGGTCACCGGCCCCAGGTGACCGGGTCACGTGGGGTCACCGGCCCCAGGTGTCCGGGTCACGTGGGGTCACCGGCCCCAGGTGACCGGGTCACGTCGGGTCACCGGCCCAGGTGACCGGGTCACGTGGGGTCACCGGCCCCAGGTGACCTGGTCACGTGGGGTCACCGGCCCCAGGTGACCGGGTCACGTGGGGTCACCGGCCCCAGGTGACCGGGTCACGTGGGGTCACCGGCCCCAGGTGACCGGGTCACGTGGGGTCACCGGCCCCAGGTGACCGGGTCACGTGGGGTCACCGGCCCCAGGTCAGCGGGTCACGTGGGGACCCCGGCCCCAGGTGACCGGGTCACGTGGGGACACCGGCCCCAGGTCAGCGGGTCACGTGGGGTCACCGGCCCCAGGTGACCTGGTCACGTGGGGACCCCGGCCCCAGGTGACCGGGTCACGTGGGGACCCCGGGCCCAGGTCACCGCGTCAGGTCGGGACCCCGAACCCAGGTCCACGAGTCCGTCGACACCACAGCCCCGGGTCACCAAGTCGTGTCGGGTAACCGGCCTGGTTCCCAGGTTCCGATGACCACCCCGGCACCAGGACCCCGGGTCACGTGGGGACACCGGCCCCAGGTGACCGGGTCACGTGGGGTCACCGGCCCCAGGTGACCCGGTCACGTGGGGTCACCGGCCCCAGGTGACCGGGTCACGTGGGGACACCGGCCTCAGGTCAGCGGGTCACGTGGGGTCACCGGCACCAGGTGACTGGGTCACGTGGGGTCACCGGCCCCAGGTGACCTGGTCACGTGGGGTCACCGGCCCCAGGTGACCGGGTCACGTGGGGTCACCGGCCCCAGGTGACCGGGTCACGTGAGGTCACCGGCCCCAGGTGACCGGGTCACGTGGGGTCACCGGCCCCAGGTGACCGGGTCACGTGGGGTCACCGGCCCCAGGTGACCGGGTCACGTGGGGTCACCGGCCCCAGGTGACCGGGTCACGTGGGGTCACCGGCCCCAGGTGACCGGGTCACGTGGGGTCACCGGCCCCAGGTGACCGGGTCACGTGGGGACACCGGCCCCAGGTGACCGGGTCACGTGGGGTCACCGGCCCTAGGTCAGCGGGTCACGTGGGGTCACCGGCCCCAGGTGACCTGGTCACGTGGGGTCACCGGCCCCAGGTGACCGGGTCACGTGGCGTCACCGGACCCAGGTCAGCGGGTCACGTGGGGACACCGGCCCCAGGTAACCGGGTCATACCGAGTCCCCGGACCCAGGTCACCGGGTGAGTTCGGGACCCCGGACCCAGGTCGGGTCATGTCACGTCCCATGCCCGGGTCCCCGGGTTGGATTTTTACCCAGGGCTCGGGTCACAGGGTCATGTCGGGTCAACGGCCTGGGTACAAGGGTCTGGTGACCACCCCGACCCCAGGTCCCCGGGTCATGACGGGACACCGGACCAGGTCCCCGAGTCCGGTCGACACCACAGCCCCAGGTCACCGGGTCATGTCGGGACCCAGCCCGGGTCCCCGGGACGGGTTTTTACCCCAGCCGCAGATCACCGGGTCCTGTCGGGTACCCGGGTCGGGTCCCCTGGACAGGTCGGCACCCCGGCCCCGGGTCACGGGGTCATGTCGAGTCGCTGTCCCGGGTACCAGTGTCAGGTGACCACCCCGGCCCCGGGAGACGGAGTCATACCGGGTCCCCGGCCCAGGTCCCCGGGTTGCATCGGGACAAAAGCACCGGATCACTGGATCACGTGGGGGCCCGGGCCCGGGTCCCCGGGTTGCATCGGGACACCAGCGAAGGACCACCGGGTCCTGTCGGGTCCCCGGCCCGGGTCCCCTGGACAGGTCGATAACCCGGCCCCAGGTCTCCCGGTCATCTCGCGCACCCGGCCTGGTTCCCAGGTTCCGATGACCACCCCGGCACCAGGACCCCGGGTCACGTGGGGACACCGGCCCCAGGTCACCGGGTCACGTGGGGTCACCGGCCCAGGTGACCGGGTCACGTGGGGTCACCGGCCCCAGGTGACCGGGTCACGTGGGGTCACCGGACCCAGGTGACCGGGTCACGTGGGGACACCGGCCCCAGGTGACCGGGTCACGTGGGGACACCGGCCTCAGGTCAGCGGGTCACGTGGGGACCCCGGCCCAGGTGACCGGGTCACGTGGGGTCACCGGCCCCAGGTGACCGGGTCACGTGGGGTCACCGGACCCAGGTGACCGGGTCACGTGGGGACACCGGCCCCAGATCAGCGGGTCACGTGGGGACACCGGCCCCAGGTCAGCGGGTCACGTGGGGTCACCGGCCCAGGTGACCGGGTCACGTGGGGTCACCGGCCCCAGGTGACCGGGTCACGTGGGGTCACCGGACCCAGGTGACCGGGTCACGTGGGGACACCGGCCCCAGGTGACCGGGTCACGTGGGGACACCGGCCTCAGGTCAGCGGGTCACGTGGGGACCCCGGACCCAGGTCAGCGGGTCACGTGGGGACACCGGCCCCAGATAACCGGGTCATACCGAGTCCCCGGACCCAGGTCCACGAGTCCGTCGACACCACAGCCCCGGGTCACCGGGTCGTGTCGGGTAACCGGCCTGGTTCCCAGGTTCCGATGACCACCCCGGCACCAGGACTCTGGGTCACGTGGGGACACCGGCCCCAGGTGACCGGGTCACGTGGGGTCACCGGACCCAGGTGACCCGGTCACGTGGGGACACCGGCCCCAGGTGACCGGGTCACGTGGGGTCACCGGCCCCAGGTGACCCGGTCACGTGGGGTCACCGGCACCAGGTGACCGGGTCACGTGGGGTCACCGGCCCCAGGTGACCGGGTCACGTGGGGTCACCGGCCCCAGGTGACCGGGTCACGTGGGGACACCGGCCCCAGGTGACCGGGTCACGTGGGGTCACCGGCCCCAGGTGACCGGGTCACGTGGGGTCACCGGCCCCAGGTGACCGGGTCACGTGGGGTCACCGGCCCCAGGTGACCGGGTCACGTGGGGACACCGGCCCCAGGTGACCGGGTCACGTGGGGTCACCGGCCCCAGGTCAGCGGGTCACGTGGGGACACCGGCCCCAGGTCACCGGGTCACGTGGGGTCACCGGCCCAGGTGACCGGGTCACGTGGGGTCACCGGCCCCAGGTCAGCGGGTCACGTGGGGTCACCGGCCCCAGGTGACCGGGTCACGTGGGGTCACCGGCCCCAGGTGACCGGGTCACGTGGGGACACCGGCCCCAGGTGACCGGGTCACGTGGGGACCCCGGCCCCAGGTGACCGGGTCACGTGGGGTCACCGGCCCCAGGTGACCGGGTCACGTGGGGTCACCGGCCCCAGGTGACCCGGTCACGTGGGGTCACCGGCCCCAGGTGACCGGGTCACGTGGGGTCACCGGCCCCAGGTCAGCGGGTCACGTGGGGACACCGGCCCCAGGTGACCGGGTCACGTGGGGTCACCGGCCCCAGGTGACCGGGTCACGTGGGGACACCGGCCCCAGGTGACCGGGTCACGTGGGGTCACCGGCCCCAGGTCAGCGGGTCACGTGGGGACACCGGCCCCAGGTAACCAAGGCATGTCGGGACCCAGCCCGGGTCCCCGGGACGGGTTTTTACCCCAGCCGCAGATCACCGGGTCCTGTCGGGTCCCCGGCCCGGGTCCCCTGGACAGGTCGATAACCCGGCCCCAGGTCACCCGGTCATCTCGCGCACCCGGCCTGGTTCCCAGGTTCCGATGACCACCCCGGCACCAGGACCCCGGGTCACGTGGGGACACCGGCCCCAGGTGACCGGGTCACGTGGGGTCACCGGCCCCAGGTGACCGGGTCACGTGGGGACACCGGCCTCAGGTCAGCGGGTCACGTGGGGACCCCGGACCCAGGTCAGCGGGTCACGTGGGGACACCGGCCCCAGGTAACCGGGTCATACCGAGTCCCCGGACCCAGGTCCACGAGTCCGTCGACACCACAGCCCTGGGTCACCGGGTCGTGTCGGGTAACCGGCCTGGTTCCCAGGTTCCGATGACCACCCCGGCACCAGGACTCTGGGTCACGTGGGGACACCGGCCCCAGGTGACCGGGTCACGTGGGGTCACCGGACCCAGGTGACCCGGTCACGTGGGGACACCGGCCCCAGGTGACCGGGTCACGTGGGGTCACCGGCCCCAGGTGACCCGGTCACGTGGGGTCACCGGCCCCAGGTGACCGGGTCACGTGGGGTCACCGGCCCCAGGTGACCGGGTCACGTGGGGTCACCGGCCCCAGGTGACCGGGTCACGTGGGGTCACCGGCCCCAGGTGACCGGGTCACGTGGGGTCACCGGCCCCAGGTGACCGGGTCACGTGGGGTCACCGGCCCCAGGTGACCGGGTCACGTGGGGTCACCGGCCCCAGGTGACCGGGTCACGTGGGGACACCGGCCCCAGGTGACCGGGTCACGTGGGGTCACCGGCCCCAGGTCAGCGGGTCACGTGGGGACACCGGCCCCAGGTCACCGGGTCACGTGGGGTCACCGGCCCAGGTGACCGGGTCACGTGGGGTCACCGGCCCCAGGTCAGCGGGTCACGTGGGGTCACCGGCCCCAGGTGACCGGGTCACGTGGGGTCACCGGCCCCAGGTGACCGGGTCACGTGGGGACACCGGCCCCAGGTGACCGGGTCACGTGGGGACCCCGGCCCCAGGTGACCGGGTCACGTGGGGTCACCGGCCCCAGGTGACCGGGTCACGTGGGGTCACCGGCCCCAGGTGACCCGGTCACGTGGGGTCACCGGCCCCAGGTGACCGGGTCACGTGGGGTCACCGGCCCCAGGTCAGCGGGTCACGTGGGGACACCGGCCCCAGGTGACCGGGTCACGTGGGGTCACCGGCCCCAGGTGACCGGGTCACGTGGGGACACCGGCCCCAGGTGACCGGGTCACGTGGGGTCACCGGCCCCAGGTCAGCGGGTCACGTGGGGACACCGGCCCCAGGTAACCAAGGCATGTCGGGACCCAGCCCGGGTCCCCGGGACGGGTTTTTACCCCAGCCGCAGATCACCGGGTCCTGTCGGGTCCCCGGCCCGGGTCCCCTGGACAGGTCGATAACCCGGCCCCAGGTCACCCGGTCATCTCGCGCACCCGGCCTGGTTCCCAGGTTCCGATGACCACCCCGGCACCAGGACCCCGGGTCACGTGGGGACACCGGCCCCAGGTGACCGGGTCACGTGGGGTCACCGGCCCCAGGTGACCGGGTCACGTGGGGACACCGGCCTCAGGTCAGCGGGTCACGTGGGGACCCCGGACCCAGGTCAGCGGGTCACGTGGGGACACCGGCCCCAGGTAACCGGGTCATACCGAGTCCCCGGACCCAGGTCCACGAGTCCGTCGACACCACAGCCCCAGGTCACCGGGTCGTGTCGGGTAACCGGCCTGGTTCCCAGGTTCCGATGACCACCCCGGCACCAGGACTCTGGGTCACGTGGGGACACCGGCCCCAGGTGACCGGGTCACGTGGGGTCACCGGACCCAGGTGACCCGGTCACGTGGGGACACCGGCCCCAGGTGACCGGGTCACGTGGGGTCACCGGCCCCAGGTGACCCGGTCACGTGGGGTCACCGGCCCCAGGTGACCGGGTCACGTGGGGTCACCGGCCCCAGGTCAGCGGGTCACGTGGGGTCACCGGCCCCAGGTGACCGGGTCACGTGGGGACACCGGCCCCAGGTGACCGGGTCACGTGGGGTCACCGGCCCCAGGTGACCGGGTCACGTGGGGTCACCGGCCCCAGGTCAGCGGGTCACGTGGGGTCACCGGCCCCAGGTGACCGGGTCACGTGGGGACACCGGCCCCAGGTCACCGGGTCATGTGGGGTCACCGGCCCCAGGTCAGCGGGTCACGTGGGGACACCGGCCCCAGGTCACCGGGTCACGTGGGGTCACCGGCCCAGGTGACCGGGTCACGTGGGGTCACCGGCCCCAGGTCAGCGGGTCACGTGGGGTCACCGGCCCCAGGTGACCGGGTCACGTGGGGTCACCGGCCCCAGGTGACCGGGTCACGTGGGGACACCGGCCCCAGGTGACCGGGTCACGTGGGGACACCGGCCCCAGGTGACCGGGTCACGTGGGGTCACCGGCACCAGGTGACCGGGTCACGTGGGGACCCCGGCCCCAGGTGACCGGGTCACGTGGGGTCACCGGCCCCAGGTGACCGGGTCACGTGGGGTCACCGGCCCCATGTGACCCGGTCACGTGGGGTCACCGGCCCCAGGTGACCGGGTCACGTGGGGTCACCGGCCCCAGGTCAGCGGGTCACGTGGGGACACCGGCCCCAGGTGACCGGGTCACGTGGGGTCACCGGCCCCAGGTGACCGGGTCACGTGGGGACACCGGCCCCAGGTGACCGGGTCACGTGGGGTCACCGGCCCCAGGTGACCGGGTCACGTGGGGACACCGGCCCCAGTTCAGCGGGTCACGTGGGGACCCCGGACCCAGGTCAGCGGGTCACGTGGGGACACCGGCCCCAGGTAACCGGGTCATACCAAGTCCCCGGACCCAGGTCACCGGGTCAGTTCGGGACCCCGGACCCAGGTCGGGTCATGTCACGTCCCATGCCCGGGTCCCCGGGTTGGATTTTTACCCAGGCCCCGGGTCACAGGGTCATGTCGGGTCAACGGCCTGGGTACAAGGGTCTGGTGACCACCCCGACCCCAGGTCTCCGGGTCATGACGGGACACCGGACCAGGTCCCCGAGTCCGGTCGACACCACAGCCCCAGGTCACCGGGTCATGTCGGGACCCAGCCCGGGTCCCCGGGACGGGTTTTTACCCCAGCCGCAGATCACCGGGTCCTGTCGGGTACCCGGGTCGGGTCCCCTGGACAGGTCGGCACCCCGGCCCCGGGTCACGGGGTCATGTCGGGTCGCTGTCCCGGGTACCAGTGTCAGGTGACCACCCCGGCCCCGGGAGACGGAGTCATACCGGGTCCCCGGCCCGGGTCCCCGGGTTGCATCGGGACAAAAGCACCGGATCACTGGATCACGTGGGGGCCCGGGCCCGGGTCCCCGGGTTGCATCGGGACACCAGCGAAGGACCACCGGGTCCTGTCGGGTCCCCGGCCCGGGTCCCCTGGACAGGTCGTTAACCCGGCCCCAGGTCACCGGGTCATGTCGCGCACCCGGCCTGGTTTCCACGTTCCGGTGACCACCCCGGCACCAGGACACCGGGTCCCGTGGGGACCCCGGCCCCAGGTGACCGGGTCACGCGGGGTCACCGGCCCCAGGTCAGCGGGTCACGTGGGGTCACCGGCCCCAGGTCAGCGGGTCACGTGGGGACACCGGCCCCAGGTCAGCGGGTCACGTGGGGACACCGGCCCCAGGTCACCGCGTCAGGTCGGGACCCCGAACCCAGGTCCACGAGTCCGTCGACACCACAGCCCCGGGTCACCGGGTCGTGTCGGGTAACCGGCCTGGTTCCCAGGTTCCGATGACCACCCCGGCACCAGGACTCTGGGTCACGTGGGGACACCGGCCCCAGGTGACCGGGTCACGTGGGGTCACCGGACCCAGGTGACCCGGTCACGTGGGGACACCGGCCCCAGGTGACCGGGTCACGTGGGGTCACCGGCCCCAGGTGACCGGGTCACGTGGGGTCACCGGCACCAGGTGACCGGGTCACGTGGGGTCACCGGCCCCAGGTGACCGGGTCACGTGGGGTCACCGGCCCCAGGTGACCGGGTCACGTGGGGTCACCGGCCCCAGGTGACCGGGTCACGTGGGGACACCGGCCCCAGGTGACCGGGTCACGTGGGGTCACCGGCCCCAGATCAGCGGGTCACGTGGGGACACCGGCCCCAGGTCACCGGGTCACGTGGGGTCACCGGCCCAGGTGACCGGGTCACGTGGGGTCACCGGCCCCAGGTCAGCGGGTCATGTGGGGTCTCCGGCCCCAGGTGACCGGGTCAAGTGGGGACACCGGCCCCAGGTGACCGGGTCACGTGGGGTCACCGGCCCCAGGTGACCGGGTCACGTGGGGTCACCGGCACCAGGTGACCGGGTCACGTGGGGACACCGGCCCCAGGTGACCGGGTCACGTGGGGTCACCGGCCCCAGGTGACCGGGTCACGTGGGGTCACCGGCCCCAGGTCAGCGGGTCACGTGGGGTCACCGGCCCCAGGTGACCGGGTCACGTGGGGTCACCAGCCCCAGGTGACCGGGTCACGTTGGGACACCGGCCCCAGGTGACCGGGTCACGTGGGGTCACCGGCCCCAGGTGACCGGGTCACGTGGGGACACCGGCCCCAGGTAACCAAGGCATGTCGGGACCCAGCCCGGGTCCCCGGGACGGGTTTTTACCCCAGCCGCAGATCACCGGGTCCTGTCGGGTCCCCGGCCCGGGTCCCCTGGACAGGTCGATAACCCGGCCCCAGGTCACCCGGTCATCTCGCGCACCCGGCCTGGTTCCCAGGTTCCGATGACCACCCCGGCACCAGGACCCCGGGTCACGTGGGGACACCGGCCCCAGGTGACCGGGTCACGTGGGGTCACCGGCCCCAGGTGACCGGGTCACGTGGGGACACCGGCCTCAGGTCAGCGGGTCACGTGGGGACCCCGGACCCAGGTCAGCGGGTCACGTGGGGACACCGGCCCCAGGTAACCGGGTCATACCGAGTCCCCGGACCCAGGTCCACGAGTCCGTCGACACCACAGCCCCTGGTCACCGGGTCGTGTCGGGTAACCGGCCTGGTTCCCAGGTTCCGATGACCACCCCGGCACCAGGACTCTGGGTCACGTGGGGACACCGGCCCCAGGTGACCGGGTCACGTGGGGTCACCGGACCCAGGTGACCCGGTCACGTGGGGACACCGGCCCCAGGTGACCGGGTCACGTGGGGTCACCGGCCCCAGGTGACCCAGTCACGTGGGGTCACCGGCACCAGGTGACCGGGTCACGTGGGGTCACCGGCCCCAGGTGACCGGGTCACGTGGGGACACCGGCCCCAGGTGACCGGGTCACGTGGGGTCACCGGCCCCAGGTGACCGGGTCACGTGGGGTCACCGGCCCCAGGTCAGCGGGTCACGTGGGGTCACCGGCCCCAGGTGACCTGGTCACGTGGGGACACCGGCCCCAGGTGACCGGGTCACGTGGGGTCACCGGCCCCAGGTCAGCGGGTCACGTGGGGACACCGGCCCCAGGTCACCGGGTCACGTGGGGTCACCGGCCCAGGTGACCGGGTCACGTTGGGTCACCGGCCCCAGGTCAGCGGGTCACGTGGGGTCACCGGCCCCAGGTGACCGGGTCACGTGGGGTCACCGGCCCCAGGTGACCGGGTCACGTGGGGACACCGGCCCCAGGTGACCGGGTCACGTGGGGTCACCGGCCCCAGGTGACCGGGTCACGTGGGGTCACCGGCACCAGGTGACCGGGTCACGTGGGGTCACCGGCCCCAGGTGACCGGGTCACGTGGGGACACCGGCCCCAGGTGACCGGGTCACGTGGGGTCACCGGCCCCAGGTGACCGGGTCACGTGGGGACACCGGCCCCAGTTCAGCGGGTCACGTGGGGACCCCGGACCCAGGTCAGCGGGTCACGTGGGGACACCGGCCCCAGGTAACCGGGTCATACCAAGTCCCCGGACCCAGGTCACCGGGTCAGTTCGGGACCCCGGACCCAGGTCGGGTCATGTCACGTCCCATGCCCGGGTCCCCGGGTTGGATTTTTACCCAGGCCCCGGGTCACAGGGTCATGTCGGGTCAACGGCCTGGGTACAAGGGTCTGGTGACCACCCCGACCCCAGGTCCCCGGGTCATGACGGGACACCGGACCAGGTCCCCGAGTCCGGTCGACACCACAGCCCCAGGTCACCGGGTCATGTCGGGACCCAGCCCGGGTCCCCGGGACGGGTTTTTACCCCAGCCGCAGATCACCGGGTCCTGTCGGGTACCCGGGTCGGGTCCCCTGGACAGGTCGGCACCCCGGCCCCAGGTCACGAGGTCATGTCGGGTCGCTGTCCCGGGTACCAGTGTCAGGTGACCACCCCGGCCCCGGGAGACGGAGTCATACCGGGTCCCCGGCCCGGGTCCCCGGGTTGCATCGGGACAAAAGCACCGGATCACTGGATCACGTGGGGGCCCGGGCCCGGGTCCCCGGGTTGCATCGGGACACCAGCGAAGGACCACCGGGTCCTGTCGGGTCCCCGGCCCGGGTCCACTGGACAGGTCGTTAACCCGGCCCCAGGTCACCGGGTCATGTCGCGCACCCGGCCTGGTTCCCACGTTCCGGTGACCACCCCGGCACCAGGACCCCGGGTCCCGTGGGGACCCCGGCCCCAGGTGACCGGGTCACGCGGGGTCACCGGCCCCAGGTCAGCAGGTCACGTGGGGTCACCGGCCCCAGGTCAGCGGGTCACGTGGGGACACCGGCCCCAGGTCAGCGGGTCACGTGGGGACACCGGCCCCAGGTCACCGCGTCAGGTCGGGACCCCGAACCCAGGTCCACGAGTCCGTCGACACCACAGCCCCGGGTCACCGGGTCGTGTCGGGTAACCGGCCTGGTTCCCAGGTTCCGATGACCACCCCGGCACCAGGACTCTGGGTCACGTGGGGACACCGGCCCCAGGTGACCGGGTCACGTGGGGACACCGGACCCAGGTGACCCGGTCACGTGGGGACACCGGCCCCAGGTGACCGGGTCACGTGGGGTCACCGGCCCCAGGTGACCGGGTCACGTGGGGACACCGGCCCCAGGTGACCGGGTCACGTGGGGTCACCGGCCCCAGGTGACCGGGTCACGTGGGGTCACCGGCCCCAGGTCAGCGGGTCACGTGGGGTCACCGGCCCCAGGTGACCGGGTCACGTGGGGTCACCGGCCCCAGGTGACCGGGTCACGTGGGGTCACCGGCCCCAGGTGACCGGGTCACGTGGGGACACCGGCCCCAGGTGACCGGGTCACGTGGGGTCACCGGCCCCAGGTGACCGGGTCACGTGGGGTCACCTGCACCAGGTGACCGGGTCACGTGGGGACACCGGCCCCAGGTGACCGGGTCACGTGGGGTCACCGGCCCCAGATCAGCGGGTCACGTGGGGTCACCGGCCCCAGGTGACCGGGTCACGTGGGGTCACCGGCCCCAGGTGACCGGGTCACGTGGGGTCACCGGCCCCAGGTGACCGGGTCACGTGGGGACACCGGCCCCAGGTGACCGGGTCACGTGGTGTCACCGGCCCCAGGTCAGCGGGTCACGTGGGGTCACCGGCACCAGGTGACCGGGTCACGTGGGGACACCGGCCCCAGGTGACCGGGTCACATGGGGTCACCGGCCCCAGGTGACCGGGTCACGTGGGGTCACCGGCCCCAGGTGACCCGGTCACGTGGGGTCACCGGCCCCAGGTGACCGGGTCACTTGGGGTCACCGGCCCCAGGTCAGCGGGTCACGTGGGGACACCGGCCCCAGGTGACCGGGTCACATGGGGTCACTGGCCCCAGGTGACCGGGTCACGTGGGGACACCGGCCCCAGGTGACCGGGTCACGTGGGGTCACCGGCCCCAGGTCAGCGGGTCACGTGGTGACACCGGCCCCAGGTAACCAAGGCATGTCGGGACCCAGCCCGGGTCCCCGGGACGGGTTTTTACCCCAGCCGCAGATCACCGGGTCCTGTCGGGTCCCCGGCCCGGGTCCCCTGGACAGGTCGATAACCCGGCCCCAGGTCACCCGGTCATCTCGCGCACCCGGCCTGGTTCCCAGGTTCCGATGACCACCCCGGCACCAGGACCCCGGGTCACGTGGGGACACCGGCCCCAGGTGACCGGGTCACGTGGGGTCACCGGCCCCAGGTGACCGGGTCACGTGGGGACACCGGCCTCAGGTCAGCGGGTCACGTGGGGACCCCGGACCCAGGTCAGCGGGTCACGTGGGGACACCTGCCCAGGTAACCGGGTCATACCGAGTCCCCGGACCCAGGTCCACGAGTCCGTCGACACCACAGCCCCGGGTCACCGGGTCGTGTCGGGTAACCGGCCTGGTTCCCAGGTTCCGATGACCACCCCGGCACCAGGACTCTGGGTCACGTGGGGACACCAGCCCCAGGTGACCGGGTCACGTGGGGTCACCGGACCCAGGTGACCCGGTCACGTGGGGACACCGGCCCCAGGTGACCGGGTCACGTGGGGTCACCGGCCCCAGGTGACCCGGTCACGTGGGGTCACCAGCACCAGGTGACCGGGTCACGTGGGGTCACCGGCCCCAGGTGACCGGGTCACGTGGGGTCACCGGACCCAGGTGACCGGGTCACGTGGGGTCACCGGCCCCAGGTGACCCGGTCACGTGGGGACACCGGCCCCAGGTGACCGGGTCACGTGGGGTCACCGGCCCCAGGTGACCGGGTCACGTGGGGTCACCGGCCCCAGGTCAGCGGGTCACGTGGGGTCACCGGCCCCAGGTAACCGGGTCACGTGGGGACACCGGCCCCAGGTGACCGGGTCACGTGGGGTCACCGGCCCCAGGTCAGCGGGTCACGTGGGGACACCGGCCCCAGGTCACCGGGTCACGTGGGGTCACCGGCCCAGGTGACCGGGTCACGTGGGGTCACCGGCCCCAGGTGACCGGGTCACGTGGGGTCACCGGCCCCAGGTGACCGGGTCACGTGGGGACACCGGCCCCAGGTGACCGGGTCACGTGGGGTCACCGGCCCCAGGTGACCGGGTCACGTGGGGTCACCGGCACCAGGTGACCGGGTCACGTGGGGACCCCGGCCCCAGGTGACCGGGTCACGTGGGGTCACCGGCCCCAGGTGACCGGGTCACGTGGGGTCACCGGCCCCAGGTGACCGGGTCACGTGGGGACACCGGCCCCAGGTGACCGGGTCACGTGGGGTCACCGGCCCCAGGTCAGCGGGTCACGTGGGGACACCGGCCCCAGGTGACCGGGTCACGTGGGGTCACCGGCCCCAGGTGACCGGGTCACGTGGGGACACCGGCCCCAGGTGACCGGGTCACGTGGGGTCACCGGCCCCAGGTGACCGGGTCACGTGGGGACCCCGGACCCAGGTCAGCGGGTCACGTGGGGACACCGGCCCCAGGTAACCGGGTCATACCAAGTCCCCGGATCCAGGTCACCGGGTCAGTTCGGGACCCCGGACCCAGGTCGGGTCATGTCACGTCCCATGCCCGGGTCCCCGGGTTGGATTTTTACCCAGGCCCCGGGTCACAGGGTCATGTCGGGTCAACGGCCTGGGTACAAGGGTCTGGTGACCACCCCGACCCCAGGTCTCCGGGTCATGACGGGACACCGGACCAGGTCCCCGAGTCCGGTCGACACCACAGCCCCAGGTCACCGGGTCATGTCGGGACCCAGCCCGGGTCCCCGGGACGGGTTTTTACCCCAGCCGCAGATCACCGGGTCCTGTCGGGTACCCGGGTCGGGTCCCCTGGACAGGTCGGCACCCCGGCCCCGGGTCACGGGGTCATGTCGAGTCGCTGTCCCGGGTACCAGTGTCAGGTGACCACCCCGGCCCCGGGAGACGGAGTCATACCGGGTCCCCAGCCCAGGTCCCCGTGTTGCATCGGGACAAAAGCACCGGATCACTGGATCACGTGGGGGCCCGGGCCCGGGTCCCCGGGTTGCATCGGGACACCAGCGAAGGACCACCGGGTCCTGTCGGGTCCCCGGCCCGGGTCCCCTGGACAG
This sequence comes from Somateria mollissima, assembly GCA_951411735.1. Classification (NCBI taxonomy): domain Eukaryota; kingdom Metazoa; phylum Chordata; class Aves; order Anseriformes; family Anatidae; genus Somateria; species Somateria mollissima. Next base: position 161,498 of record CATOCB010000193.1, read on the forward strand.
GTCGTTAACCCGGCCCCAGGTCACCGGGTCATGTCGCGCACCCGGCCTGGTTCCCACGTTCCGGTGACCACCCCGGCACCAGGACCCCGGGTCCCGTGGGGACCCCGGCCCCAGGTGACCGGGTCACGCGGGGTCACCGGCCCCAGGTCAGCGGGTCACGTGGGGTCACCGGCCCCAGGTCAGCGGGTCACGTGGGGACACCGGCCCCAGGTCACCGCGTCAGGTCGGGACCCCGAACCCAGGTCCTCGAGTCCGTCGACACCACAGCCCCGGGTCACCGGGTCGTGTCGGGTAACCGGCCTGGTTCCCAGGTTCCGATGACCACCCCGGCACCAGGACTCTGGGTCACGTGGGGACACCGGCCCCAGGTGACCGGGTCACGTGGGGTCACCGGACCCAGGTGACCCGGTCACGTGGGGACACCGGCCCCAGGTGACCGGGTCACGTGGGGTCACCGGCCCCAGGTGACCGGGTCACGTGGGGTCACCGGCCCCAGGTGACCTGGTCACGTGGGGTCACCGGCCCCAGGTCAGCGGGTCACGTGGGGTCACCGGCCCCAGGTGACCGGGTCACGTGAGGTCACCGGCCCCAGGTGACCGGGTCACGTGGGGTCACCGGCCCCAGGTGACCGGGTCACGTGGGGTCACCGGCCCCAGGTGACCGGGTCACGTGGGGTCACCGGCCCCAGGTGACCGGGTCACGTGGGGACACCGGCCCCAGGTGACCGGGTCACGTGGGGTCACCGGCCCCAGGTCAGCGGGTCACGTGTGGTCACCGGCCCCAGGTGACCTGGTCACGTGGGGTCACCGGCCCCAGGTGACCGAGTCACGTGGGGTCACCGGCCCCAGGTGACCGGGTCACGTGGGGACACCGGCCCCAGGTAACCGGGTCATACCGAGTCCCCGGACCCAGGTCACCGGGTCAGTTCGGGACCCCGGACCCAGGTCGGGTCATGTCATGTCCCATGCCCGGGTCCCCGGGTTGGATTTTTACCCAGGCCCCGGGTCACAGGGTCATGTCGGGTCAACGGCCTGGGTACAAGGGTCTGGTGACCACCCCGACCCCAGGTCCCCGGGTCATGACGGGACACCGGACCAGGTCCCCGAGTCCGGTCGACACCACAGCCCCAGGTCACCGGGTCATGTCGGGACCCAGCCCGGGTCCCCGGGACGGGTTTTTACCCCAGCCGCAGATCACCGGGTCCTGTCGGGTACCCGGGTCGGGTCCCCTGGACAGGTCGGCACCCCGGCCCCGGGTCACGGGGTCATGTGGAGTCGCTGTCCCGGGTACCAGTGTCAGGTGACCACCCCGGCCCCGGGAGACGGAGTCATACCGGGTCCCCGGCCCAGGTCCCCGGGTTGCATCGGGACAAAAGCACCGGATCACTGGATCACGTGGGGGCCCGGGCCCGGGTCCCCGGGTTGCATCGGGACACCAGCGAAGGACCACCGGGTCCTGTCGGGTCCCCGGCCCGGGTCCCCTGGACAGGTCGTTAACCCGGCCCCAGGTCACCGGGTCATGTCACGCACCCGGCCTGGTTCCCAGGTTCCGGTGACCACCCCGGCACCAGGACCCCGGGTCCCGTGGGGACACCGGCCCCAGGTGACTGGGTCACGTGAGGTCACCGGCCCCAGGTGACCGGGTCACGTGGGGTCACCGGCCCCAGGTGACCGGGTCACGTGGGGTCACCGGCCCCAGGTGACCGGGTCACTTGGGGTCACCGGCCCCAGGTGACCGGGTCACGTGAGGTCACCGGCCCCAGGTGACCGGGTCACGTGGGGTCACCGGCCCCAGGTGACCGGGTCACGTGGGGTCACCGGCCCCAGGTGACCGGGTCACGTGGGGTCACCGGCCCCAGGTGACCGGGTCACGTGGGGACACCGGCCCCAGGTGACCGGGTCACGTGGGGTCACCGGCCGCAGGTGACCGGGTCACGTGGGGTCACCGGCCCCAGGTGACCGGGTCACGTGGGGTCACCGGCCCCAGGTGACCGGGTCACGTGGGGTCACCGGCCCCATGTGACCGGGTCACGGGAGGTCACCGGCCCCAGGTGACCGGGTCACGTGGGGTCACCGGGCCCAGGTGACCGGGTCACGTGGGGTCACCGGCCCCAGGTGACCGGGTCACGTGGGGACATCGGCCCCAGGTGACCGGGTCACGTGGGGTCACCGGCCCCAGGTGACCGGGTCACGTGGGGTCACCGGCCCCAGGTGACCGGGTCACGTGGGGTCACCGGCACCAGGTGACCGGGTCACGTGGGGACACCGGCCCCAGGTGACCGGGTTACGTGGGGTCACCGGCCCCAGGTGACCGGGTCACGTGGGGTCACCGGCCCCAGGTGACCCGGTCACGTGGGGTCACCGGCCCCAGGTGACCGGGTCACGTGGGGTCACCGGCCCCAGGTCAGCGGGTCACGTGGGGACACCGGCCCCAGGTGACCGGGTCACGTGGGGTCACCGGCCCCAGGTGACCGGGTCACGTGGGGACACCGGCCCCAGGTGACCGGGTCACGTGGGGTCACCGGCCCCAGGTCAGCGGGTCACGTGGGGACACCGGCCCCAGGTAACCAAGGCATGTCGGGACCCAGCCCGGGTCCCCGGGACGGGTTTTTACCCCAGCCGCAGATCACCGGGTCCTGTCGGGTCCCCGGCCCGGGTCCCCTGGACAGGTCGATAACCCGGCCCCAGGTCACCCGGTCATCTCGCGCACCCGGCCTGGTTCCCAGGTTCCGATGACCACCCCGGCACCAGGACCCCGGGTCACGTGGGGACACCGGCCCCAGGTGACCGGGTCACGTGGGGTCACCGGCCCCAGGTGACCGGGTCACGTGGGGACACCGGCCTCAGGTCAGCGGGTCACGTGGGGACCCCGGACCCAGGTCAGCGGGTCACGTGGGGACACCGGCCCCAGGTAACCGGGTCATACCGAGTCCCCGGACCCAGGTCCACGAGTCCGTCGACACCACAGCCCCGGGTCACCGGGTCGTGTCGGGTAACCGGCCTGGTTCCCAGGTTCCGATGACCACCCCGGCACCAGGACTCTGGGTCACGTGGGGACACCGGCCCCAGGTGACCGGGTCACGTGGGGTCACCGGACCCAGGTGATCCGGTCACGTGGGGACACCGGCCCCAGGTGACCGGGTCACGTGGGGTCACCGGCCCCAGGTGACCCGGTCACGTGGGGTCACCGGCCCCAGGTGACCGGGTCACGTGGGGTCACCGGCCCCAGGTGACCGGGTCACGTGGGGTCACCGGCCCCAGGTGACCGGGTCACGTGGGGACACCGGCCCCAGGTGACCGGGTCACGTGGGGTCACCGGCCCCAGGTGACCGGGTCACGTGGGGTCACCGGCCCCAGGTCAGCGGGTCACGTGGGGTCACCGGCCCCAGGTGACCGGGTCACGTGGGGACACCGGCCCCAGGTGACCGGGTCACGTGGGGTCACCGGCCCCAGGTCAGCGGGTCACGTGGGGACACCGGCCCCAGGTCAGCGGGTCACGTGGGGTCACCGGCCCCAGGTGACCGGGTCACGTGGGGTCACCGGCCCCAGGTGACCGGGTCACGTGGGGTCACCGCCCCCAGGTGACCGGGTCACGTGGGGACACCGGCCCCAGGTGACCGGGTCACGTGGGGTCACCGGCCCCAGGTGACCGGGTCACGTGGGGTCACCTGCACCAGGTGACCGGGTCACGTGGGGACCCCGGCCCCAGGTGACCGGGTCACGTGGGGTCACCGGCCCCAGGTCAGCGGGTCACGTGGGGACCCCGGACCCAGGTGACCGGATCACGTGGGGACCCCGGACCCAGGTAACCGGGTCATACCGAGTCCCCGGACCCAGGTCACCGGGTCAGTTCGGGACCCCGGACCCAGGTCGGGTCATGTCACGTCCCATGCCCGGGTCCCCGGGTTGGATTTTTACCCAGGCCCCGGGTCACAGGGTCATGTCGGGTCAACGGCCTGGGTACAACGGTCTGGTGACCACCCCGACCCCAGGTCCCCGGGTCATGACGGGACACCGGACCAGGTCCCCGAGTCCGGTCGACACCACAGCCCCAGGTCACCGGGTCATGTCGGGACCCAGCCCGGGTCCCCGGGACGGGTTTTTACCCCAGCCGCAGATCACCGGGTCCTGTCGGGTACCCGGGTCGGGTCCCCTGGACAGGTCGGCACCCCGGCCCCGGGTCACGGGGTCATGTCGGGTCGCTGTCCCGGGTACCAGTGTCAGGTGACCACCCCGGCCCCGGGAGACGGAGTCATACCGGGTCCCCGGCCCAGGTCCCCGGGTTGCATCGGGACAAAAGCACCGGATCACTGGATCACGTGGGGGCCCGGGCCCGGGTCCCCGGGTTGCATCGGGACACCAGCGAAGGACCACCGGGTCCTGTCGGGTCCCCGGCCCGGGTCCCCTGGACAGGTCGTTAACCCGGCCCCAGGTCACCGGGTCGTGTCGGGTAACCGGCCTGGTTCCCAGGTTCCGGTGACCACTCCGGCACCAGGACCCCGGGTCCCGTGGGGACCCCGGCCCCAGGTGACCGGGTCACGCGGGGTCACCGGCCCCAGGTCAGCGGGTCACGTGGGGTCACCGGCCCCAGGTCAGCGGGTCACGTGGGGACACCGGCCCCAGGTCACCGCGTCAGGTCGGGACCCCGAACCCAGGTCCACGAGTCCGTCGACACCACAGCCCCGGGTCACCAAGTCGTGTCGGGTAACCGGCCTGGTTCCCAGGTTCCGATGACCACCCCGGCACCAGGACCCCGGGTCACGTGGGGACACCGGCCCCAGGTGACCGGGTCACGTGGGGCCACCGGCCCCAGGTGACCCGGTCACGTGGGGTCACCGGCCCCAGGTGACCGGGTCACGTGGGGTCACCGGCACCAGGTGACCGGGTCACGTGGGGTCACCGGCCCCAGGTGACCTGGTCACGTGGGGTCACCGGCCCCAGGTGACCGGGTCACGTGGGGTCACCGGCCCCAGGTGACCGGGTCACGTGAGGTCACCGGCCCCAGGTGACCGGGTCACGTGGGGTCACCGGCCCCAGGTGACCGGGTCACGTGGGGTCACCGGCCCCAGGTGACCGGGTCACGTGGGGTCACCGGCCCCAGGTGACCGGGTCAAGTGGGGTCACCGGCCCCAGGTGACCGGGTCACGTGGGGACACCGGCCCCAGGTGACCGGGTCACGTGGGGTCACCGGCCCCAGGTCAGCGGGTCACGTGGGGTCACCGGCCCCAGGTGACCGGGTCACGTGGGGTCACCGGCCCCAGGTCAGCGGGTCACGTGGGGTCACCGGACCCATGTCAGCGGGTCACGTGGGGACACCGGCCCCAGGTGACCGGGTCACGTGGGGTCACCGGCCCCAGGTCAGCGGGTCACGTGGGGACACCGGCCCCAGGTCACCGGGTCACGTGGGGTCACCGGCCCCAGGTGACCGGGTCACGTGGGGTCACCGGCCCCAGGTGACCTGGTCACGTGGGGTCACCGGCCCCAGGTGACCGGGTCACGTGGGGACACCGGCCCCAGGTCAGCGGGTCACGTGGGGACACCGGCCCCAGGTGACCGGGTCACGTGGGGTCACCGGCCCCAGGTGACCCGGTCACGTGGGGTCACCGGGCCCAGGTGACCGGGTCACGTGGGGTCACCGGCCCCAGGTCAGCGGGTCACGTGGGGACCCCGGACCCAGGTGACCGGGTCACGTGGGGACCCCGGACCCAGGTAACCGGGTCATACCGAGTCCCCGGACCCAGGTCACCGGGTCAGTTCGGGACCCCGGACCCAGGTCGGGTCATGTCACGTCCCATGCCCGGGTCCCCGGGTTGGATTTTTACCCAGGCCCCGGGTCACAGGGTCATGTCGGGTCAACGGCCTGGGTACAAGGGTCTGGTGACCACCCCGACCCCAGGTCCCCGGGTCATGACGGGACACCGGACCAGGTCCCCGAGTCCGGTCGACACCACAGCCCCAGGTCACCGGGTCATGTCGGGACCCAGCCCGGGTCCCCGGGACGGGTTTTTACCCCAGCCGCAGATCACCGGGTCCTGTCGGGTACCCGGGTCGGGTCCCCTGGACAGGTCGGCACCCCGGCCCCGGGTCACGGGGTCATGTCGGGTCGCTGTCCCGGGTACCAGTGTCAGGTGACCACCCCGGCCCCGGGAGACGGAGTCATACCGGGTCCCCGGCCCAGGTCCCCGGGTTGCATAGGGACAAAAGCACCGGATCACTGGATCACGTGGGGGCCCGGGCCCGGGTCCCCGGGTTGCATCGGGACACCAGCGAAGGACCACCGGGTCCTGTCGGGTCCCCGGCCCGGGTCCCCTGGACAGGTCGTTAACCCGGCCCAAGGTCACCAGGTCGTGTCGGGTAACTGGCCTGGTTCCCAGGTTCCGGTGACCACCCCGGCACCAGGACCCCGGGTCCCGTGGGGACCCCGGCCCCAGGTGACCGGGTCACGTGGGGACACCGGCCTCAGGTCAGCGGGTCACGTGGGGACCCCGGACCCAGGTCAGCGGGTCACGTGGGGACACCGGCCCCAGGTAACCGGGTCATACCGAGTCCCCGGATCCAGGTCCACGAGTCCGTCGACACCACAGCCCCGGGTCACCAAGTCGTGTCGGGTAACCGGCCTGGTTCCCAGGTTCTGATGACCACCCCGGCACCAGGACTCTGGGTCACGTGGGGACACCGGCCCCAGGTGACCGGGTCACGTGGGGTCACCGGACCCAGGTGACACGGTCACGTGGGGTCACCGGCCCCAGGTGACCGGGTCACGTGGGGTCACCGGCCCCAGGTGACCGGGTCAAGTGGGGACACCGGCCCCAGCTCACCGGGTCACGTGGGGTCACCGGCCCAGGTGACCGGGTCACGTGGGGTCACCGGCCCCAGGTGACCGGGTCACGTGGGGTCACCGGCCCCAGGTGACCGGGTCACGTGGGGACACCGGCCCCAGGTGACCGGGTCACGTGGGGTCACCGGCCCCAGGTGACCGGGTCACGTGGGGTCACCGGCACCAGGTGACCGGGTCACGTGGGGACCCCGGCCCCAGGTGACCGGGTCACGTGGGGTCACCGGCCCCAGGTGACCGGGTCACGTGGGGTCACCGGCCCCAGGTGACCCGGTCACGTGGGGTCACCGGCCCCAGGTGACCGGGTCACGTGGGGTCACCGGACCCAGGTGACCGGGTCACGTGGGGACACCGGCCCCAGGTGACCGGGTCACGTGGGGTCACCGGCCCCAGGTGACCGGGTCACGTGGGGACACCGGCCCCAGGTGACCGGGTCACGTGGGGTCACCGGCCCCAGGTGACCGGGTCACGTGGGGACACCGGCCCCAGTTCAGCGGGTCACGTGGGGACCCCGGACCCAGGTCAGCGGGTCACGTGGGGACACCGGCCCCAGGTGACCGGGTCACGTGGGGACACCGGCCCCAGGTGACCCGGTCACGTGGGGTCACCGGCCCCAGGTGACCGGGTCACGTGGGGACACCGGCCCCAGGTGACCGGGTCACGTGGGGTCACCGGCCCCAGGTGACCGGGTCACGTGGGGTCACCGGCCCCAGGTCAGCGGGTCACGTGGCGTCACCGGCCCCAGGTGACCTGGTCACGTGGGGTCACCGGCCCCAGGTGACCGGGTCACGTGGGGTCACCGGCCCCAGGTGACCGGGTCACGTGGGGTCACCGGACCCAGGTCAGCGGGTCACGTGGGGACACCGGCCCCAGGTAACCGGGTCATACCGAGTCCCCGGACCCAGGTCACCGGGTCAGTTCGGGACCCCGGACCCAGGTCGGGTCATGTCACGTCCCATGCCCGGGTCCCCGGGTTGGATTTTTACCCAGGCCCCGGGTCACAGGGTCATGTCGGGTCAACGGCCTGGGTACAAGGGTCTGGTGACCACCCCGACCCCAGGTCTCCGGGTCATGACGGGACACCGGACCAGGTCCCCGAGTCCGGTCGACACCACAGCCCCAGGTCACCGGGTCATGTCGGGACCCAGCCCGGGTCCCCGGGACGGGTTTTTACCCCAGCCGCAGATCACCGGGTCCTGTCGGGTACCCGGGTCGGGTCCCCTGGACAGGTCGGCACCCCGGCCCCGGGTCACGGGGTCATGTCGGGTCGCTGTCCCGGGTACCAGTGTCAGGTGACCACCCCGGCCCCGGGAGACGGAGTCATACCGGGTCCCCGGCCCGGGTCCCCGGGTTGCATCGGGACAAAAGCACCGGATCACTGGATCACGTGGGGGCCCGGGCCCGGGTCCCCGGGTTGCATCGGGACACCAGCGAAGGACCACCGGGTCCTGTCGGGTCCCCGGCCCGGGTCCCCTGGACAGGTCGTTAACCCGGCCCCAGGTCACCGGGTCATGTCGCGCACCCGGCCTGGTTCCCACGTTCCGGTGACCACCCCGGCACCAGGACCCCGGGTCCCGTGGGGACCCCGGCCCCAGGTGACCGGGTCACGCGGGGTCACCGGCCCCAGGTCAGCGGGTCACGTGGGGTCACCGGCCCCAGGTCAGCGGGTCACGTGGGGACACCGGCCCCAGGTCACCGCGTCAGGTCGGGACCCCGAACCCAGGTCCACGAGTCCGTCGACACCACAGCCCCGGGTCACCGGGTCGTGTCGGGTAACCGGCCTGGTTCCCAGGTTCCGATGACCACCCCGGCACCAGGACTCTGGGTCACGTGGGGACACCGGCCCCAGGTGACCGGGTCACGTGGGGTCACCGGACCCAGGTGACCCGGTCAAGTGGGGTCACCGGCCCCAGGTGACCGGGTCACGTGGGGTCACCGGCCCCAGGTGACCGGGTCACGTGGGGTCACCGGCCCCAGGTGACCGGGTCACGTGGGGTCACCGGCCCCAGGTGACCGGGTCACGTGGGGTCACCGGCCCCAGGTCAGCGGGTCACGTGGGGACACCGGCCCCAGGTCACCGGGTCACGTGGGGTCACCGGCCCCAGGTGACCGGGTCACGTGGGGTCACCGGCCCCAGGTGACCGGGTCACGTGGGGTCACCGGCCCCAGGTGACCGGGTCACGTGGGGACACCGGCCCCAGGTGACCGGGTCACGTGGGGTCACCGGCCCCAGGTGACCGGGTCACGTGGGGTCACCTGCACCAGGTGACCGGGTCACGTGGGGACACCGGCCCCAGGTGACCGGGTCACGTGGGGACACCGGCCCCAGGTCAGCGGGTCACGTGGGGACCCCGGACCCAGGTCAGCGGGTCACGTGGGGACACCGGCCCCAGGTAACCGGGTCATACCGAGTCCCCGGACCCAGGTCACCGGGTCAGTTCGGGACCCCGGACCCAGGTCGGGTCATGTCACGTCCCATGCCCGGGTCCCCGGGTTGGATTTTTACCCAGGCCCCGGGTCACAGGGTCATGTCGGGTCAACGGCCTGGGTACAAGGGTCTGGTGACCACCCCGACCCCAGGTCTCCGGGTCATGACGGGACACCGGACCAGGTCCCCGAGTCCGGTCGACACCACAGCCCCAGGTCACCGGGTCATGTCGGGACCCAGCCCGGGTCCCCGGGACGGGTTTTTACCCCAGCCGCAGATCACCGGGTCCTGTCGGGTACCCGGGTCGGGTCCCCTGGACAGGTCGGCACCCCGGCCCCGGGTCACGGGGTCATGTCGAGTCGCTGTCCCGGGTACCAGTGTCAGGTGACCACCCCGGCCCCGGGAGACGGAGTCATACCGGGTCCCCGGCCCAGGTCCCCGGGTTGCATCGGGACAAAAGCACCGGATCACTGGATCACGTGGGGGCCCGGGCCCGGGTCCCCGGGTTGCATCGGGACACCAGCGAAGGACCACCGGGTCCTGTCGGGTCCCCGGCCCGGGTCCCCTGGACAGGTCGTTAACCCGGCCCCAGGTCACCGGGTCATGTCGCGCACCCGGCCTGGTTCCCAGGTTCCGGTGACCACCCCGGCACCAGGACCCCGGGTCACGTGGGGACACCGGCCCCAGGTGACCGGGTCACGTGGGGACACCGGCCCCAGGTCATCGGGTCACGTGGGGTCACCAGCCCCAGGTGACCGGGTCACGTGGGGTCACCGGCCCCAGGTGACCGGGTCACGTGGGGTCACCGGCCCCAGGTGACCGGGTCACGTGGGGTCACCGGCCCCAGGTGACCGGGTCACGTGGGGTCACCGGCCCCAGGTGACCGGGTCACGTGGGGACACCGGCCCCAGGTGACCGGGTCACGTGTGGACACCGGCCCCAGGTGACCGGGTCACGTGGGGTCACCGGCCCCAGGTGACCGGGTCACGTGGGGTCACCGGCCCCAGGTGACCTGGTCACGTGGGGTCACCGGCCCCAGGTGACCGGGTCACGTGGGGTCACCGGCCCCAGGTGACCGGGTCACGTGGGGACACCGGCCTCAGGTCAGCGGGTCACGTGGGGACCCCGGACCCAGGTCAGCGGGTCACGTGGGGACACCGGCCCCAGGTAACCGGGTCATACCGAGTCCCCGGACCCAGGTCACCGGGTCAGTTCGGGACCCCGGACCCAGGTCGGGTCATGTCACGTCCCATGCCCGGGTCCCCGGGTTGGATTTTTACCCAGGCCCCGGGTCACAGGGTCATGTCGGGTCAACGGCCTGGGTACAAGGGTCTGGTGACCACCCCGACCCCAGGTCTCCGGGTCATGACGGGACACCGGACCAGGTCCCCGAGTCCGGTCGACACCACAGCCCCAGGTCACCGGGTCATGTCGGGACCCAGCCCGGGTCCCCGGGACGGGTTTTTACCCCAGCCGCAGATCACCGGGTCCTGTCGGGTACCCGGGTCGGGTCCCCTGGACAGGTCGGCACCCCGGCCCCGGGTCACGGGGTCATGTCGGGTCGCTGTCCCGGGTACCAGTGTCAGGTGACCACCCCGGCCCCGGGAGACGGAGTCATACCGGGTCCCCGGCCCGGATCCCCGGGTTGCATCGGGACAAAAGCACCGGATCACTGGATCACGTGGGGGCCCGGGCCCGGGTCCCCGGGTTGCATCGGGACACCAGCGAAGGACCACCGGGTCCTGTCGGGTCCCCGGCCCGGGTCCCCTGGACAGGTCGTTAACCCGGCCCCAGGTCACCGGGTCATGTCGCGCACCCGGCCTGGTTCCCACGTTCCGGTGACCACCCCGGCACCAGGACCCCGGGTCCCGTGGGGACCCCGGCCCCAGGTGACCGGGTCACGCGGGGTCACCGGCCCCAGGTCAGCGGGTCACGTGGGGTCACCGGCCCCAGGTCAGCGGGTCACGTGGGGACACCGGCCCCAGGTCACCGCGTCAGGTCGGGACCCCGAACCCAGGTCCACGAGTCCGTCGACACCACAGCCCCGGGTCACCGGGTCGTGTCGGGTAACCGGCCTGGTTCCCAGGTTCCGATGACCACCCCGGCACCAGGACTCTGGGTCACGTGGGGACACCGGCCCCAGGTGACCGGGTCACGTGGGGTCACCGGACCCAGGTGACCCGGTCACGTGGGGACACCGGCCCCAGGTGACCGGGTCACGTGGGGTCACCGGCCCCAGGTGACCCGGTCACGTGGGGTCACCGGGCCCAGGTGACCGGGTCACGTGGGGTCACCGGCTCCAGGTGACCGGGTCACGTGGGGTCACCGGCCCCAGGTGACCGGGTCACGTGGGGACACCGGCCCCAGGTGACCGGGTCACGTGGGGTCACCGGCCCCAGGTCAGCGGGTCACGTGGGGTCACCGGCCCCAGGTGACCGGGTCACGTGGGGACACTGGCCCCAGGTGACCGGGTCACGTGGGGTCACCGGCCCCAGGTCAGCGGGTCACGTGGGGACACCGGCCCCAGGTCACCGGGTCACGTGGGGTCACCGGCCCCAGGTGACCGGGTCACGTGGGGTCACCGGCCCCAGGTGACCGGGTCACGTGGGGTCACCGGCCCCAGGTGACCGGGTCACGTGGGGACACCGGCCCCAGGTGACCGGGTCACGTGGGGTCACCGGCCCCAGGTGACCGGGTCACGTGGGGTCACCGGCCCCAGGTCAGCGGGTCACGTGGGGACACCGGCCCCATGTGACCGGGTCACGTGGGGTCACCGGCCCCAGGTCAGCGGGTCACGTGGGGACCCCGGACCCAGGTGACCGGGTCACGTGGGGACCCCGGACCCAGGTAACCGGGTCATACCGAGTCCCCGGACCCAGGTCACCGGGTCAGTTCGGGACCCCGGACCCAGGTCGGGTCATGTCACGTCCCATGCCCGGGTCCCCGGGTTGGATTTTTACCCAGGCCCCGGGTCACAGGGTCATGTCGGGTCAACGGCCTGGGTACAAGGGTCTGGTGACCACCCCGACCCCAGGTCCCCGGGTCATGACGGGACACCGGACCAGGTCCCCGAGTCCGGTCGACACCACAGCCCCAGGTCACCGGGTCATGTCGGGACCCAGCCCGGGTCCCCGGGACGGGTTTTTACCCCAGCCGCAGATCACCGGGTCCTGTCGGGTACCCGGGTCGGGTCCCCTGGACAGGTCGGCACCCCGGCCCCGGGTCACGGGGTCATGTCGGGTCGCTGTCCCGGGTACCAGTGTCAGGTGACCACCCCGGCCCCGGGAGACGGAGTCATACCGGGTCCCCGGCCCAGGTCCCCGGGTTGCATCGGGACAAAAGCACCGGATCACTGGATCACGTGGGGGCCCGGGCCCGGGTCCCCGGGTTGCATCGGGACACCAGCGAAGGACCACCGGGTCCTGTCGGGTCCCCGGCCCGGGTCCCCTGGACAGGTCGTTAACCCGGCCCAAGGTCACCAGGTCGTGTCGGGTAACTGGCCTGGTTCCCAGGTTCCGGTGACCACCCCGGCACCAGGACCCCGGGTCCCGTGGGGACCCCGGCCCCAGGTGACCGGGTCACGTGGGGTCACCGGCCCCAGGTAAGCGGGTCACGTGGGGTCACCGGCCCCAGGTCAGCGGGTCACGTGGGGACACCGGCCCCAGGTCACCGCGTCAGGTCGGGACCCCGAACCCAGGTCCACGAGTCCGTCGACACCACAGCCCCGGGTCACCAAGTCGTGTCGGGTAACCAGCCTGGTTCCCAGGTTCCGATGACCACCCCGGCACCAGGACCCCGGGTCACGTGGGGACACCGGCCCCAGGTGACCGGGTCACGTGGGGTCACCGGCCCCAGGTGACCGGGTCACGTGGGGTCACCGGCCCCAGGTCAGCGGGTCACGTGGGGACACCGGCCCCAGGTAACCAAGGCATGTCTGGACCCAGCCCGGGTCCCCGGGACGGATTTTTAACCCAGCCGCAGATCACCGGGTCCTGTCGGGTCCCCGGCCCGGGTCCCCTGGACAGGTCGATAACCCGGCCCCAGGTCACCCGGTCATCTCGCGCACCCGGCCTGGTTCCCAGGTTCCGATGACCACCCCGGCACCAGGACCCCGGGTCACGTGGGGACCCCGGACCCAGGTCAGCGGGTCACGTGGGGACACCGGCCCCAGGTAACCGGGTCATACCGAGTCCCCGGACCCAGGTCCACGAGTCCGTCGACACCACAGCCCCGGGTCACCGGGTCGTGTCGGGTAACCGGCCTGGTTCCCAGGTTCCGATGACCACCCCGGCACCAGGACTCTGGGTCACGTGGGGACACCGGCCCCAGGTGACCGGGTCACGTGGGGTCACCGGACCCAGGTGACAAGGTCACGTGGGGACACCGGCACCAGGTGACTGGGTCACGTGGGGTCACCGGCCCCAGGTGACCCGGTCACGTGGGGTCACCGGCACCAGGTGACCGGGTCACGTGGGGTCACCGGCCCCAGGTGACCGGGTCACGTGGGGTCACCGGCCCCAGGTGACCGGGTCACGTGGGGACACCGGCCCCAGGTGACCGGGTCACGTGGGGTCACCGGCCCCAGGTGACCGGGTCACGTGGGGTCACCGGCCCCAGGTGACCGGGTCACGTGGGGACACCGGCCCCAGGTGACCGGGTCACGTGGGGTCACCGGCCCCAGGTCAGCGGGTCACGTGGGGACACCGGCCCCAGGTCACCGGGTCACGTGGGGTCACCGGCCCAGGTGACCGGGTCACGTGGGGTCACCGGCCCCAGGTGACCGGGTCACGTGGGGTCACCGGCCCCAGGTGACCGGGTCACGTGGGGTCACCGGCCCCAGGTGACCGGGTCACGTGGGGACACCGGCCCCAGGTGACCGGGTCACGTGGGGTCACCGGCCCCAGGTGACCGGGTCACATTGGGGTCACCGGCACCAGGTGACCGGGTCACGTGGGGACCCCGGCCCCAGGTGACCGGGTCACGTGGGGTCACCGGCACCAGGTGACCGGGTCACGTGGGGTCACCGGCCCCAGGTGACCCGGTCACGTGGGGTCACCGGCCCCAGGTGACCGGGTCACGTGGGGTCACCGGACCCAGGTGACCGGGTCACGTGGGGACACCGGCCCCAGGTGACCGGGTCACGTGGGGTCACCGGCCCCAGGTGACCGGGTCACGTGGGGACACCGGCCCCAGGTGACCAGGTCACGTGGGGTCACCGGCCCCAGGTGACCGGGTCACGTGGGGACACCGGCCCCAGTTCAGCGGGTCACGTGGGGACCCCGGACCCAGGTCAGCGGGTCACGTGGGGACACCGGCCCCAGGTAACCGGGTCATACCAAGTCCCCGGACCCAGGTCACCGGGTCAGTTCGGGACCCCGGACCCAGGTCGGGTCATGTCACGTCCCATGCCCGGGTCCCCGGGTTGGATTTTTACCCAGGCCCCGGGTCACAGGGTCATGTCGGGTCAACGGCCTGGGTACAAGGGTCTGGTGACCACCCCGACCCCAGGTCTCCGGGTCATGACGGGACACCGGACCAGGTCCCCGAGTCCGGTCGACACCACAGCCCCAGGTCACCGGGTCATGTCGGGACCCAGCCCGGGTCCCCGGGACGGGTTTTTACCCCAGCCGCAGATCACCGGGTCCTGTCGGGTACCCGGGTCGGGTCCCCTGGACAGGTCGGCACCCCGGCCCCGGGTCACGGGGTCATGTCGGGTCGCTGTCCCGGGTACCAGTGTCAGGTGACCACCCCGGCCCCGGGAGACGGAGTCATACCGGGTCCCCGGCCCGGGTCCCCGGGTTGCATCGGGACAAAAGCACCGGATCACTGGATCACGTGGGGGCCCGGGCCCGGGTCCCCGGGTTGCATCGGGACACCAGCGAAGGACCACCGGGTCCTGTCGGGTCCCCGGCCCGGGTCCCCTGGACAGGTCGTTAACCCGGCCCCAGGTCACCGGGTCATGTCGCGCACCCGGCCTGGTTCCCACGTTCCGGTGACCACCCCGGCACCAGGACCCCGGGTCCCGTGGGGACCCCGGCCCCAGGTGACCGGGTCACGCGGGGTCACCGGCCCCAGGTCAGCGGGTCACGTGGGGTCACCGGCCCCAGGTCAGCGGGTCACGTGGGGACACCGGCCCCAGGTCAGCGGGTCACGTGGGGACACCGGCCCCAGGTCACCGCGTCAGGTCGGGACCCCGAACCCAGGTCCACGAGTCCGTCGACACAACAGCCCCGGGTCACCGGGTCGTGTCGGGTAACCGGCCTGGTTCCCAGGTTCCGATGACCACCCCGGCACCAGGACTCTGGGTCACGTGGGGACACCGGCCCCAGGTGACCGGGTCACGTGGGGTCACCGGACCCAGGTGACCCGGTCACGTGGGGACACCGGCCCCAGGTGACCGGGTAACGTGGGGTCACCGGCCCCAGGTGACCGGGTCACGTGGGGTCACCGGCCCCAGGTGACCGGGTCACGTGGGGTCACCGGCCCCAGGTCAGCGGGTCACGTGGGGTCACCGGCCCCAGGTGACCGGGTCACGTGGGGACACCGGCCCCAGGTGACCGGGTCTCGTGGGGTCACCGGCCCCAGGTGACCAGGTCATGTGGGGTCACCGGCCCCAGGTCAGCGGGTCACGTGGGGTCACCGGCCCCAGGTGACCGGGTCACGTGGGGACACCGGCCCCAGGTGACCGGGTCACGTGGGGTCACCGGCCCCAGGTGACCGGGTCACGTGGGGACACCGGCCCCAGGTGACCGGGTCACGTGGGGTCACCGGCCCCAGGTCACCGGGTCACGTGGGGTCACCGGCCCCAGGTGACCGGGTCACGTGGGGTCACCGGCCCCAGGTGACCGGGTCATGTGGGGTCACCGGCCCCAGGTGACCGGGTCACGTGGGGTCACCGGCCCCAGGTGACCGGGTCACGTGGGGTCACCGGCCCCAGGTGACCGGGTCACGTGGGGTCACCGGCACCAGGTGACCGGGTCACGTGGGGACACCGGCCCCAGGTGACCGGGTCACGTGGGGTCACCGGCCCCAGGTCAGCGGGTCACGTGGGGACCCCGGCCCCAGGTGACCGGGTCATACCGAGTCCCCGGACCCAGGTCACCGGGTCAGTTCGGGACCCCGGACCCAGGTCGGGTCATGTCACGTCCCATGCCCGGGTCCCCGGGTTGGATTTTTACCCAGGCCCCGGGTCACAGGGTCATGTCGGGTCAACGGCCTGGGTACAACGGTCTGGTGACCACCCCGACCCCAGGTCCCCGGGTCATGACGGGACACCGGACCAGGTCCCCGAGTCCGGTCGACACCACAGCCCCAGGTCACCGGGTCATGTCGGGACCCAGCCCGGGTCCCCGGGACGGGTTTTTACCCCAGCCGCAGATCACCGGGTCCTGTCGGGTACCCGGGTCGGGTCCCCTGGACAGGTCGGCACCCCGGCCCCGGGTCACGGGGTCATGTCGGGTCGCTGTCCCGGGTACCAGTGTCAGGTGACCACCCCGGCCCCGGGAGACGGAGTCATACCGGGTCCCCGGCCCAGGTCCCCGGGTTGCATCGGGACAAAAGCACCGGATCACTGGATCACGTGGGGGCCCGGGCCCGGGTCCCCGGGTTGCATCGGGACACCAGCGAAGGACCACCGGGTCCTGTCGGGTCCCCGGCCCGGGTCCCCTGGACAGGTCGATAACCCGGCCCCAGGTCACCGGGTCGTGTCGGGTAACCGGCCTGGTTCCCAGGTTCCGGTGACCACCCCGGCACCAGGACCCCGGGTCCCGTGGGGACCCCGGCCCCAGGTGACCGGGTCACGCGGGGTCACCGGCCCCAGGTCAGCGGGTCACGTGGGGTCACCGGCCCCAGGTCAGCGGGTCACGTGGGGACACCGGCCCCAGGTCACCGCGTCAGGTCGGGACCCCGAACCCAGGTCCACGAGTCCGTCGACACCACAGCCCCGGGTCACCAAGTCGTGTCGGGTAACCGGCCTGGTTCCCAGGTTCCGATGACCACCCCGGCACCAGGACCCCGGGTCACGTGGGGACACCGGCCCCAGGTGACCGGGTCACGTGGGGTCACCGGCCCCAGGTGACCCGGTCACGTGGGGTCACCGGCCCCAGGTGACCGGGTCACGTGGGGACACCGGCCCCAGGTCAGCGGGTCACGTGGGGTCACCGGCACCAGGTGACCGGGTCACGTGGGGTCACCGGCCCCAGGTGACCGGGTCACGTGGGGTCACCGGCACCAGGTGACCGGGTCACGTGGGGTCACCGGCCCCAGGTGACCTGGTCACGTGGGGTCACCGGCCCCAGGTCAGCGGGTCACGTGGGGTCACCGGCCCCAGGTGACCGGGTCACGTGAGGTCACCGGCCCCAGGTGACCGGGTCACGTGGGGTCACCGGCCCCAGGTGACCTGGTCACGTGGAGTCACCGGCCCCAGGTGACCGGGTCACGTGGGGTCACCGGCCCCAGGTGACCGGGTCACGTGGGGACACCGGCCCCAGGTGACCGGGTCACGTGGGGTCACCGGCCCCAGGTGACCGGGTCACGTGGGGTCACCGGCCCCAGGTGACCGGGTCACGTGGGGTCACCGGGCCCAGGTGACCGGGTCACGTGAGGTCACCGGCCCCAGGTGACCGGGTCACGTGGGGTCACCGGCCCCAGGTGACCGGGTCACGTGGGGTCACCGGCACCAGGTGACCGGGTCACGTGGGGTCACCGGCCCCAGGTGACCGGGTCACGTGTGGTCACCGGCCCCAGGTGACCGGGTCACGTGGGGTCACCGGCCCCAGGTGACCGGGTCACGTGGGGTCACCGGCCCCAGGTGACCTGGTCACGTGGGGTCACCGGCCCCAGGTGACCGGGTCACGTGGGGTCACCGGCCCCAGGTGACCGGGTCACTTGGGACACCGGCCTCAGGTCAGCGGGTCACGTGGGGACCCCGGACCCAGGTCAGCGGGTCACGTGGGGACACCGGCCCCAGGTAACCGGGTCATACCGAGTCCCCGGACCCAGGTCACCGGGTCAGTTCGGGACCCCGGACCCAGGTCGGGTCATGTCACGTCCCATGCCCGGGTCCCCGGGTTGGATTTTTACCCAGGCCCCGGGTCACAGGGTCATGTCGGGTCAACGGCCTGGGTACAAGGGTCTGGTGACCACCCCGACCCCAGGTCTCCGGGTCATGACGGGACACCGGACCAGGTCCCCGAGTCCGGTCGACACCACAGCCCCAGGTCACCGGGTCATGTCGGGACCCAGCCCGGGTCCCCGGGACGGGTTTTTACCCCAGCCGCAGATCACCGGGTCCTGTCGGGTACCCGGGTCGGGTCCCCTGGACAGGTCGGCACCCCGGCCCCGGGTCACGGGGTCATGTCGGGTCGCTGTCCCGGGTACCAGTGTCAGGTGACCACCCCGGCCCTGGGAGACGGAGTCATACCGGGTCCCCGGCCCGGGTCCCCGGGTTGCATCGGGACAAAAGCACCGGATCACTGGATCACGTGGGGGCCCGGGCCCGGGTCCCCGGGTTGCATCGGGACACCAGCGAAGGACCACCGGGTCCTGTCGGGTCCCCGGCCCGGGTCCCCTGGACAGGTCGTTAACCCCGGCCCCAGGTCACCGGGTCATGTCGCGCACCCGGCCTGGTTCCCACGTTCCGGTGACCACCCCGGCACCAGGACCCCGGGTCCGGTGGGGACCCCGGCCCCAGGTGACCGGGTCATGCGGGGTCACCGGCCCCAGGTCAGCGGGTCACGTGGGGACACCGGCCCCAGGTCACCGCGTCAGGTCGGGACCCCGAACCCAGGTCCACGAGTCCGTCGACACCACAGCCCCGGGTCACCGGGTCGTGTCGGGTAACCGGCCTGGTTCCCAGGTTCCGATGACCACCCCGGCACCAGGACTCTGGGTCACGTGGGGACACAGGCCCCAGGTGACCGGGTCACGTGGGGTCACCGGACCCAGGTGACCCGGTCACGTGGGGACACCGGCCCCAGGTGACCGGGTCACGTGGGGACACCGGCCTCAGGTCAGCGGGTCACGTGGGGACCCCGGACCCAGGTCAGCGGGTCACGTGGGGACACCGGCCCCAGGTAACCGGGTCATACCGAGTCCCCGGACCCAGGTCCACGAGTCCGTCGACACCACAGCCCCGGGTCACCGGGTCGTGTCGGGTAACCGGCCTGGTTCCCAGGTTCCGATGACCACCCCGGCACCAGGACTCTGTGTCACGTGGGGACACCGGCCCCAGGTGACCGGGTCACGTGGGGTCACCGGACCCAGGTGACACGGTCACGTGGGGACACCGGCACCAGGTGACTGGGTCACGTGGGGTCACCGGCCCCAGGTGACCCGGTCACGTGGGGTCACCGGCACCAGGTGACCGGGTCACGTGGGGTCACCGGCCCCAGGTGACCGGGTCACGTGGGGTCACCGGCCCCAGGTGACCGGGTCACGTGGGGACACCGGCCCCAGGTGACCGGGTCACGTGGGGTCACCGGCCCCAGGTGACCGGGTCACGTGGGGTCACCGGCCCCAGGTCAGCGGGTCACGTGGGGACACCGGCCCCAGGTGACCGGGTCACGTGGGGTCACCGGCCCCAGGTCAGCGGGTCACGTGGGGACACCGGCCCCAGGTCACCGGGTCACGTGGGGTCACCGGCCCCAGGTGACCGGGTCACGTGGGGTCACCGGCCCCAGGTGACCGGGTCACGTGGGGTCACCGGCCCCAGGTGACCGGGTCACGTGGGGACACCGGCCCCAGGTGACCGGGTCACGTGGGGGTCACCGGCCCCAGGTGACCGGGTCACGTGGGGTCACCGGCACCAGGTGACCGGGTCACGTGGGGACCCCGGCCCCAGGTGACCGGGTCACGTGGGGTCACCGGCCCCAGGTGACCGGGTCACGTGGGGTCACCGGCCCCTGGTGACCCGGTCACGTGGGGTCACCGGCCCCAGGTGACCGGGTCACGTGGGGTCACCGGCCCCAGGTCAGCGGGTCACGTGGGGGACACCGGCCCCAGGTGACCGGGTCACGTCGGGTCACCGGCCCCAGGTGACCGGGTCATGTGGGGACACCGGCCCCAGGTGACCGGGTCACGTGGGGACACCGGCCCCAGTTCAGCGGGTCACGTGGGGACCCCGGACCCAGGTCAGCGGGTCACGTGGGGACACCGGCCCCAGGTGACCGGGTCACGTGGGGTCACCGGCCCCAGGTGACCGGGTCACGCGGGGTCACCGGCCCCAGGTCAGCAGGTCACGTGGGGTCACCGGCCCCAGGTCAGCGGGTCACGTGGGGACACCGGCCCCAGGTCAGCGGGTCACGTGGGGACACCGGCCCCAGGTCACCGCGTCAGGTCGGGACCCCGAACCCAGGTCCACGAGTCCGTCGACACAACAGCCCCGGGTCACCGGGTCGTGTCGGGTAACCGGCCTGGTTCCCAGGTTCCGATGACCACCCCCGGCACCAGGACTCTGGGTCACGTGGGGACACCGGCCCCAGGTGACCGGGTCACGTGGGATCACCGGCCCCAGGTGACCTGGTCACGTGGGGACACCGGCCTCAGGTCAGCGGGTCACGTGGGGTCACCGGCCCCAGGTCAGCGGGTCACGTGGGGTCACCGGCCCCACGTGACCGGGTCACGTGGGGTCACCGGCCCCAGGTGACCGGGTCACGTGGGGACACCGGCCCCAGGTGACCGGGTCACGTGGGGTCACCGGCCCCAGGTGACCGGGTCACGTGGGGTCACCGGCCCCAGGTGACCGGGTCACGTGGGGACACCGGCCCCAGGTGACCGGGTCACGTGGGGTCACCGGCCCCAGGTCAGCAGGTCACGTGGGGACACCGGCCCCAGGTCACCGGGTCACGTGGGGTCACCGGCCCCAGGTGACCGGGTCACGTGGGGTCACCGGCCCCAGGTGACCGGGTCACGTGGGGTCACCGGCCCCAGGTGACCGGGTCACGTGGGGACACCGGCCCCAGGTGACCGGGTCACGTGGGGTCACCGGCCCCAGGTGACCGGGTCACGTGGGGTCACCGGCCCCAGGTTACCGGGTCACGTGGGGACACCGGCCCCAGGTGACCGGGTCACGTGGGGTCACCGGCCCCAGGTCAGCGGGTCACGTGGGGACCCCGGCCCCAGGTGACCGGGTCACGTGGGGACCCCGGACCCAGGTAACCGGGTCATACCGAGTCCCCGGACCCAGGTCACCGGGTCAGTTCGGGACCCCGGACCCAGGTCGGGTCATGTCATGTCCCATTCCCGGGTCCCCGGGTTGGATTTTTACCCAGGCCCCGGGTCACAGGGTCATGTCGGGTCAACGGCCTGGGTACAAGGGTCTGGTGACCACCCCGACCCCAGGTCCCCGGGTCATGACGGGAAACCGGACCAGGTCCCCGAGTCCGGTCGACACCACAGCCCCAGGTCACCGGGTCATGTCGGGACCCAGCCCGGGTCCCCGGGACGGGTTTTTACCCCAGCCGCAGATCACCGGGTCCTGTCGGGTACCCGGGTCGGGTCCCCTGGACAGGTCGGCACCCCGGCCCCGGGTCACGGGGTCATGTCGGGTCGCTGTCCCGGGTACCAGTGTCAGGTGACCACCCCGGCCCCGGGAGACGGAGTCATACCGGGTCCCCGGCCCAGGTCCCCGGGTTGCATCGGGACAAAAGCACCGGATCACTGGATCACGAGGGGGCCCGGGCCCGGGTCCCCGGGTTGCATCGGGACACCAGCGAAGGACCACCGGGTCCTGTCGGGTCCCCGGCCCGGGTCCCCTGGACAGGTCGTTAACCCGGCCCCAGGTCACCGGGTCGTGTCGGGTAACCGGCCTGGTTCCCAGGTTCCGGTGACCACCCCGGCACCAGGACCCCGGGTCCCGTGGGGACCCCGGCCCCAGGTGACCGGGTCACGCGGGGTCACCGGCCCCAGGTCAGCGGGTCACGTGGGGTCACCGGCCCCAGGTCAGCGGGTCACGTGGGGACACCGGCCCCAGGTCACCGCGTCAGGTCGGGACCCCGAACCCAGGTCCACGAGTCCGTCGACACCACAGCCCCGGGTCACCAAGTCGTGTCGGGTAACCGGCCTGGTTCCCAGGTTCCGATGACCACCCCGGCACCAGGACCCCGGGTCACGTGGGGACACCGGCCCCAGGTGACCGGGTCACGTGGGGTCACCGGCCCCAGGTGACCCGGTCACGTGGGGTCACCGGCCCCAGGTGACCGGGTCACGTGGGGACACCGGCCCCAGGTCAGCGGGTCACGTGGGGTCACCGGCACCAGGTGACCGGGTCACGTGGGGTCACCGGCCCCAGGTGACCGGGTCACGTGGGGTCACCGGCCCCAGGTGACCGGGTCACGTGGGGTCACCGGCCCCAGGTGACCGGGTCACGTGAGGTCACCGGCCCCAGGTGACCGGGTCACGTGGGGTCACCGGCCCCAGGTGACCGGGTCACGTGGGGTCACCGGCCCCAGGTGACCGGGTCACGTGGGGTCACCGGCCCCAGGTGACCGGGTCACGTGGGGTCACCGGCCCCAGGTGACCGGGTCACGTGGGGTCACCGGCCCCAGGTGACCGGGTCACGTGGGGACACCGGCCCCAGGTGACCGGGTCACGTGGGATCACCGGCCCCAGGTCAGCGGGTCACGTGGGGACACCGGCCCCAGGTGACCTGGTCACGTGGGGTCACCGGCCTCAGGTGACCGGGTCACGTGGGGTCACCGGCCCCAGGTGACCGGGTCACGTGGGGTCACCGGACCCAGGTCAGCGGGTCACGTGGGGACACCGGCCCCAGGTAACCGGGTCATACCGAGTCCCCGGACCCAGGTCACCGGGTGAGTTCGGGACCCCGGACCCAGGTCGGGTCATGTCACGTCCCATGCCCGGGTCCCCGGGTTGGATTTTTACCCAGGCCCCGGGTCACAGGGTCATGTCGGGTCAACGGCCTGGGTACAAGGGTCTGGTGACCACCCCGACCCCAGGTCCCCGGGTCATGACGGGACACCGGACCAGGTCCCCGAGTCCGGTCGACACCACAGCCCCAGGTCACCGGGTCATGTCGGGACCCAGCCCGGGTCCCCGGGACGGGTTTTTACCCCAGCCGCAGATCACCGGGTCCTGTCGGGTACCCGGGTCGGGTCCCCTGGACAGGTCGGCACCCCGGCCCCGGGTCACGGGGTCATGTCGAGTCGCTGTCCCGGGTACCAGTGTCAGGTGACCACCCCGGCCCCGGGAGACGGAGTCATACCGGGTCCCCGGCCCAGGTCCCCGGGTTGCATCGGGACAAAAGCACCGGATCACTGGATCACGTGGGGGCCCGGGCCCGGGTCCCCGGGTTGCATCGGGACACCAGCGAAGGACCACCGGGTCCTGTCGGGTCCCCGGCCCGGGTCCCCTGGACAGGTCGTTAACCCGGCCCCAGGTCACCGGGTCATGTCGCGCACCCGGCCTGGTTCCCAGGTTCTGGTGACCACCCCGGCACCAGGACCCCGGGTCACGTGGGGACCCCGGCCCCAGGTGACCGGGTCACGTGGGGACACCGGCCCCAGGTCATCGGGTCACGTGGGGTCACCGGCCCCAGGTGACCGGGTCACGTGGGGTCACCGGCACCAGGTGACCGGGTCACGTGGGGTCACCGGCCCCAGGTGACCTGGTCACGTGGGGTCACCGGCCCCAGGTGACCGGGTCACGTGGGGTCACCGGCCCCAGGTGACCGGGTCACGTGAGGTCACCGGCCCCAGGTGACCGGGTCACGTGGGGTCACCGGCCCCAGGTGACCGGGTCACGTGGGGTCACCGGCCCCAGGTGACCGGGTCACGTGGGGTCACCGGCCCCAGGTGACCGGGTCACGTGGGGTCACCGGCCCCAGGTGACCGGGTCACGTGGGGACACCGGCCCCAGGTGACCGGGTCACGTGGGGTCACCGGCCCCAGGTGACCGGGTCACGTGGGGTCACCGGCCCCAGGTTACCGGGTCACGTGGGGACACCGGCCCCAGGTGACCGGGTCACGTGGGGTCACCGGCCCCAGGTCAGCGGGTCACGTGGGGACCCCGGCCCCAGGTGACCGGGTCACGTGGGGACCCCGGACCCAGGTAACCGGGTCATACCGAGTCCCCGGACCCAGGTCACCGGGTCAGTTCGGGACCCCGGACCCAGGTCGGGTCATGTCATGTCCCATGCCCGGGTCCCCGGGTTGGATTTTTACCCAGGCCCCGGGTCACAGGGTCATGTCGGGTCAACGGCCTGGGTACAAGGGTCTGGTGACCACCCCGACCCCAGGTCCCCGGGTCATGACGGGAAACCGGACCAGGTCCCCGAGTCCGGTCGACACCACAGCCCCAGGTCACCGGGTCATGTCGGGACCCAGCCCGGGTCCCCGGGACGGGTTTTTACCCCAGCCGCAGATCACCGGGTCCTGTCGGGTACCCGGGTCGGGTCCCCTGGACAGGTCGGCACCCCGGCCCCGGGTCACGGGGTCATGTCGGGTCGCTGTCCCGGGTACCAGTGTCAGGTGACCACCCCGGCCCCGGGAGACGGAGTCATACCGGGTCCCCGGCCCAGGTCCCCGGGTTGCATCGGGACAAAAGCACCGGATCACTGGATCACGAGGGGGCCCGGGCCCGGGTCCCCGGGTTGCATCGGGACACCAGCGAAGGACCACCGGGTCCTGTCGGGTCCCCGGCCCGGGTCCCCTGGACAGGTCGTTAACCCGGCCCCAGGTCACCGGGTCGTGTCGGGTAACCGGCCTGGTTCCCAGGTTCCGGTGACCACCCCGGCACCAGGACCCCGGGTCCCGTGGGGACCCCGGCCCCAGGTGACCGGGTCACGCGGGGTCACCGGCCCCAGGTCAGCGGGTCACGTGGGGTCACCGGCCCCAGGTCAGCGGGTCACGTGGGGACACCGGCCCCAGGTCACCGCGTCAGGTCGGGACCCCGAACCCAGGTCCACGAGTCCGTCGACACCACAGCCCCGGGTCACCAAGTCGTGTCGGGTAACCGGCCTGGTTCCCAGGTTCCGATGACCACCCCGGCACCAGGACCCCGGGTCACGTGGGGACACCGGCCCCAGGTGACCGGGTCACGTGGGGTCACCGGCCCCAGGTGACCCGGTCACGTGGGGTCACCGGCCCCAGGTGACCGGGTCACGTGGGGACACCGGCCCCAGGTCAGCGGGTCACGTGGGGTCACCGGCACCAGGTGACCGGGTCACGTGGGGTCACCGGCCCCAGGTGACCGGGTCACGTGGGGTCACCGGCCCCAGGTGACCGGGTCACGTGGGGTCACCGGCCCCAGGTGACCGGGTCACGTGAGGTCACCGGCCCCAGGTGACCGGGTCACGTGGGGTCACCGGCCCCAGGTGACCGGGTCACGTGGGGTCACCGGCCCCAGGTGACCGGGTCACGTGGGGTCACCGGCCCCAGGTGACCGGGTCACGTGGGGTCACCGGCCCCAGGTGACCGGGTCACGTGGGGACACCGGCCCCAGGTGACCGGGTCACGTGGGATCACCGGCCCCAGGTCAGCGGGTCACGTGGGGTCACCGGCCCCAGGTGACCTGGTCACGTGGGGTCACCGGCCTCAGGTGACCGGGTCACGTGGGGTCACCGGCCCCAGGTGACCGGGTCACGTGGGGTCACCGGACCCAGGTCAGCGGGTCACGTGGGGACACCGGCCCCAGGTAACCGGGTCATACCGAGTCCCCGGACCCAGGTCACCGGGTGAGTTCGGGACCCCGGACCCAGGTCGGGTCATGTCACGTCCCATGCCCGGGTCCCCGGGTTGGATTTTTACCCAGGCCCCGGGTCACAGGGTCATGTCGGGTCAACGGCCTGGGTACAAGGGTCTGGTGACCACCCCGACCCCAGGTCCCCGGGTCATGACGGGACACCGGACCAGGTCCCCGAGTCCGGTCGACACCACAGCCCCAGGTCACCGGGTCATGTCGGGACCCAGCCCGGGTCCCCGGGACGGGTTTTTACCCCAGCCGCAGATCACCGGGTCCTGTCGGGTACCCGGGTCGGGTCCCCTGGACAGGTCGGCACCCCGGCCCCGGGTCACGGGGTCATGTCGAGTCGCTGTCCCGGGTACCAGTGTCAGGTGACCACCCCGGCCCCGGGAGACGGAGTCATACCGGGTCCCCGGCCCAGGTCCCCGGGTTGCATCGGGACAAAAGCACCGGATCACTGGATCACGTGGGGGCCCGGGCCCGGGTCCCCGGGTTGCATCGGGACACCAGCGAAGGACCACCGGGTCCTGTCGGGTCCCCGGCCCGGGTCCCCTGGACAGGTCGTTAACCCGGCCCCAGGTCACCGGGTCATGTCGCGCACCCGGCCTGGTTCCCAGGTTCTGGTGACCACCCCGGCACCAGGACCCCGGGTCACGTGGGAACCCCGGCCCCAGGTGACCGGGTCACGTGGGGACACCGGCCCCAGGTCATCGGGTCACGTGGGGTCACCGGCCCCAGGTGACCGGGTCACGTGGGGTCACCGGCACCAGGTGACCGGGTCACGTGGGGTCACCGGCCCCAGGTGACCTGGTCACGTGGGGTCACCGGCCCCAGGTGACCGGGTCACGTGGGGTCACCGGCCCCAGGTGACCGGGTCACGTGGGGTCACCGGCCCCAGGTGACCGGGTCACGTGGGGTCACCGGCCCCAGGTGACCGGGTCACGTGGGGTCACCGGCCCCAGGTGACCGGGTCACGTGGGGTCACCGGCCCCAGGTGACCGGGTCACGTGGGGTCACCGGCCCCAGGTGACCGGGTCACGTGGGGTCACCGGCCCCAGGTGACCGGGTCACGTGGGGACACCGGCCCCAGGTGACCGGGTCACGTGGGGTCACCGGCCCCAGGTGACCGGGTCACGTGGGGTCACCGGCCCCAGGTGACCTGGTCACGTAGGGTCACCGGCCCCAGGTGACCGGGTCACGTGGGGTCACCGGCCCCAGGTGACCGGGTCACGTGGGGACACCGGCCTCAGGTCAGCGGGTCACGTGGGGACCCCGGACCCAGGTCAGCGGGTCACGTGGGGACACCGGCCCCAGGTAACCGGGTCATACCGAGTCCCCGGACCCAGGTCACCGGGTCAGTTCGGGACCCCGGACCCAGGTCGGGTCATGTCACGTCCCATGCCCGGGTCCCCGGGTTGGATTTTTACCCAGGCCCCGGGTCACAGGGTCATGTCGGGTCAACGGCCTGGGTACAAGGGTCTGGTGACCACCCCGACCCCAGGTCTCCGGGTCATGACGGGACACCGGACCAGGTCCCCGAGTCCGGTCGACACCACAGCCCCAGGTCACCGGGTCATGTCGGGACCCAGCCCGGGTCCCCGGGACGGGTTTTTACCCAAGCCCCAGATCACCGGGTCCTGTCGGGTACCCAGGTCGGGTCCCCTGGACAGGTCGGCACCCCGGCCCCGGGTCACGGGGTCATGTCGGGTCGCTGTCCCGGGTACCAGTGTCAGGTGACCACCCCGGCCCCGGGAGACGGAGTCATACCGGGTCCCCGGCCCGGGTCCCCGGGTTGCATCGGGACAAAAGCACCGGATCACTGGATCACGTGGGGGCCCGGGCCCGGGTCCCCGGGTTGCATCGGGACACCAGCGAAGGACCACCGGGTCCTGTCGGGTCCCCGGCCCGGGTCCCCTGGACAGGTCGTTAACCCGGCCCCAGGTCACCGGGTCATGTCGCGCACCCGGCCTGGTTCCCACGTTCCGGTGACCACCCCGGCACCAGGACCCCGGGTCCCGTGGGGAACCCGGCCCCAGGTGACCGGGTCACGCAGGGTCACCGGCCCCAGGTCAGCGGGTCACGTGGGGTCACCGGCCCCAGGTCAGCGGGTCACGTGGGGACACCGGCCCCAGGTCAGCGGGTCACGTGGGGACACCGGCCCCAGGTCACCGCGTCAGGTCGGGACCCCGAACCCAGGTCCACGAGTCCGTCGACACCACAGCCCCGGGTCACCGGGTCGTGTCGGGTAACCGGTCTGGTTCCCAGGTTCCGATGACCACCCCGGCACCAGGACTCTGGGTCACGTGGGGACACCGGCCCCAGGTGACCGGGTCACGTGGGGTCACCGGACCCAGGTGACCCGGTCACGTGGGGTCACCGGCCCCAGGTGACCGGGTCACGTGGGGTCACCGGCCCCAGGTGACCCGGTCACGTGGGGTCACCGGCACCAGGTGACCGGGTCACGTGGGGTCACCGGCCCCAGGTTACCGGGTCACGTGGGGACACCGGCCCCAGGTGACCGGGTCACGTGGGGTCACCGGCCCCAGGTCAGCGGGTCACGTGGGGACACCGGCCCCAGGTGACCTGGTCACGTGGGGTCACCGGCCCCAGGTGACCGGGTCACGTGCGGTCACCGGCACCAGGTGACCGGGTCACGTGGGGTCACCGGCCCCAGGTGACCTGGTCACGTGGGGTCACCGGCCCCAGGTCCCCGGGTCACGTGGGGTCACCGGCCCCAGGTGACCGGGTCACGTGGGGTCACCGGCCCCAGGTGACCGGGTCACGTGGGGTCACCGGCCCCAGGTCAGCGGGTCACGTGGGGACCCCGGCCCCAGGTGACCGGGTCACGTGGGGACACCGGCCCCTGGTGACCGGGTCACGTGGGGACACCGGCCCCAGGTCAGCGGGTCACGTGGGGACCCCGGCCCCAGGTGACCGGGTCACGTGGGGACCCCGGACCCAAGTAACCGGGTCATACCGAGTCCCCGGACCCAGGTCACCGGGTCAGTTCGGGACCCCGGACCCAGGTCGGGTCATGTCACGTCCCATGCCCGGGTCCCCGGGTTGGATTTTTACCCAGGCCCCGGGTCACAGGGTCATGTCGGGTCAACGGCCTGGGTACAAGGGTCTGGTGACCACCCCGACCCCAGGTCCCCGGGTCATGACGGGACACCGGACCAGGTCCCCGAGTCCGGTCGACACCACAGCCCCAGGTCACCGGGTCATGTCGGGACCCAGCCCGGGTCCCCGGGACGGGTTTTTACCCCAGCCGCAGATCACCAGGTCCTGTCGGGTACCCGGGTCGGGTCCCCTGGACAGGTCGGCACCCCGGCCCCGGGTCACGGGGTCATGTCGAGTCGCTGTCCCGGGTACCAGTGTCAGGTGACCACCCCGGCCCCGGGAGACGGAGTCATACCGGGTCCCCGGCCCGGGTCCCCGGGTTGCATCGGGACAAAAGCACCGGATTACTGGATCACGTGGGGGCCCGGGCCCGGGTCCCCGGGTTGCATCGGGACACCAGCGAAGGACCACCGGGTCCTGTCGGGTCCCCGGCCCGGGTCCCCTGGACAGGTCGTTAACCCGGCCCCAGGTCACCGGGTCATGTCGCGCACCCGGCCTGGTTCCCACGTTCCGGTGACCACCCCGGCACCAGGACCCCGGGTCCCGTGGGGACCCCGGCCCCAGGTGACCGGGTCACGCGGGGTCACCGGCCCCAGGTCAGCGGGTCACGTGGGGTCACCGGCCCCAGGTCAGCGGGTCACGTGGGGACACCGGCCCCAGGTCAGCGGGTCACGTGGGGACACCGGCCCCAGGTCACCGCGTCAGGTCGGGACCCCGAACCCAGGTCCACGAGTCCGTCGACACCACAGCCCCGGGTCACCGGGTCGTATCGGGTAACCGGCCTGGTTCCCAGGTTCCGATGACCACCCCGGCACCAGGACTCTGGGTCACGTGGGGACACCGGCCCCAGGTGACCGGGTCACGTGGGGTCACCGGACCCAGGTGACCCGGTCACGTGGGGTCACCGGCCCCAGTTGACCGGGTCACGTGGGGTCACCGGCCCCAGGTGACCCGGTCACGTGGGGTCACCGGCACCAGGTGACCGGGTCAAGTGGGGTCACCGGCCCCAGGTGACCGGGTCACGTGGGGTCACCGGCCCCAGGTGACCGGGTCACGTGGGGACACCGGCCCCAGGTGACCGGGTCACGTGGGGTCACCGGCCCCAGGTGACAGGGTCACGTTGGGTCACCGGCCCCAGGTCAGCGGGTCACGTGGGGTCACCGGCCCCAGGTGACCGGGTCACGTGGGGACACCGGCCCCAGGTGACCGGGTCACGTGGGGTCACCGGCCCCAGATCAGCGGGTCACGTGGGGACACCGGCCCCAGGTCACCGGGTCACGTGGGGTCACCGGCCCAGGTGACCGGGTCACGTGGGGTCACCGGCCCCAGGTGACCGGGTCACGTGGGGTCACCGGCCCCAGGTGACCGGGTCACGTGGGGTCACCGGCCCCAGGTGACCGGGTCACGTGGGGTCACCGGCCCCAGGTGACCGGGTCACGTGGGGACACCGGCCCCAGGTGACCGGGTCACGTGGGGTCACCGGCCCCAGGTCAGCGGGTCACGTGGGGTCACCGGCCCCAGGTGACCGGGTCACGTGGGGACACCGGCCCCAGGTGACCGGGTCACGTGGGGTCACCGGCCCCAGATCAGCGGGTCACGTGGGGACACCGGCCCCAGGTCACCGGGTCACGTAGGGTCACCGGCCCAGGTGACCGGGTCACGTGGGGTCACCGGCCCCAGGTGACCGGGTCACGTGGGGTCACCGGCCCCAGGTGACCGGGTCACGTGGGGTCACCGGCCCCAGGTGACCGGGTCACGTGGGGACACCGGCCCCAGGTGACCGGGTCACGTGGGGTCACCGGCCCCAGGTGACCGGGTCACGTGGGGTCACCGGCCCCAGGTGACCGGGTCACGTGGGGTCACCGGCCCCAGGTGACCGGGTCACGTGGGGTCACCGGCCCCAGGTCAGCGGGTCACGTGGGGACACCGGCCCCAGGTGACCGGGTCACGTGGGGTCACCGGCCCCAGGTCAGCGGGTCACGTGGGGTCACCGGCCCCAGGTGACTGGGTCACGTGGGGACACCGGCCCCAGGTCAGCGGGTCACGTGGGGACACCGGCCCCAGGTAACCGGGTCATACCGAGTCCCCGGACCCAGGTCCACGAGTCCGTCGACACCACAGCCCCGGGTCACCGGGTCGTGTCGGGTAACCGGCCTGGTTCCCAGGTTCCGATGACCACCCCAGCACCAGGACTCTGGGTCACGTGGGGACACCGGCCCCAGGTGACCGGGTCACGTGGGGTCACCGGACCCAGGTGACCGGGTCACGTGGGGACACCGGCCCCAGGTGACCGGGTCACGTGGGGTCACCGGCACCAGGTGACCGGGTCACGTGGGGTCACCGGCCCCAGGTGACCGGGTCACGTGGTGTCACCGGCCCCAGGTGACCGGGTCACGTGGGGACACCGGCCCCAGGTGACCGGGTCACGTGGGGTCACCGGCCCCAGGTGACCGGGTCACGTGGTGTCACCGGCCCCAGGTCAGCGGGTCACGTGGGGTCACCGGCCCCAGGTGACCGGGTCACGTGGGGACACCGGCCCCAGGTGACCGGGTCACGTGGGGTCACCGGCCCCAGGTCAGCGGGTCACGTGGGGACAGCGGCCCCAGGTCACCGGGTCACGTGGGGTCACCGGCCCAGGTGACCGGGTCACGTGGGGTCACCGGCCCCAGGTGACCGGGTCACGTGGGGTCACCGGCCCCAGGTGACCGGGTCACGTGGGGTCACCGGCCCCAGGTGACCGGGTCACGTGGGGACACCGGCCCCAGGTGAACGGGTCACGTGGGGTCACCGGCCCCAGGTGACCGGGTCACGTGGGGTCACCGGCACCAGGTGACCGGGTCACGTGGGGACACCGGCCCCAGGTGACCGGGTCACGTGGGGTCACCGGCCCCAGGTGACCGGGTCATGTGGGGTCACCGGCCCCAGGTGACCGGGTCACGTGGGGTCACCGGCCCCAGGTGACCGGGTCACGTGGGGACACCGGCCCCAGGTCAGCGGGTCACGTGGGGACACCGGCCCCAGGTGACCGGGTCATGTGGGGTCACCGGCCCCAGGTGACCGGGTCACGTGGGGTCACCGGCCCCAGGTGACCGGGTCACGTGGGGTCACCGGCCCCAGGTCAGCGGGTCACGTGGGGACACCGGCCCCAGGTAACCAAGGCATGTCGGGACCCAGCCCGGGTCCCCGGGACGGGTTTTTACCCCAGCCGCAGATCACCGGGTCCTGTCGGGTCCCCGGCCCGGGTCCCCTGGACAGGTCGATAACCCGGCCCCAGGTCACCCGGTCATCTCGCGCACCCGGCCTGGTTCCCAGGTTCCGATGACCACCCCGGCACCAGGACCCCGGGTCACGTGGGGACACCGGCCCCAGGTGACCGGGTCACGTGGGGTCACCGGCCCCAGGTGACCGGGTCACTTGGGGACACCGGCCTCAGGTCAGCGGGTCACGTGGGGACCCCGGACCCAGGTCAGCGGGTCACGTGGGGACACCGGCCCCAGGTAACCGGGTCATACCGAGTCCCCGGACCCAGGTCACCGGGTCAGTTCGGGACCCCGGACCCAGGTCGGGTCATGTCACGTCCCATGCTCGGGTCCCCGGGTTGGATTTTTACCCAGGCCCCGGGTCACAGGGTCATGTCGGGTCAACGGCCTGGGTACAAGGGTCTGGTGACCACCCCGACCCCAGGTCTCCGGGTCATGACGGGACACCGGACCAGGTCCCCGAGTCCGGTCGAAACCACAGCCCCAGGTCACCGGGTCATGTCGGGACCCAGCCCGGGTCCCCGGGACGGGTTTTTACCCCAGCCGCAGATCACCGGGTCCTGTCGGGTACCCGGGTCGGGTCCCCTGGACAGGTCGGCACCCCGGCCCCGGGTCACGGGGTCATGTCGGGTCGCTGTCCCGGGTACCAGTGTCAGGTGACCACCCCGGCCCCGGGAGACGGAGTCATACCGGGTCCCCGGCCCGGGTCCCCGGGTTGCATCGGGACAAAAGCACCGGATCACTGGATCACGTGGGGGCCCGGGCCCGGGTCCCCGGGTTGCATCGGGACACCAGCGAAGGACCACCGGGTCCTGTGGGGTCCCCGGCCCGGGTCCCCTGGACAGGTCGTTAACCCGGCCCCAGGTCACCGGGTCATGTCGCGCACCCGGCCTGGTTCCCACGTTCCGGTGACCACCCCGGCACCAGGACCCCGGGTCCCGTGGGGACCCCGGCCCCAGGTGACCGGGTCACGCGGGGTCACCGGCCCCAGGTAAGCGGGTCACGTGGGGTCACCGGCCCCAGGTCAGCGGGTCACGTGGGGACACCGGCCCCAGGTCAGCGGGTCACGTGGGGACACCGGCCCCAGGTCACCGCGTCAGGTCGGGACCCCGAACCCAGGTCCACGAGTCCGTCGACACCACAGCCCCGGGTCACCGGGTCGTGTCGGGTAACCGGCCTGGTTCCCAGGTTCCGATGACCACCCCGGCACCAGGACTCTGGGTCACGTGGGGACACCGGCCCCAGGTGACCGGGTCACGTGGGGTCACCGGCCCCAGGTGACCCGGTCACGTGGGGACACCGGCCCCAGGTGACCGGGTCACGTGGGGACACCGGCCCCAGGTGACCGGGTCACGTGGGGTCACCGGCCCCAAGTGACCGGGTCACGTGGGGTCACCGGCCCCAGGTCAGCGGGTCACGTGGGGTCACCGGCCCCAGGTGACCGGGTCACGTGGGGACACCGGCCCCAGGTGACCGGGTCACGTGGGGTCACCGGCCCCAGGTCAGCGGGTCACGTGGGGACACCGGCCCCAGGTCACCGGGTCACGTGGGGTCACCGGCCCAGGTGACCGGGTCACGTGGGGTCACCGGCCCCAGGTGACCGGGTCACGTGGGGTCACCGGCCCCAGGTGACCGGGTCACGTGGGGACACCGGCCCCAGGTGACCGGGTCACGTGGGGTCACCGGCCCCAGGTGACCGGGTCACGTGGGGTCACCGGCCCCAGGTTACCGGGTCACGTGGGGACACCGGCCCCAGGTGACCGGGTCACGTGGGGTCACCGGCCCCAGGTCAGCGGGTCACGTGGGGACCCCGGCCCCAGGTGACCGGGTCACGTGGGGACCCCGGACCCAGGTAACCGGGTCATACCGAGTCCCCGGACCCAGGTCACCGGGTCAGTTCGGGACCCCGGACCCAGGTCGGGTCATGTCATGTCCCATTCCCGGGTCCCCGGGTTGGATTTTTACCCAGGCCCCGGGTCACAGGGTCATGTCGGGTCAACGGCCTGGGTACAAGGGTCTGGTGACCACCCCGACCCCAGGTCCCCGGGTCATGACGGGAAACCGGACCAGGTCCCCGAGTCCGGTCGACACCACAGCCCCAGGTCACCGGGTCATGTCGGGACCCAGCCCGGGTCCCCGGGACGGGTTTTTACCCCAGCCGCAGATCACCGGGTCCTGTCGGGTACCCGGGTCGGGTCCCCTGGACAGGTCGGCACCCCGGCCCCGGGTCACGGGGTCATGTCGGGTCGCTGTCCCGGGTACCAGTGTCAGGTGACCACCCCGGCCCCGGGAGACGGAGTCATACCGGGTCCCCGGCCCAGGTCCCCGGGTTGCATCGGGACAAAAGCACCGGATCACTGGATCACGAGGGGGCCCGGGCCCGGGTCCCCGGGTTGCATCGGGACACCAGCGAAGGACCACCGGGTCCTGTCGGGTCCCCGGCCCGGGTCCCCTGGACAGGTCGTTAACCCGGCCCCAGGTCACCGGGTCGTGTCGGGTAACCGGCCTGGTTCCCAGGTTCCGGTGACCACCCCGGCACCAGGACCCCGGGTCCCGTGGGGACCCCGGCCCCAGGTGACCGGGTCACGCGGGGTCACCGGCCCCAGGTCAGCGGGTCACGTGGGGTCACCGGCCCCAGGTCAGCGGGTCACGTGGGGACACCGGCCCCAGGTCACCGCGTCAGGTCGGGACCCCGAACCCAGGTCCACGAGTCCGTCGACACCACAGCCCCGGGTCACCAAGTCGTGTCGGGTAACCGGCCTGGTTCCCAGGTTCCGATGACCACCCCGGCACCAGGACCCCGGGTCACGTGGGGACACCGGCCCCAGGTGACCGGGTCACGTGGGGTCACCGGCCCCAGGTGACCCGGTCACGTGGGGTCACCGGCCCCAGGTGACCGGGTCACGTGGGGACACCGGCCCCAGGTCAGCGGGTCACGTGGGGTCACCGGCACCAGGTGACCGGGTCACGTGGGGTCACCGGCCCCAGGTGACCGGGTCACGTGGGGTCACCGGCCCCAGGTGACCGGGTCACGTGGGGTCACCGGCCCCAGGTGACCGGGTCACGTGAGGTCACCGGCCCCAGGTGACCGGGTCACGTGGGGTCACCGGCCCCAGGTGACCGGGTCACGTGGGGTCACCGGCCCCAGGTGACCGGGTCACGTGGGGTCACCGGCCCCAGGTGACCGGGTCACGTGGGGTCACCGGCCCCAGGTGACCGGGTCACGTGGGGTCACCGGCCCCAGGTGACCGGGTCACGTGGGGACACCGGCCCCAGGTGACCGGGTCACGTGGGATCACCGGCCCCAGGTCAGCGGGTCACGTGGGGTCACCGGCCCCAGGTGACCTGGTCACGTGGGGTCACCGGCCTCAGGTGACCGGGTCACGTGGGGTCACCGGCCCCAGGTGACCGGGTCACGTGGGGTCACCGGACCCAGGTCAGCGGGTCACGTGGGGACACCGGCCCCAGGTAACCGGGTCATACCGAGTCCCCGGACCCAGGTCACCGGGTGAGTTCGGGACCCCGGACCCAGGTCGGCTCATGTCACGTCCCATGCCCGGGTCCCCGGGTTGGATTTTTACCCAGGCCCCGGGTCACAGGGTCATGTCGGGTCAACGGCCTGGGTACAAGGGTCTGGTGACCACCCCGACCCCAGGTCCCCGGGTCATGACGGGACACCGGACCAGGT
Source organism: Somateria mollissima (assembly GCA_951411735.1). Lineage (NCBI taxonomy): Eukaryota > Metazoa > Chordata > Aves > Anseriformes > Anatidae > Somateria > Somateria mollissima. Next base: position 197,526 of record CATOCB010000193.1, read on the forward strand.
CCCCGAGTCCGGTCGACACCACAGCCCCAGGTCACCGGGTCATGTCGGGACCCAGCCCGGGTCCCCGGGACGGGTTTTTACCCCAGCCGCAGATCACCGGGTCCTGTCGGGTACCCGGGTCGGGTCCCCTGGACAGGTCGGCACCCCGGCCCCGGGTCACGGGGTCATGTCGAGTCGCTGTCCCGGGTACCAGTGTCAGGTGACCACCCCGGCCCCGGGAGACGGAGTCATACCGGGTCCCCGGCCCAGGTCCCCGGGTTGCATCGGGACAAAAGCACCGGATCACTGGATCACGTGGGGGCCCGGGCCCGGGTCCCCGGGTTGCATCGGGACACCAGCGAAGGACCACCGGGTCCTGTCGGGTCCCCGGCCCGGGTCCCCTGGACAGGTCGTTAACCCGGCCCCAGGTCACCGGGTCATGTCGCGCACCCGGCCTGGTTCCCAGGTTCTGGTGACCACCCCGGCACCAGGACCCCGGGTCACGTGGGGACCCCGGCCCCAGGTGACCGGGTCACGTGGGGACACCGGCCCCAGGTCATCGGGTCACGTGGGGTCACCGGCCCCAGGTGACCGGGTCACGTGGGGTCACCGGCACCAGGTGACCGGGTCACGTGGGGTCACCGGCCCCAGGTGACCTGGTCACGTGGGGTCACCGGCCCCAGGTGACCGGGTCACGTGGGGTCACCGGCCCCAGGTGACCGGGTCACGTGAGGTCACCGGCCCCAGGTGACCGGGTCACGTGGGGTCACCGGCCCCAGGTGACCGGGTCACGTGGGGTCACCGGCCCCAGGTGACCTGGTCACGTGGGGTCACCGGCCCCAGGTGACCGGGTCACGTGGGGTCACCGGCCCCAGGTGACCGGGTCACGTGGGGACACCGGCCCCAGGTGACCGGGTCACGTGGGGTCACCGGCCCCAGGTGACCGGGTCACGTGGGGTCACCGGCCCCAGGTTACCGGGTCACGTGGGGACACCGGCCCCAGGTGACCGGGTCACGTGGGGTCACCGGCCCCAGGTCAGCGGGTCACGTGGGGACCCCGGCCCCAGGTGACCGGGTCACGTGGGGACCCCGGACCCAGGTAACCGGGTCATACCGAGTCCCCGGACCCAGGTCACCGGGTCAGTTCGGGACCCCGGACCCAGGTCGGGTCATGTCATGTCCCATTCCCGGGTCCCCGGGTTGGATTTTTACCCAGGCCCTGGGTCACAGGGTCATGTCGGGTCAACGGCCTGGGTACAAGGGTCTGGTGACCACCCCGACCCCAGGTCCCCGGGTCATGACGGGAAACCGGACCAGGTCCCCGAGTCCGGTCGACACCACAGCCCCAGGTCACCGGGTCATGTCGGGACCCAGCCCGGGTCCCCGGGACGGGTTTTTACCCCAGCCGCAGATCACCGGGTCCTGTCGGGTACCCGGGTCGGGTCCCCTGGACAGGTCGGCACCCCGGCCCCGGGTCACGGGGTCATGTCGGGTCGCTGTCCCGGGTACCAGTGTCAGGTGACCACCCCGGCCCCGGGAGACGGAGTCATACCGGGTCCCCGGCCCAGGTCCCCGGGTTGCATCGGGACAAAAGCACCGGATCACTGGATCACGAGGGGGCCCGGGCCCGGGTCCCCGGGTTGCATCGGGACACCAGCGAAGGACCACCGGGTCCTGTCGGGTCCCCGGCCCGGGTCCCCTGGACAGGTCGTTAACCCGGCCCCAGGTCACCGGGTCGTGTCGGGTAACCGGCCTGGTTCCCAGGTTCCGGTGACCACCCCGGCACCAGGACCCCGGGTCCCGTGGGGACCCCGGCCCCAGGTGACCGGGTCACGCGGGGTCACCGGCCCCAGGTCAGCGGGTCACGTGGGGTCACCGGCCCCAGGTCAGCGGGTCACGTGGGGACACCGGCCCCAGGTCACCGCGTCAGGTCGGGACCCCGAACCCAGGTCCACGAGTCCGTCGACACCACAGCCCCGGGTCACCAAGTCGTGTCGGGTAACCGGCCTGGTTCCCAGGTTCCGATGACCACCCCGGCACCAGGACCCCGGGTCACGTGGGGACACCGGCCCCAGGTGACCGGGTCACGTGGGGTCACCGGCCCCAGGTGACCCGGTCACGTGGGGTCACCGGCCCCAGGTGACCGGGTCACGTGGGGACACCGGCCCCAGGTCAGCGGGTCACGTGGGGTCACCGGCACCAGGTGACCGGGTCACGTGGGGTCACCGGCCCCAGGTGACCGGGTCACGTGGGGTCACCGGCCCCAGGTGACCGGGTCACGTGGGGTCACCGGCCCCAGGTGACCGGGTCACGTGAGGTCACCGGCCCCAGGTGACCGGGTCACGTGGGGTCACCGGCCCCAGGTGACCGGGTCACGTGGGGTCACCGGCCCCAGGTGACCGGGTCACGTGGGGTCACCGGCCCCAGGTGACCGGGTCACGTGGGGACACCGGCCCCAGGTGACCGGGTCACGTGGGATCACCGGCCCCAGGTCAGCGGGTCACGTGGGGTCACCGGCCCCAGGTGACCTGGTCACGTGGGGTCACCGGCCTCAGGTGACCGGGTCACGTGGGGTCACCGGCCCCAGGTGACCGGGTCACGTGGGGTCACCGGACCCAGGTCAGCGGGTCACGTGGGGACACCGGCCCCAGGTAACCGGGTCATACCGAGTCCCCGGACCCAGGTCACCGGGTGAGTTCGGGACCCCGGACCCAGGTCGGGTCATGTCACGTCCCATGCCCGGGTCCCCGGGTTGGATTTTTACCCAGGCCCCGGGTCACAGGGTCATGTCGGGTCAACGGCCTGGGTACAAGGGTCTGGTGACCACCCCGACCCCAGGTCCCCGGGTCATGACGGGACACCGGACCAGGTCCCCGAGTCCGGTCGACACCACAGCCCCAGGTCACCGGGTCATGTCGGGACCCAGCCCGGGTCCCCGGGACGGGTTTTTACCCCAGCCGCAGATCACCGGGTCCTGTCGGGTACCCGGGTCGGGTCCCCTGGACAGGTCGGCACCCCGGCCCCGGGTCACGGGGTCATGTCGAGTCGCTGTCCCGGGTACCAGTGTCAGGTGACCACCCCGGCCCCGGGAGACGGAGTCATACCGGGTCCCCGGCCCAGGTCCCCGGGTTGCATCGGGACAAAAGCACCGGATCACTGGATCACGTGGGGGCCCGGGCCCGGGTCCCCGGGTTGCATCGGGACACCAGCGAAGGACCACCGGGTCCTGTCGGGTCCCCGGCCCGGGTCCCCTGGACAGGTCGTTAACCCGGCCCCAGGTCACCGGGTCATGTCGCGCACCCGGCCTGGTTCCCAGGTTCTGGTGACCACCCCGGCACCAGGACCCCGGGTCCCGTGGGGACCCCGGCCCCAGGTGACCGGGTCACGTGGGGACACCGGCCCCAGGTCATCGGGTCACGTGGGGTCACCGGCCCCAGGTGACCGGGTCACGTGGGGTCACCGGCACCAGGTGACCGGGTCACGTGGGGTCACCGGCCCCAGGTGACCTGGTCACGTGGGGTCACCGGCCCCAGGTGACCGGGTCACGTGGGGTCACCGGCCCCAGGTGACCGGGTCACGTGAGGTCACCGGCCCCAGGTGACCGGGTCACGTGGGGTCACCGGCCCCAGGTGACCGGGTCACGTGGGGTCACCGGCCCCAGGTGACCGGGTCACGTGGGGTCACCGGCCCCAGGTGACCGGGTCACGTGGGGTCACCGGCCCCAGGTGACCGGGTCACGTGGGGTCACCGGCCCCAGGTGACCGGGTCACGTGGGGTCACCGGCCCCAGGTGACCGGGTCACGTGGGGACACCGGCCCCAGGTGACCGGGTCACGTGGGGTCACCGGCCCCAGGTGACCGGGTCACGTGGGGTCACCGGCCCCAGGTGACCTGGTCACGTAGGGTCACCGGCCCCAGGTGACCGGGTCACGTGGGGTCACCGGCCCCAGGTGACCGGGTCACGTGGGGACACCGGCCTCAGGTCAGCGGGTCACGTGGGGACCCCGGACCCAGGTCAGCGGGTCACGTGGGGACACCGGCCCCAGGTAACCGGGTCATACCGAGTCCCCGGACCCAGGTCACCGGGTCAGTTCGGGACCCCGGACCCAGGTCGGGTCATGTCACGTCCCATGCCCGGGTCCCCGGGTTGGATTTTTACCCAGGCCCCGGGTCACAGGGTCATGTCGGGTCAACGGCCTGGGTACAAGGGTCTGGTGACCACCCCGACCCCAGGTCTCCGGGTCATGACGGGACACCGGACCAGGTCCCCGAGTCCGGTCGACACCACAGCCCCAGGTCACCGGGTCATGTCGGGACCCAGCCCGGGTCCCCGGGACGGGTTTTTACCCAAGCCCCAGATCACCGGGTCCTGTCGGGTACCCAGGTCGGGTCCCCTGGACAGGTCGGCACCCCGGCCCCGGGTCACGGGGTCATGTCGGGTCGCTGTCCCGGGTACCAGTGTCAGGTGACCACCCCGGCCCCGGGAGACGGAGTCATACCGGGTCCCCGGCCCGGGTCCCCGGGTTGCATCGGGACAAAAGCACCGGATCACTGGATCACGTGGGGGCCCGGGCCCGGGTCCCCGGGTTGCATCGGGACACCAGCGAAGGACCACCGGGTCCTGTCGGGTCCCCGGCCCGGGTCCCCTGGACAGGTCGTTAACCCGGCCCCAGGTCACCGGGTCATGTCGCGCACCCGGCCTGGTTCCCACGTTCCGGTGACCACCCCGGCACCAGGACCCCGGGTCCCGTGGGGACCCCGGCCCCAGGTGACCGGGTCACGCAGGGTCACCGGCCCCAGGTCAGCGGGTCACGTGGGGTCACCGGCCCCAGGTCAGCGGGTCACGTGGGGACACCGGCCCCAGGTCAGCGGGTCACGTGGGGACACCGGCCCCAGGTCACCGCGTCAGGTCGGGACCCCGAACCCAGGTCCACGAGTCCGTCGACACCACAGCCCCGGGTCACCGGGTCGTGTCGGGTAACCGGTCTGGTTCCCAGGTTCCGATGACCACCCCGGCACCAGGACTCTGGGTCACGTGGGGACACCGGCCCCAGGTGACCGGGTCACGTGGGGTCACCGGACCCAGGTGACCCGGTCACGTGGGGTCACCGGCCCCAGGTGACCGGGTCACGTGGGGTCACCGGCCCCAGGTGACCCGGTCACGTGGGGTCACCGGCACCAGGTGACCGGGTCACGTGGGGTCACCGGCCCCAGGTTACCGGGTCACGTGGGGACACCGGCCCCAGGTGACCGGGTCACGTGGGGTCACCGGCCCCAGGTCAGCGGGTCACGTGGGGACACCGGCCCCAGGTGACCTGGTCACGTGGGGTCACCGGCCCCAGGTGACCGGGTCACGTGCGGTCACCGGCCCCAGGTGACCGGGTCACGTGGGGTCACCGGCCCCAGGTGACCTGGTCACGTGGGGTCACCGGCCCCAGGTGACCGGGTCACGTGGGGTCACCGGCCCCAGGTGACCGGGTCACGTGGGGTCACCGGCCCCAGGTGACCGGGTCACGTGGGGTCACCGGCCCCAGGTCAGCGGGTCACGTGGGGACCCCGGCCCCAGGTGACCGGGTCACGTGGGGACACCGGCCCCTGGTGACCGGGTCACGTGGGGACACCGGCCCCAGGTCAGCGGGTCACGTGGGGACCCCGGCCCCAGGTGACCGGGTCACGTGGGGACCCCGGACCCAAGTAACCGGGTCATACCGAGTCCCCGGACCCAGGTCACCGGGTCAGTTCGGGACCCCGGACCCAGGTCGGGTCATGTCACGTCCCATGCCCGGGTCCCCGGGTTGGATTTTTACCCAGGCCCCGGGTCACAGGGTCATGTCGGGTCAACGGCCTGGGTACAAGGGTCTGGTGACCACCCCGACCCCAGGTCCCCGGGTCATGACGGGACACCGGACCAGGTCCCCGAGTCCGGTCGACACCACAGCCCCAGGTCACCGGGTCATGTCGGGACCCAGCCCGGGTCCCCGGGACGGGTTTTTACCCCAGCCGCAGATCACCAGGTCCTGTCGGGTACCCGGGTCGGGTCCCCTGGACAGGTCGGCACCCCGGCCCCGGGTCACGGGGTCATGTCGAGTCGCTGTCCCGGGTACCAGTGTCAGGTGACCACCCCGGCCCCGGGAGACGAAGTCATACCGGGTCCCCGGCCCGGGTCCCCGGGTTGCATCGGGACAAAAGCACCGGATTACTGGATCACGTGGGGGCCCGGGCCCGGGTCCCCGGGTTGCATCGGGACACCAGCGAAGGACCACCGGGTCCTGTCGGGTCCCCGGCCCGGGTCCCCTGGACAGGTCGTTAACCCGGCCCCAGGTCACCGGGTCATGTCGCGCACCCGGCCTGGTTCCCACGTTCCGGTGACCACCCCGGCACCAGGACCCCGGGTCCCGTGGGGACCCCGGCCCCAGGTGACCGGGTCACGCGGGGTCACCGGCCCCAGGTCAGCGGGTCACGTGGGGTCACCGGCCCCAGGTCAGCGGGTCACGTGGGGACACCGGCCCCAGGTCAGCGGGTCACGTGGGGACACCGGCCCCAGGTCACCGCGTCAGGTCGGGACCCCGAACCCAGGTCCACGAGTCCGTCGACACCACAGCCCCGGGTCACCGGGTCGTATCGGGTAACCGGCCTGGTTCCCAGGTTCCGATGACCACCCCGGCACCAGGACTCTGGGTCACGTGGGGACACCGGCCCCAGGTGACCGGGTCACGTGGGGTCACCGGACCCAGGTGACCCGGTCACGTGGGGTCACCGGCCCCAGGTGACCGGGTCACGTGGGGTCACCGGCCCCAGGTGACCCGGTCACGTGGGGTCACCGGCACCAGGTGACCGGGTCAAGTGGGGTCACCGGCCCCAGGTGACCGGGTCACGTGGGGTCACCGGCCCCAGGTGACCGGGTCACGTGGGGACACCGGCCCCAGGTGACCGGGTCACGTGGGGTCACCGGCCCCAGGTGACAGGGTCACGTTGGGTCACCGGCCCCAGGTCAGCGGGTCACGTGGGGTCACCGGCCCCAGGTGACCGGGTCACGTGGGGACACCGGCCCCAGGTGACCGGGTCACGTGGGGTCACCGGCCCCAGATCAGCGGGTCACGTGGGGACACCGGCCCCAGGTCACCGGGTCACGTGGGGTCACCGGCCCAGGTGACCGGGTCACGTGGGGTCACCGGCCCCAGGTGACCGGGTCACGTGGGGTCACCGGCCCCAGGTGACCGGGTCACGTGGGGTCACCGGCCCCAGGTGACCGGGTCACGTGGGGTCACCGGCCCCAGGTGACCGGGTCACGTTGGGTCACCGGCCCCAGGTCAGCGGGTCACGTGGGGTCACCGGCCCCAGGTGACCGGGTCACGTGGGGACACCGGCCCCAGGTGACCGGGTCACGTGGGGTCACCGGCCCCAGATCAGCGGGTCACGTGGGGACACCGGCCCCAGGTCACCGGGTCACGTGGGGTCACCGGCCCAGGTGACCGGGTCACGTGGGGTCACCGGCCCCAGGTGACCGGGTCACGTGGGGTCACCGGCCCCAGGTGACCGGGTCACGTGGGGTCACCGGCCCCAGGTGACTGGGTCACGTGGGGACACCGGCCCCAGGTGACCGGGTCACGTGGGGTCACCGGCCCCAGGTGACCGGGTCACGTGGGGACACCGGCCCCAGGTGACCGGGTCACGTGGGGTCACCGGCCCCAGGTGACCGGGTCACGTGGGGTCACCGGCCCCAGGTGACCGGGTCACGTGGGGTCACCGGCCCCAGGTGACCGGGTCACGTGGGGTCACCGGCCCCAGGTCAGCGGGTCACGTGGGGACACCGGCCCCAGGTGACCGGGTCACGTGGGGTCACCGGCCCCAGGTCAGCGGGTCATGTGGGGACACCGGCCCCAGGTAACCAAGGCATGTCGGGACCCAGCCCGGGTCCCCGGGACGGGTTTTTACCCCAGCCGCAGATCACCGGGTCCTGTCGGGTCCCCGGCCCGGGTCCCCTGGACAGGTCGATAACCCGGCCCCAGGTCACCCGGTCATCTCGCGCACCCGGCCTGGTTCCCAGGTTCCGATGACCACCCCGGCACCAGGACCCCGGGTCACGTGGGGACACCGGCCCCAGGTGACCGGGTCACGTGGGGTCACCGGCCCCAGGTGACCGGGTCACGTGGGGACACCGGCCTCAGGTCAGCGGGTCACGTGGGGACCCCGGACCCAGGTCAGCGGGTCACGTGGGGACACCGGCCCCAGGTAACCGGGTCATACCGAGTCCCCGGACCCAGGTCCACGAGTCCGTCGACACCACAGCCCCGGGTCACCGGGTCGTGTCGGGTAACCGGCCTGGTTCCCAGGTTCCGATGACCACCCCAGCACCAGGACTCTGGGTCACGTGGGGACACCGGCCCCAGGTGACCGGGTCACGTCGGGACACCGGCCCCAGGTCAGCGGGTCACGTGGGGACACCGGCCCCAGGTGACCGGGTCACGTGGGGTCACCGGCACCAGGTGACCGGGTCACGTGGGGTCACCGGCCCCAGGTGACCGGGTCACGTGGTGTCACCGGCCCCAGGTGACCGGGTCACGTGGGGACACCGGCCCCAGGTGACCGGGTCACGTGGGGTCACCGGCCCCAGGTGACCGGGTCACGTGGTGTCACCGGCCCCAGGTCAGCGGGTCACGTGGGGTCACCGGCCCCAGGTGACCGGGTCACGTGGGGACACCGGCCCCAGGTGACCGGGTCACGTGGGGTCACCGGCCCCAGGTCAGCGGGTCACGTGGGGACAGCGGCCCCAGGTCACCGGGTCACGTGGGGTCACCGGCCCAGGTGACCGGGTCACGTGGGGTCACCGGCCCCAGGTGACCGGGTCACGTGGGGTCACCGGCCCCAGGTGACCGGGTCACGTGGGGTCACCGGCCCCAGGTGACCGGGTCACGTGGGGACACCGGCCCCAGGTGACCGGGTCACGTGGGGTCACCGGCCCCAGGTGACCGGGTCACGTGGGGTCACCGGCACCAGGTGACCGGGTCACGTGGGGACACCGGCCCCAGGTGACCGGGTCACATGGGGTCACCGGCCCCAGGTGACCGGGTCACGTGGGGTCACCGGCCCCAGGTGACCGGGTCACGTGGGGTCACCGGCCCCAGGTGACCGGGTCACGTGGGGACACCGGCCCCAGGTCAGCGGGTCACGTGGGGACACCGGCCCCAGGTGACCGGGTCATGTGGGGTCACCGGCCCCAGGTGACCGGGTCACGTGGGGTCACCGGCCCCAGGTGACCGGGTCACGTGGGGTCACCGGCCCCAGGTCAGCGGGTCACGTGGGGACACCGGCCCCAGGTAACCAAGGCATGTCGGGACCCAGCCCGGGTCCCCGGGACGGGTTTTTACCCCAGCCGCAGATCACCGGGTCCTGTCGGGTCCCCGGCCCGGGTCCCCTGGACAGGTCGATAACCCGGCCCCAGGTCACCCGGTCATCTCGCGCACCCGGCCTGGTTCCCAGGTTCCGATGACCACCCCGGCACCAGGACCCCGGGTCACGTGGGGACACCGGCCCCAGGTGACCGGGTCACGTGGGGTCACCGGCCCCAGGTGACCGGGTCACTTGGGGACACCGGCCTCAGGTCAGCGGGTCACGTGGGGACCCCGGACCCAGGTCAGCGGGTCACGTGGGGACACCGGCCCCAGGTAACCGGGTCATACCGAGTCCCCGGACCCAGGTCACCGGGTCAGTTCGGGACCCCGGACCCAGGTCGGGTCATGTCACGTCCCATGCTCGGGTCCCCGGGTTGGATTTTTACCCAGGCCCCGGGTCACAGGGTCATGTCGGGTCAACGGCCTGGGTACAAGGGTCTGGTGACCACCCCGACCCCAGGTCTCCGGGTCATGACGGGACACCGGACCAGGTCCCCGAGTCCGGTCGAAACCACAGCCCCAGGTCACCGGGTCATGTCGGGACCCAGCCCGGGTCCCCGGGACGGGTTTTTACCCCAGCCGCAGATCACCGGGTCCTGTCGGGTACCCGGGTCGGGTCCCCTGGACAGGTCGGCACCCCGGCCCCGGGTCACGGGGTCATGTCGGGTCGCTGTCCCGGGTACCAGTGTCAGGTGACCACCCCGGCCCCGGGAGACGGAGTCATACCGGGTCCCCGGCCCGGGTCCCCGGGTTGCATCGGGACAAAAGCACCGGATCACTGGATCACGTGGGGGCCCGGGCCCGGGTCCCCGGGTTGCATCGGGACACCAGCGAAGGACCACCGGGTCCTGTCGGGTCCCCGGCCCGGGTCCCCTGGACAGGTCGTTAACCCGGCCCCAGGTCACCGGGTCATGTCGCGCACCCGGCCTGGTTCCCACGTTCCGGTGACCACCCCGGCACCAGGACCCCGGGTCCCGTGGGGACCCCGGCCCCAGGTGACCGGGTCACGCGGGGTCACCGGCCCCAGGTAAGCGGGTCACGTGGGGTCACCGGCCCCAGGTCAGCGGGTCACGTGGGGACACCGGCCCCAGGTCAGCGGGTCACGTGGGGACACCGGCCCCAGGTCACCGCGTCAGGTCGGGACCCCGAACCCAGGTCCACGAGTCCGTCGACACCACAGCCCCGGGTCACCGGGTGGTGTCGGGTAACCGGCCTGGTTCCCAGGTTCCGATGACCACCCCGGCACCAGGACTCTGGGTCACGTGGGGACACCGGCCCCAGGTGACCGGGTCACGTGGGGTCACCGGCCCCAGGTGACCCGGTCACGTGGGGACACCGGCCCCAGGTGACCGGGTCACGTGGGGACACCGGCCCCAGGTGACCGGGTCACGTGGGGTCACCGGCCCCAAGTGACCGGGTCACGTGGGGTCACCGGCCCCAGGTCAGCGGGTCACGTGGGGTCACCGGCCCCAGGTGACCGGGTCACGTGGGGACACCGGCCCCAGGTGACCGGGTCACGTGGGGTCACCGGCCCCAGGTCAGCGGGTCACGTGGGGACACCGGCCCCAGGTCACCGGGTCACGTGGGGTCACCGGCCCAGGTGACCGGGTCACGTGGGGTCACCGGCCCCAGGTGACCGGGTCACGTGGGGTCACCGGCCCCAGGTGACCGGGTCACGTGGGGTCACCGGCCCCAGGTGACCGGGTCACGTGGGGACACCGGCCCCAGGTAACCTGGTCACGTGGGGTCACCGGCCCCAGGTGACCGGGTCACGTGGGGTCACCGGCACCAGGTGACCGGGTCACGTGGGGACACCGGCCCCAGGTGACCGGGTCACGTGGGGTCACCGGCCCCAGGTGACCGGGTCACGTGGGGTCACCGGCCCCAGGTGACCCGGTCACGTGGGGTCACCGGCCCCAGGTGACCGGGTCACGTGGGGTCACCGGCCCCAGGTCAGCGGGTCACGTGGGGACACCGGCCCCAGGTGACCGGGTCACGTGGGGTCACCGGCCCCAGGTGACCGGGTCACGTGGGGTCACCGGCCCCAGGTGACCGGGTCACGTGGGGACACCGGCCCCAGGTGACCCGGTCACGTGGGGTCACCGGCCCCAGGTGACCGGGTCACGTGGGGTCACCGGCCCCAGGTGACCCGGTCACGTGGGGTCACCGGCCCCAGGTGACCGGGTCACGTGGGGTCACCGGCCCCAGGTCAGCGGGTCACGTGGGGACACCGGCCCCAGGTGACCAGGTCACGTGGGGTCACCGGCCCCAGGTGACCGGGTCACGTGGGGACACCGGCCCCAGGTGACCGGGTCACGTGGGGTCACCGGCCCCAGGTCAGCGGGTCACGTGGGGACACCGGCCCCAGGTAACCAAGGCATGTCGGGACCCAGCCCGGGTCCCCGGGACGGGTTTTTACCCCAGCCGCAGATCACCGGGTCCTGTCGGGTCCCCGGCCCGGGTCCCCTGGACAGGTCGATAACCTGGCCCCAGGTCACCCGGTCATCTCGCGCACCCGGCCTGGTTCCCAGGTTCCGATGACCACCCCGGCACCAGGACCCCGGGTCACGTGGGGACACCGGCCCCAGGGGACCGGGTCACGTGGGGTCACCGGCCCCAGGTCAGCGGGTCACGTGGGGACCCCGGCCCCAGGTGACCGGGTCACGTGGGGACACCGGACCCAGGTAACCGGGTCATACCGAGTCCCCGGACCCAGGTCACCGGGTCAGTTCGGGACCCCGGACCCAGGTCGGGTCATGTCACGTCCCATGCCCGGGTCCCCGGGTTGGATTTTTACCCAGGCCCCGGGTCACAGGGTCATGTCGGGTCAACGGCCTGGGTACAAGGGTCTGGTGACCACCCCGACCCCAGGTCCCCGGGTCATGACGGGACACCGGACCAGGTCCCCGAGTCCGGTCGACACCACAGCCCCAGGTCACCGGGTCATGTCGGGACCCAGCCCGGGTCCCCGGGACGGGTTTTTACCCCAGCCGCAGATCACCGGGTCCTGTCGGGTACCCGGGTCGGGTCCCATGGACAGGTCGGCACCCCGGCCCCGGGTCACGGGGTCATGTCGGGTCGCTGTCCCGGGTACCAGTGTCAGGTGACCACCCCGGCCCCGGGAGATGGAGTCATACCGGGTCCCCGGCCCCGGTCCCCGGGTTGCATCGGGACAAAAGCACCGGATCACTGGATCACGTGGGGGCCCGGGCCCGGGTCCCCGGGTTGCATCGGGACACCAGCGAAGGACCACCGGGTCCTGTTGGGTCCCCGGCCCGGGTCCCCTGGACAGGTCGTTAACCCGGCCCCAGGTCACCGGGTCATGTCGGGTAACCGGCCTGGTTCCCAGGTTCCGGTGACCACCCCGGCACCAGGACCCCGGGTCCCGTGGGGACCCCGGCCCCAGGTGACCGGGTCACGCGGGGTCACCGGCCCCAGGTCAGCGGGTCACGTGGGGTCACCGGCCCCAGGTCAGCGGGTCACGTGGGGACACCGGCCCCAGGTCAGCGGGTCACGTGGGGACACCGGCCCCAGGTCACCGCGTCAGGTCGGGACCCCGAACCCAGGTCCACGAGTCCGTCGACACCACAGCCCCGGGTCACCGGGTCGTGTCGGGTAACCGGCCTGGTTCCCAGGTTCCGATGACCACCCCGGCACCAGGACTCTGGGTCACGTGGGGACACCGGCCCCAGGTGACCGGGTCACGTGGGGTCACCGGCCCCAGGTGACCGGGTCACGTGGGGTCACCGGCCCCAGGTGACCCGGTCACGTGGGGTCACCGGCACCAGGTGACCGGGTCACGTGGGGTCACCGGCCCCAGGTGACCGGGTCACGTGGGGTCACCGGCCCCAGGTGACCGGGTCACGTGGGGACACCGGCCCCAGGTGACCGGGTCACGTGGGGTCACCGGCCCCAGGTGACCGGGTCACGTGGGGTCACCGGCCCCAGGTCAGCGGGTCAAGTGGGGTCACCGGCCCCAGGTGACCCGGTCACGTGGGGTCACCGGCCCCAGGTGACCGGGTCACGTGGGGTCACCGGCCCCAGATCAGCGGGTCACGTGGGGACACCGGCCCCAGGTCACCGGGTCACGTGGGGTCACCGGCCCAGGTGACCGGGTCACGTGGGGTCACCGGCCCCAGGTGACCGGGTCACGTGGGGTCACCGGCCCCAGGTGACCCGGTCACGTGGGGTCACCGGCCCCAGGTGACCGGGTCACGTGGGGTCACCGGCCCCAGGTCAGCGGGTCACGTGGGGACACCGGCCCCAGGTGACCGGGTCACGTGGGGTCACCGGCCCCAGGTGACCGGGTCACGTGGGGACACCGGCCCCAGGTGACCGGGTCACGTGGGGTCACCGGCCCCAGGTCAGCGGGTCACGTGGGGACACCGGCCCCAGGTAACCAAGGCATGTCGGGACCCAGCCCGGGTCCCCGGGACGGGTTTTTACCCCAGCCGCAGATCACCGTGTCCTGTCGGGTCCCCGGCCCGGGTCCCCTGGACAAGTCGATAACCCGGCCCCAGGTCACCCGGTCATCTCGCGCACCCGGCCTGGTTCCCAGGTTCCGATGACCACCCCGGCACCAGGACCCCGGGTCACGTGGGGACACCGGCCCCAGGTGACCGGGTCACGTGGGGTCACCGGCCCCAGGTGACCGGGTCACGTGGGGACACCGGCCTCAGGTCAGCGGGTCACGTGGGGACCCCGGACCCAGGTCAGCGGGTCACGTGGGGACACCGGCCCCAGGTAACCGGGTCATACCGAGTCCCCGGACCCAGGTCGACGAGTCCGTCGACACCACAGCCCCGGGTCACCGGGTCGTGTCGGGTAACCGGCCTGGTTCCCAGGTTCCGATGACCACCCCAGCACCAGGACTCTGGGTCACGTGGGGACACCGGCCCCAGGTGACCGGGTCACGTGGGGTCACCGGACCCAGGTGACCCGGTCACGTGGGGACACCGGCCCCAGGTGACCCGGTCACGTGGGGTCACCGGCACCAGGTGACCGGGTCACGTGGGGTCACCGGCCCCAGGTGACCGGGTCACGTGGTGTCACCGGCCCCAGGTGACCGGGTCACGTGGGGACACCGGCCCCAGGTGACCGGGTCACGTGGGGTCACCGGCCCCAGGTGACCGGGTCACGTGGGGTCACCGGCCCCAGGTCAGCGGGTCACGTGGGGTCACCGGCCCCAGGTGACCGGGTCACGTGGGGACACCGGCCCCAGGTGACCGGGTCACGTGGGGTCACCGGCCCCAGGTCAGCGGGTCACGTGGGGACACCGGCCCCAGGTCACCGGGTCACGTGGGGTCACCGGCCCAGGTGACCGGGTCACGTGGGGTCACCGGCCCCAGGTGACCGGGTCACGTGGGGTCACCGGCCCCAGGTGACCGGGTCACGTGGGGTCACCGGCCCCAGGTGACCGGGTCACGTGGGGACACCGGCCCCAGGTGACCGGGTCACGTGGGGTCACCGGCCCCAGGTGACCGGGTCACGTGGGGTCACCGGCACCAGGTGACCGGGTCACGTGGGGACCCCGGCCCCAGGTGACCGGGTCACGTGGGGTCACCGGCCCCAGGTGACCGGGTCACGTGGGGTCACCGGCCCCTGGTGACCCGGTCACGTGGGGTCACCGGCCCCAGGTGACCGGGTCACGTGGGGTCACCGGCCCCAGGTCAGCGGGTCACGTGGGGACACCGGCCCCAGGTGACCGGGTCACGTGGGGTCACCGGCCCCAGGTGACCGGGTCACGTGGGGACACCGGCCCCAGGTGACCGGGTCACGTGGGGTCACCGGCCCCAGGTCAGCGGGTCACGTGGGGACACCGGCCCCAGGTAACCAAGGCATGTCGGGACCCAGCCCGGGTCCCCGGGACGGGTTTTTACCCCAGCCGCAGGTCACCGGGTCCTGTCGGGTCCCCGGCCCGGGTCCCCTGGACAGGTCGATAACCCGGCCCCAGGTCACCCGGTCATCTCGCGCACCCGGCCTGGTTCCCAGGTTCCGATGACCACCCCGGCACCAGGACCCCGGGTCACGTGGGGACACCGGCCCCAGGTGACCGGGTCACGTGGGGTCACCGGCCCCAGGTGACCGGGTCACGTGGGGACACCGGCCTCAGGTCAGCGGGTCACGTGGGGACCCCGGACCCAGGTCAGCGGGTCACGTGGGGACACCGGCCCCAGGTAACCGGGTCATACCGAGTCCCCGGACCCAGGTCCACGAGTCCGTCGACACCACAGCCCCGGGTCACCGGGTCGTGTCGGGTAACCGGCCTGGTTCCCAGGTTCCGATGACCACCCCAGCACCAGGACTCTGGGTCACGTGGGTACACCGGCCCCAGGTGACCGGGTCACGTGGGGTCACCGGACCCAGGTGACCCGGTCACGTGGGGACACCGGCCCCAGGTGACCCGGTCACGTGGGGTCACCGGCACCAGGTGACCGGGTCACGTGGTGTCACCGGCCCCAGGTGACCGGGTCACGTGGGGACACCGGCCCCAGGTGACCGGGTCACGTGGGGACCCCGGCCCCAGGTGACCGGGTCACGTGGGGTCACCGGCCCCAGGTGACCGGGTCACGTGGGGTCACCGGCCCCTGGTGACCCGGTCACGTGGGGTCACCGGCCCCAGGTGACCGGGTCACGTGGGGTCACCGGCCCCAGGTCAGCGGGTCACGTGGGGACACCGGCCCCAGGTGACCGGGTCACGTGGGGTCACCGGCCCCAGGTGACCGGGTCACGTGGGGACACCGGCCCCAGGTGACCGGGTCACGTGGGGTCACCGGCCCCAGGTCAGCGGGTCACGTGGGGACACCGGCCCCAGGTAACCAAGGCATGTCGGGACCCAGCCCGGGTCCCCGGGACGGGTTTTTACCCCAGCCGCAGATCACCGGGTCCTGTCGGGTCCCCGGCCCGGGTCCCCTGGACAGGTCGATAACCCGGCCCCAGGTCACCCGGTCATCTCGCGCACCCGGCCTGGTTCCCAGGTTCCGATGACCACCCCGGCACCAGGACCCCGGGTCACGTGGGGACACCGGCCCCAGGTGACCGGGTCACGTGGGGTCACCGGCCCCAGGTGACCGGGTCACGTGGGGTCACCGGCCCCAGGTCAGCGGGTCACGTGGGGTCACCGGCCCCAGGTGACCGGGTCACGTGGGGACACCGGCCCCAGGTGACCGGGTCACGTGGGGTCACCGGCCCCAGATCAGCGGGTCACGTGGGGTCACCGGCCCCAGGTCAGCGGGTCACGTGGGGTCACCGGCCCAGGTGACCGGGTCACGTGGGGTCACCGGCCCCAGGTGACCGGGTCACGTGGGGACACCGGCCCCAGGTCAGCGGGTCAAGTGGGGTCACCGGCCCCAGGTGACCGGGTCACGTGGGGACCCCGGCCCCAGGTGACCGGGTCACGTGGGGTCACCGGCCCCAGGTGACCGGGTCATGTGGGGTCACCGGCCCCAGGTGACCGGGTCACGTGGGGACACCGGCCCCAGGTGACCGGGTCACGTGGGGTCACCGGCCCCAGGTGACCGGGTCACGTGGGGTCACCGGCCCCAGGTGACCCGGTCACGTGGGGTCACCGGCCCCAGGTGACCGGGTCACGTGGGGTCACCGGCCCCAGGTCAGCGGGTCACGTGGGGACACCGGCCCCAGGTGACCGGGTCACGTGGGGTCACCGGCCCCATGTGACCGGGTCACGTGGGGACACCGGCCCCAGGTGACCGGGTCACGTGGTGTCACCGGCCCCAGGTCAGCGGGTCACGTGGGGACACCGGCCCCAGGTAACCAAGGCATGTCGGGACCCAGCCCGGGTCCCCGGGACGGGTTTTTACCCCAGCCGCAGATCACCGTGTCCTGTCGGGTCCCCGGCCCGGGTCCCCTGGACAAGTCGATAACCCGGCCCCAGGTCACCCGGTCATCTCGCGCACCCGGCCTGGTTCCCAGGTTCCGATGACCACCCCGGCACCAGGACCCCGGGTCACGTGGGGACACCGGCCCCAGGTGACCGGGTCACGTGGGGTCACCGGCCCCAGGTGACCGGGTCACGTGGGGTCACCGGCCCCAGGTCAGCGGGTCACGTGGGGTCACCGGCCCCAGGTGACCGGGTCACGTGGGGACACCGGCCCCAGGTGACCGGGTCACGTGGGGTCACCGGCCCCAGATCAGCGGGTCACGTGGGGACACCGGCCCCAGGTCACCGGGTCACGTGGGGTCACCGGCCCAGGTGACCGGGTCACGTGGGGTCACCGGCCCCAGGTGACCGGGTCACGTGGGGACACCGGCCCCAGGTGACCAGGTCACGTGGGGTCACCGGCCCCAGGTGACCGGGTCACGTGGGGTCACCGGCCCCAGGTGACCGGGTCACGTGGGGACACCGGCCCCAGTTGACCGGGTCACGTGGGGTCACCGGCCCCTGGTGACCCGGTCACGTGGGGTCACCGGCCCCAGGTGACCGGGTCACGTGGGGTCACCGGCCCCAGGTCAGCGGGTCACGTGGGGACACCGGCCCCAGGTGACCGGGTCACGTGGGGTCACCGGCCCCAGGTGACCGGGTCACGTGGAGACACCGGCCCCAGGTGACCGGGTCACGTGGGGTCACCGTCCCCAGGTCAGCGGGTCACGTGGGGACACCGGCCCCAGGTAACCAAGGCATGTCGGGACCCAGCCCGGGTCCCCGGGACGGGTTTTTACCCCAGCCGCAGATCACCGGGTCCTGTCGGGTCCCCGGCCCGGGTCCCCTGGACAGGTCGATAACCCGGCCCCAGGTCACCCGGTCATCTCGCGCACCCGGCCTGGTTCCCAGGTTCCGATGACCACCCCGGCACCAGGACCCCGGGTCACGTGGGGACACCGGCCCCAGGTGACCGGGTCACGTGGGGACACCGGCCTCAGGTCAGCGGGTCACGTGGGGACCCCGGACCCAGGTCAGCGGGTCACGTGGGGACACCGGCCCCAGGTAACCGGGTCATACCGAGTCCCCGGACCCAGGTCCACGAGTCCGTCGACACCACAGCCCCGGGTCACCGGGTCGTGTCGGGTAACCGGCCTGGTTCCCAGGTTCCGATGACCACCCCAGCACCAGGACTCTGGGTCACGTGGGGACACCGGCCCCAGGTGACCGGGTCACGTGGGGTCACCGGACCCAGGTGACCTGGTCACGTGGGGACACCGGCCCCAGGTGACCCGGTCACGTGGGGTCACCGGCACCAGGTGACCGGGTCACGTGGGGTCACCGGCCCCAGGTGACCGGGTCACGTGGTGTCACCGGCCCCAGGTCAGCGGGTCACGTGGGGACACCGGCCCCAGGTGACCGGGTCACGTGGGGTCACCGGCCCCTGGTGACCGGGTCACGTGGGGTCACCGGCCCCAGGTCAGCGGGTCACGTGGGGTCACCGGCCCCAGGTGACCGGGTCACGTGGGGACACCGGCCCCAGGTGACCGGGTCACGTGGGGTCACCGGCCCCAGGTCAGCGGGTCACGTGGGGACACCGGCCCCAGGTCACCGGGTCACGTGGGGTCACCGGCCCCAGGTGACCGGGTCACGTGGGGTCACCGGCCCCAGGTGACCGGGTCACGTGGGGTCACCGGCCCCAGGTGACCGGGTCACGTGGGGACACCGGCCCCAGGTGACCGGGTCACGTGGGGTCACCGGCCCCAGGTGACCGGGTCACGTGGGGTCACCGGCACCAGGTGACCGGGTCACGTGGGGACCCCGGCCCCAGGTGACCGGGTCACGTGGGGTCACCAGCCCCAGGTGTCCGGGTCACGTGGGGTCACCGGCCCCTGGTGACCCGGTCACGTGGGGTCACCGGCCCCAGGTGACCGGGTCACGTGGGGTCACCGGCCCCAGGTCAGCGGGTCACGTGGGGACACCGGCCCCAGGTGACCGGGTCACGTGGGGTCACCGGCCCCAGGTGACCGGGTCACGTGGGGACACCGGCCCTAGGTGACCGGGTCACGTGGGGTCACCGGCCCCAGGTCAGCGGGTCACGTGGGGACACCGGCCCCAGGTAACCAAGGCATGTCGGGACCCAGCCCGGGTCCCCGGGACGGGTTTTTACCCCAGCCGCAGATCACCGGGTCCTGTCGGGTCCCCGGCCCGGGTCCCCTGGACAGGTCGATAACCGGGCCCCAGGTCACCCGGTCATCTCGCGCACCCGGCCTGGTTCCCAGGTTCCGATGACCACCCCGGCACCAGGACCCCGGGTCACGTGGGGACACCGGCCCCAGGTGACCGGGTCACGTGGGGTCACCGGCCCCAGGTGACCGGGTCACGTGGGGACACCGGCCTCAGGTCAGCGGGTCACGTGGGGACCCCGGCCCCAGGTCAGCGGGTCACGTGGGGACACCGGCCCCAGGTAACCGGGTCATACCGAGTCCCCGGACCCAGGTCCACGAGTCCGTCGACACCACAGCCCCGGGTCACCGGGTCGTGTCGGGTAACCGGCCTGGTTCCCAGGTTCCGATGACCACCCCAGCACCAGGACTCTGGGTCACGTGGGGACACCGGCCCCAGGTGACCGGGTCACGTGGGGTCACCGGACCCAGGTGACCCGATCACGTGGGGACACCGGCCCCAGGTGACCGGGTCACGTGGGGTCACCGGCCCCAGGTGACCGGGTCACGTGGGGTCACCGGCCCCAGGTGACCGGGTCACGTGGTGTCACCGGCCCCAGGTGACCGGGTCACGTGGGGACACCGGCCCCAGGTGACCGGGTCACGTGGGGTTACCGGCCCCAGGTGACCGGGTCACGTGGTGTCACCGGCCCCAGGTCAGCGGGTCACGTGGGGTCACCGGCCCCAGGTGACCGGGTCACGTGGGGACACCGGCCCCAGGTGACCGGGTCACGTGGGGTCACCGGCCCCAGGTCAGCGGGTCACGTGGGGACACCGGCCCCAGGTCACCGGGTCACGTGGGGTCACCGGCCCAGGTGACCGGGTCACGTGGGGTCACCGGCCCCAGGTGACCGGGTCACGTGGGGTCACCGGCCCCAGGTGACCGGGTCACGTGGGGTCACCGGCCCCAGGTGACCGGGTCACGTGGGGACACCGGCCCCAGGTGACCGGGTCACGTGGGGTCACCGGCCCCAGGTGACCGGGTCACGTGGGGTCACCGGCACAAGGTGACCGGGTCACGTGGGGACCCCGGCCCCAGGTGACCGGGTCACGTGGGGTCACCGGCCCCAGGTGACCGGGTCACGTGGGGTCACCGGACCCAGGTGACCCGGTCACGTGGGGACACCGGCCCCAGGTGACCGGGTCACGTGGGGTCACCGGCCCCAGGTGACCGGGTCACGTGGGGACACCGGCCCCAGGTGACCGGGTCACGTGGGGTCACCGGCCCCAGGTGACCGGGTCACGTGGGGTCACCGGCACCAGGTGACCGGGTCACGTGGGGACCCCGGCCCCAGGTGACCGGGTCACGTGGGGTCACCGGCCCCAGGTGACCGGGTCACGTGGGGTCACCGGACCCAGGTGACCCGGTCACGTGGGGACACCGGCCCCAGGTAACCAAGGCATGTCGGGACCCAGCCCGGGTCCCCGGGACGGGTTTTTACCCCAGCCGCAGATCACCGGGTCCTGTCGGGTCCCCGGCCCGGGTCCCCTGGACAGGTCGATAACCCGGCCCCAGGTCACCCGGTCATCTCGCGCACCCGGCCTGGTTCCCAGGTTCCGATGACCACCCCGGCACCAGGACCCCGGGTCACGTGGGGACACCGGCCCCAGGTGACCGGGTCACGTGGGGTCACCGGCCCCAGGTGACCGGGTCACGTGGGGACACCGGCCTCAGGTCAGCGGGTCACGTGGGGACCCCGGCCCCAGGTCAGCGGGTCACGTGGGGACACCGGCCCCAGGTAACCGGGTCATACCGAGTCCCCGGACCCAGGTCCACGAGTCCGTCGACACCACAGCCCCGGGTCACCGGGTCGTGTCGGGTAACCGGCCTGGTTCCCAGGTTCCGATGACCACCCCAGCACCAGGACTCTGGGTCACGTGGGGACACCGGCCCCAGGTGACCGGGTCACGTGGGGTCACCGGACCCAGGTGACCCGGTCACGTGGGGACACCGGCCCCAGGTGACCCGGTCACGTGGGGTCACCGGCACCAGGTGACCGGGTCACGTGGGGTCACCGGCCCCAGGTGACCAGGTCACGTGGTGTCACCGGCCCCAGGTGACCGGGTCACGTGGGGACACCGGCCCCAGGTGACCGGGTCACGTGGGGTTACCGGCCCCAGGTGACCGGGTCACGTTGTGTCACCGGCCCCAGGTCAGCGGGTCACGTGGGGTCACCGGCCCCAGGTGACCGGGTCACGTGGGGACACCGGCCCCAGGTGACCGGGTCACGTGGGGTCACCGGCCCCAGGTCAGCGGGTCACGTGGGGACACCGGCCCCAGGTCACCGGGTCACGTGGGGTCACCGGCCCAGGTGACCGGGTCACGTGGGGTCACCGGCCCCAGGTGACCGGGTCACGTGGGGTCACCGGCACCAGGTGACCGGGTCACGTGGGGACCCCGGCCCCAGGTGACCGGGTCACGTGGGGTCACCGGGCCCAGGTGACCGGGTCACGTGGGGTCACCGGACCCAGGTGACCCGGTCACGTGGGGACACCGGCCCCAGGTGACCGGGTCACGTGGGGTCACCGGCCCCAGGTGACCGGGTCACGTGGGGACACCGGCCCCAGGTGACCGGGTCACGTGGGGTCACCGGCCCCAGGTGACCGGGTCACGTGGGGTCACCGGCACCAGGTGACCGGGTCACGTGGGGACCCCGGCCCCAGGTGACCGGGTCACGTGGGGTCACCGGCCCCAGGTGACCGGGTCACGTGGGGTCACCGGACCCAGGTGACCCGGTCACGTGGGGACACCGGCCCCAGGTGACCCGGTCACGTGGGGTCACCGGCACCAGGTGACCGGGTCACGTGGGGTCACCGGCCCCAGGTGACCGGGTCACGTGGTGTCACCGGCCCCAGGTGACCGGGTCACGTGGGGACACCGGCCCCAGGTGACTGGGTCACGTGGGGTCACCGGCCCCAGGTGACTGGGTCACGTGGGGTCACCGGCACCAGGTGACCGGGTCACGTGGGGACCCCGGCCCCAGGTGACCGGGTCACGTGGG
Organism: Somateria mollissima; assembly: GCA_951411735.1. Classification (NCBI taxonomy): domain Eukaryota; kingdom Metazoa; phylum Chordata; class Aves; order Anseriformes; family Anatidae; genus Somateria; species Somateria mollissima. The sequence goes on from CATOCB010000193.1 coordinate 220,002, forward strand.
GTCACCGGCCCCAGGTGACCGGGTCACGTGGGGTCACCGGCCCCAGGTGACCCGGTCACGTGGGGTCACCGGCCCCAGGTGACCGGGTCACGTGGGGTCACCGGCCCCAGGTCAGCGGGTCACGTGGGGACACCGGCCCCAGGTGACCGGGTCACGTGGGGTCACCGGCCCCAGGTGACCGGGTCACGTGGGGACACCGGCCCCAGGTGACCGGGTCACGTGGGGTCACCGGCCCCAGGTCAGCGGGTCACGTGGGGACACCGGCCCCAGGTAACCAAGGCATGTCGGGACCCAGCCCGGGTCCCCGGGACGGGTTTTTACCCCAGCCGCAGATCACCGGGTCCTGTCGGGTCCCCGGCCCGGGTCCCCTGGACAGGTCGATAACCCGGCCCCAGGTCACCCGGTCATCTCGCGCACCCGGCCTGGTTCCCAGGTTCCGATGACCACCCCGGCACCAGGACCCCGGGTCACGTGGGGACACCGGCCCCAGGTGACTGGGTCACGTGGGGTCACCGGCCCCAGGTGACCGGGTCACGTGGGGACACCGGCCTCAGGTCAGCGGGTCACGTGCGGACCCCGGACCCAGGTCAGCGGGTCACGTGGGGACACCGGCCCCAGGTAACCGGGTCATACCGAGTCCCCGGACCCAGGTCACCGGGTCAGTTCGGGACCCCGGACCCAGGTCGGGTCATGTCACGTCCCATGCCCGGGTCCCCGGGTTGGATTTTTACCCAGGCCCCGGGTCACAGGGTCATGTCGGGTCAACGGCCTGGGTACAAGGGTCTGGTGACCACCCCGACCCCAGGTCTCCGGGTCATGACGGGACACCGGACCAGGTCCCCGAGTCCGGTCGACACCACAGCCCCAGGTCACCGGGTCATGTCGGGACCCAGCCCGGGTCCCCGGGACGGGTTTTTACCCCAGCCGCAGATCACCGGGTCCTGTCGGGTACCCGGGTCGGGTCCCCTGGACAGGTCGGCACCCCGGCACCGGGTCACGGGGTCATGTCGGGTCGCTGTCCCGGGTACCAGTGTCAGGTGACCACCCCGGCCCCGGGAGACGGAGTCATACCGGGTCCCCGGCCCGGGTCCCCGGGTTGCATCGGGACAAAAGCACCGGATCACTGGATCACGTGGGGGCCCGGGCCCGGGTCCCCGGGTTGCATCGGGACACCAGCGAAGGACCACCGGGTCCTGTCGGGTCCCCGGCCCGGGTCCCCTGGACAGGTCGTTAACCCGGCCCCAGGTCACCGGGTCATGTCGCGCACCCGGCCTGGTTCCCACGTTCCGGTGACCACCCAGGCACCAGGACCCCGGGTCCCGTGGGGACCCCGGCCCCAGGTGACCGGGTCACGCGGGGTCACCGGCCCCAGGTCAGCGGGTCACGTGGGGTCACCGGCCCCAGGTCAGCGGGTCACGTGGGGACACCGGCCCCAGGTCACCGTGTCAGGTCGGGACCCCGAACCCAGGTCCACGAGTCCGTCGACACCACAGCCCCGGGTCACCGGGTCGTGTCGGGTAACCGGCCTGGTTCCCAGGTTCCGATGACCACCACGGCACCAGGACTCTGGGTCACGTGGGGACACCGGCCCCAGGTGACCGGGTCACGTGGGGTCACCGGACCCAGGTGACCCGGTCACGTGGGGACACCGGCCCCAGGTGACCGGGTCACGTGGGGTCACCGGCCCCAGGTGTCCCGGTCACGTGGGGTCACCGGCCCCAGGTGACCGGGTCACGTGGGGTCACCGGCCCCAGGTGACCGGGTCACGTGGGGTCACCGGCCCCAGGTCTGCGGGTCACGTGGGGACACCGGCCCCAGGTGACCGGGTCACGTGGGGTCACCTGCCCCAGGTGACCGGGTCACGTGGGGTCACCGGCCCCAGGTCAGCGGGTCACGTGGGGTCACCGGCCCCAGGTGACCGGGTCACGTGGGGACACCGGCCCCAGGTGACCGGGTCACGTGGGGTCACCGGCCCCAGATCAGCGGGTCACGTGGGGACACCGGCCCCAGGTCACCGGGTCACGTGGGGTCTCCGGCCCAGGTGACCGGGTCACGTGGGGTCACCGGCCCCAGGTGACCGGGTCACGTGGGGTCACCGGCCCCAGGTGACCGTGTCACGTGGGGACACCGGCCCCAGGTGACCGGGTCACGTGGGGTCACCGGCCCCAGGTGACCGGGTCACGTGGGGTCACCGGCCCCAGGTCAGCGGGTCACGTGGGGTCACCGGCCCCAGGTGACCGGGTCACGTGGGGACACCGGCCCCAGGTGACCGGGTCACGTGGGGTCACCGGCCCCAGATCAGCGGGTCACGTGGGGACACCGGCCCCAGGTCACCGGGTCACGTGGGGTCACCGGCCCAGGTGACCGGGTCACGTGGGGTCACCGGCCCCAGGTGACCGGGTCACGTGGGGACACCGGCCCCAGGTGACCAGGTCACGTGGGGTCACCGGCCCCAGGTGACCGGGTCACGTGGGGTCACCGGCCCCAGGTGACCGGGTCACGTGGGGACACCGGCCCCAGTTGACCGGGTCACGTGGGGTCACCGGCCCCTGGTGACCCGGTCACGTGGGGTCACCGGCCCCAGGTGACCGGGTCACGTGGGGTCACCGGCCCCAGGTCAGCGGGTCACGTGGGGACACCGGCCCCAGGTGACCGGGTCACGTGGGGTCACCGGCCCCAGGTGACCGGGTCACGTGGAGACACCGGCCCCAGGTGACCGGGTCACGTGGGGTCACCGTCCCCAGGTCAGCGGGTCACGTGGGGACACCGGCCCCAGGTAACCAAGGCATGTCGGGACCCAGCCCGGGTCCCCGGGACGGGTTTTTACCCCAGCCGCAGATCACCGGGTCCTGTCGGGTCCCCGGCCCGGGTCCCCTGGACAGGTCGATAACCCGGCCCCAGGTCACCCGGTCATCTCGCGCACCCGGCCTGGTTCCCAGGTTCCGATGACCACCCCGGCACCAGGACCCCGGGTCACGTGGGGACACCGGCCCCAGGTGACCGGGTCACGTGGGGACACCGGCCTCAGGTCAGCGGGTCACGTGGGGACCCCGGACCCAGGTCAGCGGGTCACGTGGGGACACCGGCCCCAGGTAACCGGGTCATACCGAGTCCCCGGACCCAGGTCCACGAGTCCGTCGACACCACAGCCCCGGGTCACCGGGTCGTGTCGGGTAACCGGCCTGGTTCCCAGGTTCCGATGACCACCCCAGCACCAGGACTCTGGGTCACGTGGGGACACCGGCCCCAGGTGACCGGGTCACGTGGGGTCACCGGACCCAGGTGACCTGGTCACGTGGGGACACCGGCCCCAGGTGACCCGGTCACGTGGGGTCACCGGCACCAGGTGACCGGGTCACGTGGGGTCACCGGCCCCAGGTGACCGGGTCACGTGGTGTCACCGGCCCCAGGTCAGCGGGTCACGTGGGGACACCGGCCCCAGGTGACCGGGTCACGTGGGGTCACCGGCCCCTGGTGACCGGGTCACGTGGGGTCACCGGCCCCAGGTCAGCGGGTCACGTGGGGTCACCGGCCCCAGGTGACCGGGTCACGTGGGGACACCGGCCCCAGGTGACCGGGTCACGTGGGGTCACCGGCCCCAGGTCAGCGGGTCACGTGGGGACACCGGCCCCAGGTCACCGGGTCACGTGGGGTCACCGGCCCCAGGTGACCGGGTCACGTGGGGTCACCGGCCCCAGGTGACCGGGTCACGTGGGGTCACCGGCCCCAGGTGACCGGGTCACGTGGGGACACCGGCCCCAGGTGACCGGGTCACGTGGGGTCACCGGCCCCAGGTGACCGGGTCACGTGGGGTCACCGGCACCAGGTGACCGGGTCACGTGGGGACCCCGGCCCCAGGTGACCGGGTCACGTGGGGTCACCAGCCCCAGGTGTCCGGGTCACGTGGGGTCACCGGCCCCTGGTGACCCGGTCACGTGGGGTCACCGGCCCCAGGTGACCGGGTCACGTGGGGTCACCGGCCCCAGGTCAGCGGGTCACGTGGGGACACCGGCCCCAGGTGACCGGGTCACGTGGGGTCACCGGCCCCAGGTGACCGGGTCACGTGGGGACACCGGCCCTAGGTGACCGGGTCACGTGGGGTCACCGGCCCCAGGTCAGCGGGTCACGTGGGGACACCGGCCCCAGGTAACCAAGGCATGTCGGGACCCAGCCCGGGTCCCCGGGACGGGTTTTTACCCCAGCCGCAGATCACCGGGTCCTGTCGGGTCCCCGGCCCGGGTCCCCTGGACAGGTCGATAACCGGGCCCCAGGTCACCCGGTCATCTCGCGCACCCGGCCTGGTTCCCAGGTTCCGATGACCACCCCGGCACCAGGACCCCGGGTCACGTGGGGACACCGGCCCCAGGTGACCGGGTCACGTGGGGTCACCGGCCCCAGGTGACCGGGTCACGTGGGGACACCGGCCTCAGGTCAGCGGGTCACGTGGGGACCCCGGCCCCAGGTCAGCGGGTCACGTGGGGACACCGGCCCCAGGTAACCGGGTCATACCGAGTCCCCGGACCCAGGTCCACGAGTCCGTCGACACCACAGCCCCGGGTCACCGGGTCGTGTCGGGTAACCGGCCTGGTTCCCAGGTTCCGATGACCACCCCAGCACCAGGACTCTGGGTCACGTGGGGACACCGGCCCCAGGTGACCGGGTCACGTGGGGTCACCGGACCCAGGTGACCCGATCACGTGGGGACACCGGCCCCAGGTGACCGGGTCACGTGGGGTCACCGGCCCCAGGTGACCGGGTCACGTGGGGTCACCGGCCCCAGGTGACCGGGTCACGTGGTGTCACCGGCCCCAGGTGACCGGGTCACGTGGGGACACCGGCCCCAGGTGACCGGGTCACGTGGGGTTACCGGCCCCAGGTGACCGGGTCACGTGGTGTCACCGGCCCCAGGTCAGCGGGTCACGTGGGGTCACCGGCCCCAGGTGACCGGGTCACGTGGGGACACCGGCCCCAGGTGACCGGGTCACGTGGGGTCACCGGCCCCAGGTCAGCGGGTCACGTGGGGACACCGGCCCCAGGTCACCGGGTCACGTGGGGTCACCGGCCCAGGTGACCGGGTCACGTGGGGTCACCGGCCCCAGGTGACCGGGTCACGTGGGGTCACCGGCCCCAGGTGACCGGGTCACGTGGGGTCACCGGCCCCAGGTGACCGGGTCACGTGGGGACACCGGCCCCAGGTGACCGGGTCACGTGGGGTCACCGGCCCCAGGTGACCGGGTCACGTGGGGTCACCGGCACAAGGTGACCGGGTCACGTGGGGACCCCGGCCCCAGGTGACCGGGTCACGTGGGGTCACCGGCCCCAGGTGACCGGGTCACGTGGGGTCACCGGACCCAGGTGACCCGGTCACGTGGGGACACCGGCCCCAGGTGACCGGGTCACGTGGGGTCACCGGCCCCAGGTGACCGGGTCACGTGGGGACACCGGCCCCAGGTGACCGGGTCACGTGGGGTCACCGGCCCCAGGTGACCGGGTCACGTGGGGTCACCGGCACCAGGTGACCGGGTCACGTGGGGACCCCGGCCCCAGGTGACCGGGTCACGTGGGGTCACCGGCCCCAGGTGACCGGGTCACGTGGGGTCACCGGACCCAGGTGACCCGGTCACGTGGGGACACCGGCCCCAGGTAACCAAGGCATGTCGGGACCCAGCCCGGGTCCCCGGGACGGGTTTTTACCCCAGCCGCAGATCACCGGGTCCTGTCGGGTCCCCGGCCCGGGTCCCCTGGACAGGTCGATAACCCGGCCCCAGGTCACCCGGTCATCTCGCGCACCCGGCCTGGTTCCCAGGTTCCGATGACCACCCCGGCACCAGGACCCCGGGTCACGTGGGGACACCGGCCCCAGGTGACCGGGTCACGTGGGGTCACCGGCCCCAGGTGACCGGGTCACGTGGGGACACCGGCCTCAGGTCAGCGGGTCACGTGGGGACCCCGGCCCCAGGTCAGCGGGTCACGTGGGGACACCGGCCCCAGGTAACCGGGTCATACCGAGTCCCCGGACCCAGGTCCACGAGTCCGTCGACACCACAGCCCCGGGTCACCGGGTCGTGTCGGGTAACCGGCCTGGTTCCCAGGTTCCGATGACCACCCCAGCACCAGGACTCTGGGTCACGTGGGGACACCGGCCCCAGGTGACCGGGTCACGTGGGGTCACCGGACCCAGGTGACCCGGTCACGTGGGGACACCGGCCCCAGGTGACCCGGTCACGTGGGGTCACCGGCACCAGGTGACCGGGTCACGTGGGGTCACCGGCCCCAGGTGACCAGGTCACGTGGTGTCACCGGCCCCAGGTGACCGGGTCACGTGGGGACACCGGCCCCAGGTGACCGGGTCACGTGGGGTTACCGGCCCCAGGTGACCGGGTCACGTTGTGTCACCGGCCCCAGGTCAGCGGGTCACGTGGGGTCACCGGCCCCAGGTGACCGGGTCACGTGGGGACACCGGCCCCAGGTGACCGGGTCACGTGGGGTCACCGGCCCCAGGTCAGCGGGTCACGTGGGGACACCGGCCCCAGGTCACCGGGTCACGTGGGGTCACCGGCCCAGGTGACCGGGTCACGTGGGGTCACCGGCCCCAGGTGACCGGGTCACGTGGGGTCACCGGCACCAGGTGACCGGGTCACGTGGGGACCCCGGCCCCAGGTGACCGGGTCACGTGGGGTCACCGGGCCCAGGTGACCGGGTCACGTGGGGTCACCGGACCCAGGTGACCCGGTCACGTGGGGACACCGGCCCCAGGTGACCGGGTCACGTGGGGTCACCGGCCCCAGGTGACCGGGTCACGTGGGGACACCGGCCCCAGGTGACCGGGTCACGTGGGGTCACCGGCCCCAGGTGACCGGGTCACGTGGGGTCACCGGCACCAGGTGACCGGGTCACGTGGGGACCCCGGCCCCAGGTGACCGGGTCACGTGGGGTCACCGGCCCCAGGTGACCGGGTCACGTGGGGTCACCGGACCCAGGTGACCCGGTCACGTGGGGACACCGGCCCCAGGTGACCCGGTCACGTGGGGTCACCGGCACCAGGTGACCGGGTCACGTGGGGTCACCGGCCCCAGGTGACCGGGTCACGTGGTGTCACCGGCCCCAGGTGACCGGGTCACGTGGGGACACCGGCCCCAGGTGACTGGGTCACGTGGGGTCACCGGCCCCAGGTGACTGGGTCACGTGGGGTCACCGGCACCAGGTGACCGGGTCACGTGGGGACCCCGGCCCCAGGTGACCGGGTCACGTGGGGTCACCGGCCCCAGGTGACCGGGTCACGTGGGGTCACCGGCCCCAGGTGACCCGGTCACGTGGGGTCACCGGCCCCAGGTGACCGGGTCACGTGGGGTCACCGGCCCCAGGTCAGCGGGTCACGTGGGGACACCGGCCCCAGGTGACCGGGTCACGTGGGGTCACCGGCCCCAGGTGACCGGGTCACGTGGGGACACCGGCCCCAGGTGACCGGGTCACGTGGGGTCACCGGCCCCAGGTCAGCGGGTCACGTGGGGACACCGGCCCCAGGTAACCAAGGCATGTCGGGACCCAGCCCGGGTCCCCGGGACGGGTTTTTACCCCAGCCGCAGATCACCGGGTCCTGTCGGGTCCCCGGCCCGGGTCCCCTGGACAGGTCGATAACCCGGCCCCAGGTCACCCGGTCATCTCGCGCACCCGGCCTGGTTCCCAGGTTCCGATGACCACCCCGGCACCAGGACCCCGGGTCACGTGGGGACACCGGCCCCAGGTGACTGGGTCACGTGGGGTCACCGGCCCCAGGTGACCGGGTCACGTGGGGACACCGGCCTCAGGTCAGCGGGTCACGTGCGGACCCCGGACCCAGGTCAGCGGGTCACGTGGGGACACCGGCCCCAGGTAACCGGGTCATACCGAGTCCCCGGACCCAGGTCACCGGGTCAGTTCGGGACCCCGGACCCAGGTCGGGTCATGTCACGTCCCATGCCCGGGTCCCCGGGTTGGATTTTTACCCAGGCCCCGGGTCACAGGGTCATGTCGGGTCAACGGCCTGGGTACAAGGGTCTGGTGACCACCCCGACCCCAGGTCTCCGGGTCATGACGGGACACCGGACCAGGTCCCCGAGTCCGGTCGACACCACAGCCCCAGGTCACCGGGTCATGTCGGGACCCAGCCCGGGTCCCCGGGACGGGTTTTTACCCCAGCCGCAGATCACCGGGTCCTGTCGGGTACCCGGGTCGGGTCCCCTGGACAGGTCGGCACCCCGGCACCGGGTCACGGGGTCATGTCGGGTCGCTGTCCCGGGTACCAGTGTCAGGTGACCACCCCGGCCCCGGGAGACGGAGTCATACCGGGTCCCCGGCCCGGGTCCCCGGGTTGCATCGGGACAAAAGCACCGGATCACTGGATCACGTGGGGGCCCGGGCCCGGGTCCCCGGGTTGCATCGGGACACCAGCGAAGGACCACCGGGTCCTGTCGGGTCCCCGGCCCGGGTCCCCTGGACAGGTCGTTAACCCGGCCCCAGGTCACCGGGTCATGTCGCGCACCCGGCCTGGTTCCCACGTTCCGGTGACCACCCAGGCACCAGGACCCCGGGTCCCGTGGGGACCCCGGCCCCAGGTGACCGGGTCACGCGGGGTCACCGGCCCCAGGTCAGCGGGTCACGTGGGGTCACCGGCCCCAGGTCAGCGGGTCACGTGGGGACACCGGCCCCAGGTCACCGTGTCAGGTCGGGACCCCGAACCCAGGTCCACGAGTCCGTCGACACCACAGCCCCGGGTCACCGGGTCGTGTCGGGTAACCGGCCTGGTTCCCAGGTTCCGATGACCACCACGGCACCAGGACTCTGGGTCACGTGGGGACACCGGCCCCAGGTGACCGGGTCACGTGGGGTCACCGGACCCAGGTGACCCGGTCACGTGGGGACACCGGCCCCAGGTGACCGGGTCACGTGGGGTCACCGGCCCCAGGTGTCCCGGTCACGTGGGGTCACCGGCCCCAGGTGACCGGGTCACGTGGGGTCACCGGCCCCAGGTGACCGGGTCACGTGGGGTCACCGGCCCCAGGTCTGCGGGTCACGTGGGGACACCGGCCCCAGGTGACCGGGTCACGTGGGGTCACCTGCCCCAGGTGACCGGGTCACGTGGGGTCACCGGCCCCAGGTCAGCGGGTCACGTGGGGTCACCGGCCCCAGGTGACCGGGTCACGTGGGGACACCGGCCCCAGGTGACCGGGTCACGTGGGGTCACCGGCCCCAGATCAGCGGGTCACGTGGGGACACCGGCCCCAGGTCACCGGGTCACGTGGGGTCTCCGGCCCAGGTGACCGGGTCACGTGGGGTCACCGGCCCCAGGTGACCGGGTCACGTGGGGTCACCGGCCCCAGGTGACCGTGTCACGTGGGGACACCGGCCCCAGGTGACCGGGTCACGTGGTGTCACCGGCCCCAGGTGACCGGGTCACGTGGGGTCACCGGCACCAGGTGACCGGGTCACGTGGGGACACCGGCCCCAGGTGACCGGGTCACGTGGGGTCACCGGCCCCAGGTGACCGGGTCACGTGGGGTCACCGGCCCCAGGTGACCCGGTCACGTGGGGTCACCGGCCCCAGGTGACCGGGTCACGTGGGGTCACCGGCCCCAGGTCAGCGGGTCACGTGGGGAGACCGGCCCCAGGTGACCGGGTCACGTGGGGTCACCGGCCCCAGGTGACCGGGTCACGTGGGGACACCGGCCTCAGGTCAGCGGGTCACGTGGGGACCCCGGACCCAGGTCAGCGGGTCACGTGGGGACACCGGCCCCAGGTAACCGGGTCATACCGAGTCCCCGGACCCAGGTCCACGAGTCCGTCGACACCACAGCCCCGGGTCACCAAGTCGTGTCGGGTAACCGGCCTGGTTCCCAGGTTCCGATGACCACCCCGGCACCAGGACTCTGGGTCACGTGGGGACACCGGCCCCAGGTGACCGGGTCACGTGGGGTCACCGGACCCAGGTGACCCGGTCACGTGGGGTCACCGGCCCCAGGTGACCGGGTCACGTGGGGTCACCGGCCCCATGTGACCCGGTCACGTGGGGTCACCAGCACCAGGTGACCGGGTCACGTGGGGTCACCGGCCCCAGGTGACCGGGTCACGTGGGGTCACCGGCCCCAGGTGACCGGGTCACGTGGGGACACCGGCCCCAGGTGACCGGGTCACGTGGGGTCACCGGCCCCAGGTGACCGGGTCATGTGGTGTCACCGGCCCCAGGTCAGCGGGTCACGTGGGGTCACCGGCCCCAGGTGACCGGGTCACGTGGGGACACCGGCCCCAGGTGACCGGGTCACGTGGGGTCACCGGCCCCAGGTGACCGGGTCACGTGGGGTCACCGGCCCCAGGTGACCCGGTCAGGTGGGGTCACCGGCCCCAGGTGACCGGGTCACGTGGGGTCACCGGCCCCAGGTCAGCGGGTCACGTGGGGACACCGGCCCCAGGTGACCGGGTCACGTGGGGTCACCGGCCCCAGGTGACCGGGTCACGTGGGGACACCGGCCCCAGATGACCGGGTCACGTGGGGTCACCGGCCCCAGGTCAGCGGGTCACGTGGGGACACCGGCCCCAGGTAACCAAGGCATGTCGGGACCCAGCCCGGGTCCCCGGGACGGGTTTTTACCCCAGCCGCAGATCACCGGGTCCTGTCGGGTCCCCGGCCCGGGTCCCCTGGACAGGTCGATAACCCGGCCCCAGGTCACCCGGTCATCTCGCGCACCCGGCCTGGTTCCCAGGTTCCGATGACCACCCCGGCACCAGGACCCCGGGTCACGTGGGGACACCGGCCCCAGGTGACCGGGTCACGTGGGGTCACCGGCCCCAGGTGACCGGGTCACGTGGGGACACCGGCCTCAGGTCAGCGGGTCACGTGGGGACCCCGGCCCCAGGTCAGCGGGTCACGTGGGGACACCGGCCCCAGGTAACCGGGTCATACCGAGTCCCCGGACCCAGGTCCACGAGTCCGTCGACACCACAGCCCCGGGTCACCGGGTCGTGTCGGGTAACCGGCCTGGTTCCCAGGTTCCGATGACCACCCCGGCACCAGGACTCTGGGTCACGTGGGGACACCGGCCCCAGGTGACCGGGTCACGTGGGGTCACCGGACCCAGGTGACCCGGTCACGTGGGGACACCGGCCCCAGGTGACCGGGTCACGTGGGGTCACCGGCCCCAGGTGACCCGGTCACGTGGGGTCACCAGCACCAGGTGACCGGGTCACGTGGGGTCACCGGCCCCAGGTGACCGGGTCACGTGGGGTCACCGGCCCCAGGTGACCGGGTCACGTGGGGACACCGGCCCCAGGTGACCGGGTCACGTGGGGTCACCGGCCCCAGGTGACCGGGTCAGGTGGTGTCACCGGCCCCAGGTCAGCGGGTCACGTGGGGTCACCGGCCCCAGGTGACCGGGTCACGTGGGGACACCGGCCCCAGGTGACCGGGTCACGTGGGGTCACCGGCCCCAGGTCAGCGGGTCACGTGGGGACACCGGCCCCAGGTCAGCGGGTCACGTGGGGACACCGGCCCCAGGTAACCAAGGCATGTCGGGACCCAGCCCGGGTCCCCGGGACGGGTTTTTACCCCAGCCGCAGATCACCGGGTCCTGTCGGGTACCCGGGTCGGGTCCCCTGGACAGGTCGGCACCCCGGCCCCGGGTCACGGGGTCATGTCGGGTCGCTGTCCCGGGTACCAGTGTCAGGTGACCACCCCGGCCCCGGGAGACGGAGTCATACCGGGTCCCCGGCCCGGGTCCCCGGGTTGCATCGGGACAAAAGCACCGGATCACTGGATCACGTGGGGGCCCGGGCCCGGGTCCCCGGGTTGCATCGGGACACCAGCGAAGGACCACCGGGTCCTGTCGGGTCCCCGGCCCGGGTCCCCTGGACAGGTCGTTAACCCGGCCCTAGGTCACCGGGTCATGTCGCGCACCCGGCCTGGTTCCCAGGTTCCGGTGACCACCCCGGCACCAGGACCCCGGGTCCCGTGGGGACCCCGGCCCCAGGTGACCGGGTCACGCGGGGTCACCGGCCCCAGGTCAGCAGGTCACGTGGGGTCACCAGCCCCAGGTCAGCGGGTCACGTGGGGACACCGGCCCCAGGTCAGCGGGTCACGTGGGGACACCGGCCCCAGGTCACCGCGTCAGGTCGGGACCCCGAACCCAGGTCCACGAGTCCGTCGACACAACAGCCCCGGGTCACCGGGTCGTGTCGGGTAACCGGCCTGGTTCCCAGGTTCCGATGACCACCCCGGCACCAGGACTCTGGGTCACGTGGGGACACCGGCCCCAGGTGACCGGGTCACGTGGGGTCACCGGACCCAGGTGACCCGGTCACGTGGGGACACCGGCCCCAGGTGACCGGGTCACGTGGGGTCACCGGCCCCAGGTGACCCGGTCACGTGGGGTCACCGGCCCCAGGTGACCGGGTCACGTGGGGTCACCGGCCCCAGGTGACCGGGTCACGTGAGGTCACCGGCCCCAGGTGACCGGGTCACGTGGGGACACCGGCCCCAGGTGACCGGGTCACGTGGGGTCACCGGCCCCAGGTGACCGGGTCACGTGGGGACACCGGCCCCAGGTGACCGGGTCACGTGGGGTCACTAGCCCCAGGTCAGCGGGTCACGTGGAGACACCGGCCCAGGTGACCGGGTCACGTGGGGTCACCGGCCCAGGTGACCGGGTCACGTGGGGTCACCGGCCCCAGGTGACCGGGTCACGTGGGGTCACCGGCCCCAGGTGACCGGGTCACGTGGGGTCACCGGCCCCAGGTGACCGGGTCACGTGGGGTCACCGGCCCCAGGTGACCCGGTCACGTGGGGTCACCGGCCCCAGGTCAGCGGGTCACGTGGGGACACCGGCCCCAGGTAACCAAGGCATGTCGGGACCCAGCCCGGGTCCCCGGGACGGGTTTTTACCCCAGCCGCAGATCACCGGGTCCTGTCGGGTCCCCGGCCCGGGTCCCCTGGACAGGTCGATAACCCGGCCCCAGGTCACCCGGTCATCTCGCGCACCCGGCCTGGTTCCCAGGTTCCGATGACCACCCCGGCACCAGGACCCCGGGTCACGTGGGGACACCGGCCCCAGGTGACCGGGTCACGTGGGGTCACCGGCCCCAGCTCAGCGGGTCACGTGGGGACCCCGGCCCCAGGTGACCGGGTCACGTGGGGACCCCGGACCCAGGTAACCGGGTCATACCGAGTCCCCAGACCCAGGTCACCGGGTCAGTTCGGGACCCCGGACCCAGGTCGGGTCATGTCACGTCCCATGCCCGGGTCCCCGGGTTGGATTTTTACCCAGGCCCCGGGTCACAGGGTCATGTCTGGTCAACGGCCTGGGTACAAGGGTCTGGTGACCACCCCGACCCCAGGTCCCCGGGTCATGACGGGACACCGGACCAGGTCCCCGAGTCCGGTCGACACCACAGCCCCAGGTCACCGGGTCATGTCGGGACCCAGCCCGGGTCCCCGGGACGGGTTTTTACCCCAGCCGCAGATCACCGGGTCCTGTCGGGTACCCGGTTCGGGTCCCCTGGACAGGTCGGCACCCCGGCCCCGGGTCACGGGGTCATGTCGGGTCGTTGTCCCGGGTACCAGTGTCAGGTGACCACCCCGGCCCCGGGAGACGGAGTCATACCGGGTCCCCGGCCCAGGTCCCCGGGTTGCATCGGGACAAAAGCACCGGATCACTGGATCACGTGGGGGCCCGGGCCCGGGTCCCCGGGTTGCATCGGGACACCAGCGAAGGACCACCGGGTCCTGTCGGGTCCCCGGCCCGGGTCCCCTGGACAGGTCGTTAACCCGGCCCGAGGTCACCGGGTCATGTCGCGCACCCGGCCTGGTTCCCACGTTCCGGTGACCACCCCGGCACCAGGACCCCGGGTCCCGTGGGGACCCCGGCCCCAGGTGACCGGGTCACGCGGGGTCACCGGCCCCAGGTCAGCGGGTCACGTGGGGTCACCGGCCCCAGGTCAGCGGGTCACGTGGGGACACCGGCCCCAGGTCACCGCGTCAGGTCGGGACCCCGAACCCAGGTCCACGAGTCCGTCGACACCACAGCCCCGGGTCACCAAGTCGTGTCGGGTAACCGGCCTGGTTCCCAGGTTCCGATGACCACCCCGGCACCAGGACCCCGGGTCACGTGGGGACACCAGCCCCAGGTGACCGGGTCACGTGGGGACACCGGCCCCAGGTCATCGGGTCACGTGGGGTCACCGGCCCCAGGTGACCGGGTCACGTGTGGTCACCGGCCCCAGGTGACCTGGCCACGTGGGGTCACCGGCCCCAGGTGACCGGGTCACGTGGGGTCACCGGCCCCAGGTGACCGGGTCACGTGAGGTCACCGGCCCCAGGTGACCAGGTCACGTGGGATCACCGGCCCCAGGTGACCGGGTCACGTGGGGACACCGGCCCCAGGTGACCGGGTCACGTGGGGTCACCGGCCCCAGGTGACCGGGTCACGTGGGGTCACCGGCCCCAGGTGACCGGGTCACGTGGGGTCACCGGCCCCAGGTGACCGGGTCACGTGGGGACACCGGCCCCAGGTGACCGGGTCACGTGGGGTCACCGGCCCCAGGTGACCTGGTCACGTGGGGTCACCGGCCCCAGGTGACCGGGTCACGTGGGGTCACCGACCCCAGGTGACCGGGTCACGTGGGGACACCGGCCTCAGTTCAGCGGGTCACGTGGGGACCCCGGACCCAGGTCAGCGGGTCACGTGGGGACCCCGGACCCAGGTAACCGGGTCATACCGAGTCCCCGGACCCAGGTCACCGGGTCAGTTCGGGACCCCGGACCCAGGTCGGGTCATGTCACGTCCCATGCCCGGGTCCCCGGGTTGGATTTTTACCCAGGCCCCGGGTCACAGGGTCATGTCGGGTCAACGGCCTGGGTACAAGGGTCTGGTGACCACCCCGACCCCAGGTCTCCGGGTCATGACGGGACACCGGACCAGGTCCCCGAGTCCGGTCGACACCACAGCCCCAGGTCACCGGGTCATGTCGGGACCCAGCCCGGGTCCCCGGGACGGGTTTTTACCCCAGCCGCAGATCACCGGGTCCTGTCGGGTACCCGGGTCGGGTCCCCTGGACAGGTCGGCACCCCGGCCCCGGGTCACGGGGTCATGTCGGGTCGCTGTCCCGGGTACCAGTGTCAGGTGACCACCCCGGCCCCGGGAGACGGAGTCATACCGGGTCCCCGGCCCAGGTCCCCGGGTTGCATCGGGACAAAAGCACCGGATCACTGGATCACGTGGGGGCCCGGGCCCGGGTCCCCGGGTTGCATCGGGACACCAGCGAAGGACCACCGGGTCCTGTCGGGTCCCCGGCCCGGGTCCCCTGGACAGGTCGTTAACCCGGCCCCAGGTCACCGGGTCGTGTCGGGTAACCGGCCTGGTTCCCAGGTTCCGGTGACCACCCCGGCACCAGGACCCCGGGTCCCGTGGGGACCCCGGCCCCAGGTGACCGGGTCACGCGGGGTCACCGGCCCCAGGTCAGCGGGTCACGCGGGGTCACCGGCCTCAGGTCAGCGGGTCACGTGGGGTCACCGGCCCCAGGTCAGCGGGTCACGTGGGGACACCGGCCCCAGGTCACCGCGTCAGGTCGGGACCCCGAACCCAGGTCCACGAGTCCGTCGACACCACAGCCCCGGGTCACCGGGTCATGTCGCGCACCCGGCCTGGTTCCCAAGTTCCGGTGACTACCCCGGCACCAGGACCCCGGGTCACGTGGGGACACCGGCCCCAGGTCACCGGGTCACGTGGGGACACCGGCCCCAGGTCATCGGGTCACGTGGGGTCACCGGCCCCAGGTGACCGGGTCACGTGGGGTCACCGGCACCAGGTCATCGGGTCACGTGGGGTCACCGGCCCCAGGTGACCTGGTCACGTGGGGTCACCGGCCCCAGGTGACCGGGTCACGTGGGGTCACCGGCCCCAGGTGACCGGGTCACGTGAGGTCACCGGCCCCAGGTGACCGGGTCACGTGGGGTCACCGGCCCCAGGTGACCGGGTCACGTGAGGTCACCGGCCCCAGGTGACCGGGTCACGTGGGGTCACCGGCCCCAGGTGACCGGGTCACGTGGGGACACCGGCCTCAGGTGACCGGGTCACGTGGGGTCACCGGCCCCAGGTGACCGGGTCACGTGGGGTCACCGGCCCCAGGTGACCGGGTCACGTGGGGACACCGGCCCCAGGTGACCGGGTCACGTGTGGTCACCGGCCCCAGGTGACCGGGTCACGTGGGGTCACCGGCCCCAGGTGACCCGGTCACGTGGGGTCACCGGCCCCAGGTCAGCGGGTCACGTGGGGACACCGGCCCCAGGTAACCAAGGCATGTCGGGACCCAGCCCGGGTCCCCGGGACGGGTTTTTACCCCAGCCGCAGATCACCGGGTCCTGTCGGGTCCCCGGCCCGGGTCCCCTGGACAGGTCGATAACCCGGCCCCAGGTCACCCGGTCATCTCGCGCACCCGGCCTGGTTCCCAGGTTCCGATGACCACCCCGGCACCAGGACCCCGGGTCACGTGGGGACACCGGCCCCAGGTGACCGGGTCACGTGGGGTCACCGGCCCCAGCTCAGCGGGTCACGTGGGGACCCCGGACCCAGGTGACCGGGTCACGTGGGGACCCCGGACCCAGGTAACCGGGTCATACCGAGTCCCCAGACCCAGTTCACCGGGTCAGTTCGGGACCCCGGACCCAGGTCGGGTCATGTCACGTCCCATGCCCGGGTCCCCGGGTTGGATTTTTACCCAGGCCCCGGGTCACAGTGTCATGTCGGGTCAACGGCCTGGGTACAAGGGTCTGGTGACCACCCCGACCCCAGGTCCCCGGGTCATGACGGGACACCGGACCAGGTCCCCGAGTCCGGTCGACACCACAGCCCCAGGTCACCGGGTCATGTCGGGACCCAGCCCGGGTCCCCGGGACGGGTTTTTACCCCAGCCGCAGATCACCGGGTCCTGTCGGGTACCCGGTTCGGGTCCCCTGGACAGGTCGGCACCCCGGCCCCGGGTCACGGGGTCATGTCGGGTCGTTGTCCCGGGTACCAGTGTCAGGTGACCACCCCGGCCCCGGGAGACGGAGTCATACCGGGTCCCCGGCCCAGGTCCCCGGGTTGCATCGGGACAAAAGCACCGGATCACTGGATCACGTGGGGGCCCGGGCCCGGGTCCCCGGGTTGCATCGGGACACCAGCGAAGGACCACCGGGTCCTGTCGGGTCCCCGGCCCGGGTCCCCTGGACAGGTCGTTAACCCGGCCCGAGGTCACCGGGTCATGTCGCGCACCCGGCCTGGTTCCCACGTTCCGGTGACCACCCCGGCACCAGGACCCCGGGTCCCGTGGGGACCCCGGCCCCAGGTGACCGGGTCACGCGGGGTCACCGGCCCCAGGTCAGCGGGTCACGTGGGGTCACCGGCCCCAGGTCAGCGGGTCACGTGGGGACACCGGCCCCAGGTCACCGCGTCAGGTCGGGACCCCGAACCCAGGTCCACGAGTCCGTCGACACCACAGCCCCGGGTCACCAAGTCGTGTCGGGTAACCGGCCTGGTTCCCAGGTTCCGATGACCACCCCGGCACCAGGACCCCGGGTCACGTGGGGACACCAGCCCCAGGTGACCGGGTCACGTGGGGACACCGGCCCCAGGTCATCGGGTCACGTGGGGTCACCGGCCCCAGGTGACCGGGTCACGTGTGGTCACCGGCCCCAGGTGACCTGGCCACGTGGGGTCACCGGCCCAAGGTGACCGGGTCACGTGGGGTCACCGGCCCCAGGTGACCGGGTCACGTGAGGTCACCGGCCCCAGGTGACCAGGTCACGTGGGGTCACCGGCCCCAGGTGACCGGGTCACGTGGGGACACCGGCCCCAGGTGACCGGGTCACGTGGGGTCACCGGCCCCAGGTGACCGGGTCACGTGGGGTCACCGGCCCCAGGTGACCGGGTCACGTGGGGTCACCGGCCCCAGGTGACCGGGTCACGTGGGGACACCGGCCCCAGGTGACCGGGTCACGTGGGGTCACCGGCCCCAGGTGACCTGGTCACGTGGGGTCACCGGCCCCAGGTGACCGGGTCACGTGGGGTCACCGACCCCAGGTGACCGGGTCACGTGGGGACACCGGCCTCAGGTCAGCGGGTCACGTGGGGACCCCGGACCCAGGTCAGCGGGTCACGTGGGGACCCCGGACCCAGGTAACCGGGTCATACCGAGTCCCCGGACCCAGGTCACCGGGTGAGTTCGGGACCCCGGACCCAGGTCGGGTCATGTCACGTCCCATGCCCGGGTCCCCGGGTTGGATTTTTACCCAGGCCCCGGGTCACAGGGTCATGTCGGGTCAACGGCCTGGGTACAAGGGTCTGGTGACCACCCCGACCCCAGGTCTCCGGGTCATGACGGGACACCGGACCAGGTCCCCGAGTCCGGTCGACACCACAGCCCCAGGTCACCGGGTCATGTCGGGACCCAGCCCGGGTCCCCGGGACGGGTTTTTACCCCAGCCGCAGATCACCGGGTCCTGTCGGGTACCCGGGTCGGGTCCCCTGGACAGGTCGGCACCCCGGCCCCGGGTCACGGGGTCATGTCGGGTCGCTGTCCCGGGTACCAGTGTCAGGTGACCACCCCGGCCCCGGGAGACGGAGTCATACCGGGTCCCCGGCCCAGGTCCCCGGGTTGCATCGGGACAAAAGCACCGGATCACTGGATCACGTGGGGGCCCGGGCCCGGGTCCCCGGGTTGCATCGGGACACCAGCGAAGGACCACCGGGTCCTGTCGGGTCCCCGGCCCGGGTCCCCTGGACAGGTCGTTAACCCGGCCCCAGGTCACCGGGTCGTGTCGGGTAACCGGCCTGGTTCCCAGGTTCCGGTGACCACCCCGGCACCAGGACCCCGGGTCCCGTGGGGACCCCGGCCCCAGGTGACCGGGTCACGCGGGGTCACCGGCCCCAGGTCAGCGGGTCACGCGGGGTCACCGGCCTCAGGTCAGCGGGTCACGTGGGGTCACCGGCCCCAGGTCAGCGGGTCACGTGGGGACACCGGCCCCAGGTCACCGCGTCAGGTCGGGACCCCGAACCCAGGTCCACGAGTCCGTCGACACCACAGCCCCGGGTCACCGGGTCATGTCGCGCACCCGGCCTGGTTCCCAAGTTCCGGTGACTACCCCGGCACCAGGACCCCGGGTCACGTGGGGACACCGGCCCCAGGTCACCGGGTCACGTGGGGACACCGGCCCCAGGTCATCGGGTCACGTGGGGTCACCGGCCCCAGGTGACCGGGTCACGTGGGGTCACCGGCACCAGGTCATCGGGTCACGTGGGGTCACCGGCCCCAGGTGACCTGGTCACGTGGGGTCACCAGCCCCAGGTGACCGGGTCACGTGGGGTCACCGGCCCCAGGTGACCGGGTCACGTGAGGTCACCGGCCCCAGGTGACCGGGTCACGTGGGGTCACCGGCCCCAGGTGACCGGGTCACGTGAGGTCACCGGCCCCAGGTGACCGGGTCACGTGGGGTCACCGGCCCCAGGTGACCCGGTCACGTGGGGTCACCGGCCCCAGGTGACCGGGTCACGTGGGGACACCGGCCCCAGGTGACCGGGTCACGTGGGGTCACCTGCCCCAGGTGACCCGGTCACGTGGGGTCACCGGCCCCAGGTGACCGGGTCACGTGGGGTCACCGGCCCCAGGTGACCGGGTCACGTGGGGTCACCGGCCCCAGGTGACCGGGTCACGTGGGGTCACCGGCCCCAGGTGACCTGGTCACGTGGGGTCACCGGCCCCAGGTGACCGGGTCACGTGGGGTCACCGGCCCCAGGTGACCGGGTCACGTGGGGACACCGGCCCCAGGTGACCGGGTCACGTGGGGTCACCGGCCCCAGGTGACCGGGTCACGTGGGGTCACCGGCCCCAGGTGACCGGGTCACGTGGGGACACCGTCCTCAGGTCAGCGGGTCACGTGGGGACCCCGGACCCAGGTCAGCGGGTCACGTGGGTACACCGGCCCCAGGTAACCGGGTCATACCGAGTCCCCGGACCCAGGTCACCGGGTCAGTTCGGGACCCCGGACCCAGGTCGGGTCATGTCACGTCCCATGCCCGGGTCCCCGGGTTGGATTTTTACCCAGGCCCCGGGTCACAGGGTCATGTCGGGTCAACGGCCTGGGTACAAGGGTCTGGTGACCACCCCGACCCCAGGTCTCCGGGTCATGACGGGACACCGGACCAGGTCCCCGAGTCCGGTCGACACCACAGCCCCAGGTCACCGGGTCATGTCGGGACCCAGCCCGGGTCCCCGGGACGGGTTTTTACCCCAGCCGCAGATCACCGGGTCCTGTCGGGCACCCGGGTCGGGTCCCCTGGACAGGTCGGCACCCCGGCCCCGGGTCACGGGGTCATGTCGGGTCGCTGTCCCGGGTACCAGTGTCAGGTGACCACCCAGGCCCCGGGAGACGGAGTCATACCGGGTCCCCGGCCCGGGTCCCCGGGTTGCATCGGGACAAAAGCACCGGATCACTGGATCACGTGGGGGCCCGGGCCCGGGTCCCCGGGTTGCATCGGGACACCAGCGAAGGACCACCGGGTCCTGTCGGGTCCCCGGCCCGGGTCCCCTGGACAGGTCGTTAACCCGGCCCCAGGTCACCGGGTCATGTCGCGCACCCGGCCTGGTGCCCACGTTCCGGTGACCACCCCGGCACCAGGACCCCGGGTCCGGTGGGGACCCCGGCCCCAGGTGACCGGGTCACGCGGGGTCACCGGCCCCAGGTCAGCGGGTCACGTGGGGTCACCGGCCCCAGGTGACCGGGTCACGTGGGGTCACCGGCCCCAGGTCAGCGGGTCACGTGGGGACACCGGCCCCAGGTCACCGCGTCAGGTCGGGACCCCGAACCCAGGTCCACGAGTCCGTCGACACCACAGCCCCGGGTCACCAAGTCGTGTCGGGTAACCGGCCTGGTTCCCAGGTTCCGATGACCACCCCGGCACCAGGACCCCGGGTCACGTGGGGACACCGGCCCCAGGTGACCGGGTCACGTGGGGTCACCGGCCCCAGGTGACCCGGTCACGTGGGGTCACCGGACCCAGGTGACCGGGTCACGTGGGGACACCGGCCCCAGGTGACCGGGTCACGTGGGGTCACCGGCCCCAGGTGACCGGGTCACGTGGTGTCACCGGCCCCAGGTGACCGGGTCACGTGGGGTCACCGACCCCAGGTGACCGGGTCACGTGGGGTCACCGGCCCCAGGTGACCGGGTCACGTGGGGTCACCGGCCCCAGGTGACCGGGTCACGTGGGGACACCGGCCCCAGGTGACCGGGTCACGTGGGGTCACGTGCCCCAGGTGACTGGGTCACGTGGGGTCACCGGCCCCAGGTGACCGGGTCACGTGGGGTCACCGGCCCCAGGTTACCGGGTCACGTGGGGACACCGGCCCCAGGTGACCGGGTCACGTGGGGTCACCGTCCCCAGGTCAGCGGGTCACGTGGGGACACCGGCCCCAGGTGACCGGGTCACGTGGGGTCACCGGCCCCAGGTGACCGGGTCACGTGGGGACACCGGCCCCAGGTGACCGGGTTACGTGGGGTCACCGGCCCCAGGTCAGCGGGTCACGTGGGGTCACCGGCCCCAGGTGACCGGGTCACGTGGGGACACCGGCCCCAGGTCAGCGGGTCACGTGGGGACCCCGGCCCCAGGTGACCGGGTCACGTGGGGTCACCGGCCCCAGGTCAGCGGGTTACGTGGGGACACCGGCCCCAGGTAACCAAGGCATGTCGGGACCCAGCCCGGGTCCCCGGGACGGGTTTTTACCCCAGCCGCAGATCACCGGGTCATGTCGGGTCCCCGGCCCGGGTCCCCTGGACAGGTCGATAACCCGGCCCCAGGTCACCCGGTCATCTCGAGCACCCGGCCTGGTTCCCAGGTTCCGATGACCACCCCGGCACCAGGACCCCGGGTCACGTGGGGACACCGGCCCCAGGTGACCGGGTCACGTGGGGTCACCGGCCCCAGGTCAGCGGGTCACGTGGGGACCCCGGCCCCAGGTGACCGGGTCACGTGGGGACCCCGGACCCAGGTAACCGGGTCATACCGAGTCCCCGGACCCAGGTCACCGGGTCAGTTCGGGACCCCGGACCCAGGTCGGGTCATGTCACGTCCCATGCCCGGGTCCCCGGGTTGGATTTTTACCCAGGCCCCGGGTCACAGGGTCATGTCGGGTCAACGGCCTGGGTACAAGGGTCTGGTGACCACCCCGACCCCAGGTCCCCGGGTCATGACGGGACACCGGACCAGGTCCCCGAGTCCGGTCGACACCACAGCCCCAGGTCACCGGGTCATGTCGGGACCCAGCCCGGGTCCCCGGGACGGGTTTTTACCCCAGCCACAGATCACCGGGTCCTGTCGGGTACCCGGGTCGGGTCCCCTGGACAGGTCGGCACCCCGGCCCCGGGTCACGGGGTCATGTCGGGTCGCTGTCCCGGGTACCAGTGTCAGGTGACCACCCCGGCCCCGGGAGACGGAGTCATACCGGGTCCCCGGCCCAGGTCCCCGGGTTGCATCGGGACAAAAGCACCGGATCACTGGATCACGTGGGGCCCGGGCCCGGGTCCCCGGGTTGCATCGGGACACCAGCGAAGGACCACCGGGTCCTGTCGGGTCCCCGGCCCGGGTCCCCTGGACAGGTCGTTAACCCGGCCCCAGGTCACCGGGTCGTGTCGGGTAACCGGCCTGGTTCCCAGGTTCCGGTGACCACCCCGGCACCAGGACCCCGGGTCCCGTGGGGACACCGGCCCCAGGTGACCGGGTCACGTGGGGTCACCGGCCCCAGGTGACCGGGTCACGTGGGGTCACCGGCCCAGGTGACCGGGTCACGTGGGGTCACCGGCCCCAGGTGACCGGGTCACGTGGGGTCACCGGCCCCAGGTGACCTGGTCACGTGGGGTAACCGGCCCCAGGTGACCGGGTCACGTGGGGACCCCGGGCCCAGGTAACCGGGTCATACCGAGTCCCCGGACCCAGGTCACCGGGTCAGTTCGGGACCCCGGACCCAGGTCGGGTCATGTCACGTCCCATGCCCGGGTCCCCGGGTTGGATTTTTACCCAGGCCCCGGGTCACGGGGTCATGTCGGGTCGCTGTCCCGGGTACCAGTGTCAGGTGACCACCCCGGCCCCGGGAGATGGAGTCATACCGGGTCCCCGGCCCAGGTCCCCGGGTTGCATCCGGACAAAAGCACCGGATCACTGGATCACGTGGGGGCCCGGGCCCGGGTCCCCGGGTTGCATCGGGACACCAGCGAAGGACCACCGGGTCCTGTCGGGTCCCCGGCCCGGGTCCCCTGGACAGGTCGTTAACCCGGCCCCAGGTCACCGGGTCGTGTCGGGTAACCGGCCTGGTTCCCAGGTTCCGGTGACCACCCCGGCACCAGGACCCCGGGTCCCGTGGGGACCCCGGCCCCAGGTGACCGGGTCACGCGGGGTCACCGGCCCCAGGTCAGCGGGTCACGTGGGGTCACCGGCCCCAGGTGACCTGGTCACGTGGGGTCACCGGCCCCAGGTGACCGGGTCACGTGGGGTCACCGGCCCCAGGTGACCTGGTCACGTGGGGTCACCGGCCCCAGGTGACCGGGTCACGTGGGGTCACCGGCACCAGGTGACCGGGTCACGTGGGGTCACCGGCCCCAGGTGACCGGGTCACGTGGGGTCACCGGCCCCAGGTGACCGGGTCAAGTGAGGTCACCGGCCCCAGGTGACCGGGTCACGTGGGGTCACCGGCCCCAGGTGACCGGGTCACGTGGGGTCACCGGCCCCAGGTGACCGGGTCACGTGGGGTCACCGGCCCAGGTGACGGGGTCACGTGGGGTCACCGGCCCCAGGTGACCGGGTCACGTGGGGTCACCGGACCCAGGTGACCTGGTCACGTGGGGTCACCGGCCCCAGGTGACCGGGTCACGTGGGGTCACCGGCCCCAGGTGACCGGGTCACGTGGGGTCACCGGCCCCAGGTGACCGGGTCACGTGGGGTCACCGGCCCCAGGTCAGCGGGTCACGTGGGGACCCCGGCCCCAGGTGACCGGGTCACGTGGGGACACCGGCCCCAGGTCAGCGGGTCACGTGGGGTCACCGGCCCCAGGTGACCTGGTCACGTGGGGACCCCGGCCCCAGGTGACCGGGTCACGTGGGGACCCCGGGCCCAGGTAACCGGGTCATACCGAGTCCCCGGACCCAGGTCACCGGGTCAGTTCGGGACCCCGGACCCAGGTCGGGTCATGTCACGTCCCATGCCCGGGTCCCCGGGTTGGATTTTTACCCAGGCCCCGGGTCACGGGGTCATGTCGGGTCGCTGTCCCGGGTACCAGTGTCAGGTGACCACCCCGGCCCCGGGAGACGGAGTCATACCGGGTCCCCGGCCCAGGTCCCCGGGTTGCATCGGGACAAAAGCACCGGATCACTGGATCACGTGGGGGCCCGGGCCCGGGTCCCCGGGTTGCATCGGGACACCAGCGAAGAACCACCGGGTCCTGTCGGGTCCCCGGCCCGGGTCCCCTGGACAGGTCGTTAACCCGGCCCCAGGTCACCGGGTCGTGTCGGGTAACCGGCCTGGTTCCCAGGTTCCGGTGACCACCCCGGCACCAGGACCCCGGGTCCCGTGGGGAACCCGGGACCAGGTGACCGGGTCACGTGGGGTCACCGGCCCCAGGTGACCGGGTCACGTGGGGACACCGGCCCCAGGTGACCGGGTCACGTGGGGTCACCGGCCCCAGGTCAGCGGGTCACGTGGGGTCACCGGCCCCAGGTGACCGGGTCACGTGGGGTCACCGGCCCCAGGTGACCGGGTCACGTGGGGTCACCGGCCCCAGGTGACCGGGTCACGTGGGGTCACCGGCCCCAGGTGACCGGGTCACGTGGGGTCACCGGCCCCAGGTGACCGGGTCACGTGGGGTCACCGGCCCCAGGTGACCGGGTCACGTGGGGACACCGGCCCCAGGTGACCGGGTCACGTGGGGTCACCGGCCCCAGGTCAGCGGGTCACGTGGGGACCCCGGCCCCAGGTGACCGGGTCACGTGGGGACACCGGCCCCAGGTCAGCGGGTCACGTGGGGTCACCGGCCCCAGGTGACCTGGTCACGTGGGGACCCCGGCCCCAGGTGACCGGGTCACGTGGGGACCCCGGGCCCAGGTAACCGGGTCATACCGAGTCCCCGGACCCAGGTCACCGGGTCAGTTCGGGACCCCGGACCCAGGTCGGGTCATGTCACGTCCCATGCCCGGGTCCCCGGGTTGGATTTTTACCCAGGCCCCGGGTCACGGGGTCATGTCGGGTCGCTGTCCCGGGTACCAGTGTCAGGTGACCACCCCGGCCCCGGGAGACGGAGTCATACCGGGTCCCCGGCCCAGGTCCCCGGGTTGCATCGGGACAAAAGCACCGGATCACTGGATCACGTGGGGGCCCGGGCCCGGGTCCCCGGGTTGCATCGGGACACCAGCGAAGGACCACCGGGTCCTGTCGGGTCCCCGGCCCGGGTCCCCTGGACAGGTCGTTAACCCGGCCCCAGGTCACCGGGTCGTGTCGGGTAACCGGCCTGGTTCCCAGGTTCCGGTGACCACCCCGGCACCAGGACCCCGGGTCCCGTGGGGACCCCGGCACCAGGTGACCGGGTCACGTGGGGTCACCGGCCCCAGGTGACCGGGTCACGTGGGGACACCGGCCCCAGGTGACCGGGTCACGTGGGGTCACCGGCCCCAGGTCAGCGGGTCACGTGGGGTCACCGGCCCCAGGTGACCGGGTCACGTGGGGTCACCGGCCCCAGGTGACCGGGTCACGTGGGGTCACCGGCCCCAGGTGACCTGGTCACGTGGGGTCACCGGCCCCAGGTGACCGGGTCACGTGGGGTCACCGGCCCCAGGTGACCGGGTCACGTGAGGTCACCGGCCCCAGGTGACCGGGTCACGTGGGGTCACCGGCCCCAGGTGACCGGGTCACGTGGGGTCACCGGCCCAGGTGACCGGGTCACGTGGGGTCACCGGCCCCAGGTGACCGGGTCACGTGGGGTCACCGGCCCCAGGTCAGCGGGTCACGTGGGGTCACCGGCCCCAGGTGACCTGGTCACGTGGGGACCCCGGCCCCAGGTGACCGGGTCACGTGGGGACCCCGGGCCCAGGTAACCGGGTCATACCGAGTCCCCGGACCCAGGTCACCGGGTCAGTTCGGGACCCCGGACCCAGGTCGGGTCATGTCACGTCCCATGCCCGGGTCCCCGGGTTGGATTTTTACCCAGGCCCCGGGTCACGGGGTCATGTCGGGTCGCTGTCCCGGGTACCAGTGTCAGGTGACCACCCCGGCCCCGGGAGACGGAGTCATACCGGGTCCCCGGCCCAGGTCCCCGGGTTGCATCGGGACAAAAGCACCGGATCACTGGATCACGTGGGGGCCCGGGCCCGGGTCCCCGGGTTGCATCGGGACACCAGCGAAGGACCACCGGGTCCTGTCGGGTCCCCGGCCCGGGTCCCCTGGACAGGTCGTTAACCCGGCCCCAGGTCACCGGGTCGTGTCGGGTAACCGGCCTGGTTCCCAGGTTCCGGTGACCACCCCGGCACCAGGACTCTGGGTCCCGTGGGGACCCCGGCCCCAGGTGACCGGGTCACGCGGGGTCACCGGCCCCAGGTGAGCGGGTCACGTGGGGTCACCGGCCCCAGGTGACCGGGTCACGTGGGGTCACCGGCCCCAGGTGACCGGGTCACGTGAGGTCACCGGCCCCAGGTGACCGGGTCACGTGGGGTCACCGGCCCCAGGTGACCGGGTCACGTGGGGTCACCGGCCCCAGGTGACCGGGTCACGTGGGGTCACCGGCCCCAGGTGACCGGGAAACGTGGGGTCACCGGCCCCAGGTGACCGGGTCACGTGGGGTCACCGGCCCCAGGTGACCGGGTCACGTGGGGACACCGGCCCCAGGTGACCGGGTCACGTGGGGTCACCGGCCCCAGGTCAGCGGGTCACGTGGGGTCACCGGCCCCAGGTGACCGGGTCACGTGGGGACACCGGCCCCAGGTCAGCGGGTCACGTGGGGTCACCGGCCCCAGGTGACCTGGTCACGTGGGGACCCCGGCCCCAGGTGACCGGGTCACGTGGGGACCCCGGGCCCAGGTAACCGGGTCATACCGAGTCCCCGGACCCAGGTCACCGGGTCAGTTCGGGACCCCGGACCCAGGTCGGGTCATGTCACGTCCCATGCCCGGGTCCCCGGGTTGGATTTTTACCCAGGCCCCGGGTCACGGGGTCATGTCGGGTCGCTGTCCCGGGTACCAGTGTCAGGTGACCACCCCGGCCCCGGGAGACGGAGTCATACCGGGTCCCCGGCCCAGGTCCCCGGGTTGCATCGGGACAAAAGCACCGGATCACTGGATCACGTGGGGGCCCGGGCCCGGGTCCCCGGGTTGCATCGGGACACCACCGAAGGACCACCGGGTCCTGTCGGGTCCCCGGCCCGGGTCCCCTGGACAGGTCGTTAACCCGGCCCCAGGTCACCGGGTCGTGTCGGGTAACCGGCCTGGTTCCCAGGTTCCGGTGACCACCCCGGCACCAGGACCCCGGGTCCCGTGGGGACCCCGGCACCAGGTGACCGGGTCACGTGGGGTCACCGGCCCCAGGTGACCGGGTCACGTGGGGACACCGGCCCCAGGTGACCGGGTCACGTGGGGTCACCGGCCCCAGGTCAGCGGGTCACGTGGGGTCACCGGCCCCAGGTGACCGGGTCACGTGGGGTCACCGGCCCCAGGTGACCGGGTCACGTGGGGTCACCGGCCCCAGGTGACCTGGTCACGTGGGGTCACCGGCCCCAGGTGACCGGGTCACGTGGGGTCACCGGCCCCAGGTGACCGGGTCACGTGAGGTCACCGGCCCCAGGTGACCGGGTCACGTGGGGTCACCGGCCCCAGGTGACCGGGTCACGTGGGGTCACCGGCCCCAGGTGACCGGGTCACGTCGGGTCACCGGCCCAGGTGACCGGGTCACGTGGGGTCACCGGCCCCAGGTGACCGGGTCACGTGGGGTCACCGGCCCCAGGTGACCGGGTCACGTGGGGTCACCGGCCCCAGGTGACCGGGTCACGTGGGGTCACCGGCCCCAGGTGACCGGGTCACGTGGGGTCACCGGCCCCAGGTCAGCGGGTCACGTGGGGACCCCGGCCCCAGGTGACCGGGTCACGTGGGGACACCGGCCCCAGGTCAGCGGGTCACGTTGGGTCACCGGCCCCAGGTGACCTGGTCACGTGGGGACCCCGGCCCCAGGTGACCGGGTCACGTGGGGACCCCGGGCCCAGGTAACCGGGTCATACCGAGTCCCCGGACCCAGGTCACCGGGTCAGTTCGGGACCCCGGACCCAGGTCGGGTCATGTCACGTCCCATGCCCGGGTCCCCGGGTTGGATTTTTACCCAGGCCCCGGGTCACGGGGTCATGTCGGGTCGCTGTCCCGGGTACCAGTGTCAGGTGACCACCCCGGCCCCGGGAGACGGAGTCATACCGGGTCCCCGGCCCAGGTCCCCGGGTTGCATCGGGACAAAAGCACCGGATCACTGGATCACGTGGGGGCCCGGGCCCGGGTCCCCGGGTTGCATCGGGACACCAGCGAAGGACCACCGGGTCCTGTCGGGTCCCCGGCCCGGGTCCCCTGGACAGGTCGTTAACCCGGCCCCAGGTCACCGGGTCGTGTCGGGTAACCGGCCTGGTTCCCAGGTTCCGGTGACCACCCCGGCACCAGGACCCCGGGTCCCGTGGGGACCCCGGCACCAGGTGACCGGGTCACGTGGGGTCACCGGCCCCAGGTGACCGGGTCACGCGGGGTCACCGGCCCCAGGTCAGCGGGTCACGTGGGGTCACCGGCCCCAGGTGACCGGGTCACGTGAGGTCACCGGCCCCAGGTGACCGGGTCACGTGGTGTCACCGGCCCCAGGTGACCGGGTCACGTGGGGTCACCGGCCCCAGGTGACCGGGTCACGTGGGGTCACCGGCCCCAGGTGACCGGGTCACGTGGGGTCACCGGCCCCAGGTGACCGGGTCACGTGGGGTCACCGGCCCCAGGTCAGCGGGTCACGTGGGGTCACCGGCCCCAGGTGACCTGGTCACGTGGGGTCACCGGCCCCAGGTGACCGGGTCACGTGGGGTCACCGGCCCCAGGTGAGCGGGTCACGTGGGGTCACCGGCCCCAGGTCAGCGGGTCACGTGGGGTCACCGGCCCCAGGTGACCTGGTCACGTGGGGTCACCGGCCCCAGGTGACCGGGTCACGTGGGGTCACCGGCCCCAGGTGACCGGGTCACGTGGGGTCACCGGACCCAGGTCAGCGGGTCACGTGGGGACACCGGCCCCAGGTAACCGGGTCATACCGAGTCCCCGGACCCAGGTCACCGGGTCAGTTCGGGACCCCGGACCCAGGTCGGGTCATGTCACGTCCCATGCCCGGGTCCCCGGGTTGGATTTTTACCCAGGCCCCGGGTCACAGGGTCATGTCGGGTCAACGGCCTGGGTACAAGGGTCTGGTGACCACCCCGACCCCAGGTCCCCGGGTCATGACGGGACACCGGACCAGGTCCCCGAGTCCGGTCGACACCACAGCCCCAGGTCACCGGGTCATGTCGGGACCCAGCCCGGGTCCCCGGGACGGGTTTTTACCCCAGCCGCAGATCACCGGGTCCTGTCGGGTACCCGGGTCGGGTCCCCTGGACAGGTCGGCACCCCGGCCCCGGGTCACGGGGTCATGTCGGGTCGCTGTCCCGGGTACCAGTGTCAGGTGACCACCCCGGCCCCGGGAGACGGAGTCATACCGGGTCCCCGGCCCAGGTCCCCGGGTTGCATCGGGACAAAAGCACCGGATCACTGGATCACGTGGGGGCCCGGGCCCGGGTCCCCGGGTTGCATCGGGACACCAGCGAAGGACCACCGGGTCCTGTCGGGTCCCCGGCCCGGGTCCCCTGGACAGGTCGTTAACCCGGCCCCAGGTCACCGGGTCGTGTCGGGTAACCGGCCTGGTTCCCAGGTTCCGGTGACCACCCCGGCACCAGGACCCCGGGTCCCGTGGGGACCCCGGCACCAGGTGACCGGGTCACGTGGGGTCACCGGCCCCAGGTGACCGGGTCACGTGGGGACACCGGCCCCAGGTCAGCGGGTCACGTGGGGTCACCGGCCCCAGGTGACCGGGTCACGTGGGGTCACCGGCCCCAGGTGACCGGGTCACGTGGGGTCACCGGCCCAGGTGACCGGGTCACGTGGGGTCACCGGCCCCAGGTGACCGGGTCACGTGGGGTCACCGGCCCCAGGTGACCGGGTCACGTGGGGTCACCGGCCCCAGGTCAGCGGGTCACGTGGGGACCCCGGCCCCAGGTGACCGGGTCACGTGGGGACACCGGCCCCAGGTCAGCGGGTCACGTGGGGTCACCGGCCCCAGGTGACCTGGTCACGTGGGGACCCCGGCCCCAGGTGACCGGGTCACGTGGGGACCCCGGGCCCAGGTAACCGGGTCATACCGAGTCCCCGGACCCAGGTCACCGGGTCAGTTCGGGACCCCGGACCCAGGTCGGGTCATGTCACGTCCCATGCCCGGGTCCCCGGGTTGGATTTTTACCCAGGCCCCGGGTCACGGGGTCATGTCGGGTCGCTGTCCCGGGTACCAGTGTCAGGTGACCACCCCGGCCCCGGGAGACGGAGTCATACCGGGTCCCCGGCCCAGGTCCCCGGGTTGCATCGGGACAAAAGCACCGGATCACTGGATCACGTGGGGGCCCGGGCCCGGGTCCCCGGGTTGCATCGGGACACCAGCGAAGGACCACCGGGTCCTGTCGGGTCCCCGGCCCGGGTCCCCTGGACAGGTCGTTAACCCGGCCCCAGGTCACCGGGTCGTGTCGGGTAACCGGCCTGGTTCCCAGGTTCCGGTGACCACCCCGGCACCAGGACTCCGGGTCCCGTGGGGACCCCGGCCCCAGGTGACCGGGTCACGTGGGGACACCGGCCCCAGGTCAGCGGGTCACGTGGGGTCACTGGCCCCAGGTGACCTGGTCACGTGGGGACCCCGGCCCCAGGTGACCGGGTCACGTGGGGACCCCGGGCCCAGGTAACCGGGTCATACCGAGTCCCCGGACCCAGGTCACCGGGTCAGTTCGGGACCCCGGACCCAGGTCGGGTCATGTCACGTCCCATGCCCGGGTCCCCGGGTTGGATTTTTACCCAGGCCCCGGGTCACGGGGTCATGTCGGGTCGCTGTCCCGGGTACCAGTGTCAGGTGACCACCCCGGCCCCGGGAGACGGAGTCATACCGGGTCCCCGGCCCAGGTCCCCGGGTTGCATCGGGACAAAAGCACCGGATCACTGGATCACGTGGGGGCCCGGGCCCGGGTCCCCGGGTTGCATCGGGACACCAGCGAAGGACCACCGGGTCCTGTCGGGTCCCCGTCCCGGGTCCCCTGGACAGGTCGTTAACCCGGCCCCAGGTCACCGGGTCGTGTCGGGTAACCGGCCTGGTTCCCAGGTTCCGGTGACCACCCCGGCACCAGGACTCCGGGTCCCGTGGGGACCCCGGCCCCAGGTGACCGGGTCACGCGGGGTCACCGGCCCCAGGTCAGCGGGTCACGTGGGGTCACCGGCCCCAGGTGACCGGGTCACGTGGGGTCACCGGCCCCAGGTGACCGGGTCACGTGAGGTCACCGGCCCCAGGTGACCGGGTCACGTGGGGTCACCGGCCCCAGGTGACCGGGTCACGTGGGGTCACCGGCCCCAGGTGACCGGGTCACGTGGGGTCACCGGCCCCAGGTGACCGGGTCACGTGGGGTCACCGGCCCCAGGTGACCGGGTCACGTGGGGTCACCGGCCCCAGGTGACCGGGTCACGTGGGGACACCGGCCCCAGGTGACCGGGTCACGTGGGGTCACCGGCCCCAGGTCAGCGGGTCACGTGGGGACCCCGGCCCCAGGTGACCGGGTCACGTGGGGACACCGGCCCCAGGTCAGCGGGTCACGTGGGGTCACCGGCCCCAGGTGACCTGGTCACGTGGGGACCCCGGCCCCAGGTGACCGGGTCACGTGGGGACCCCGGGCCCAGGTAACCGGGTCATACCGAGTCCCCGGACCCAGGTCACCGGGTCAGTTCGGGACCCCGGACCCAGGTCGGGTCATGTCACGTCCCATGCCCGGGTCCCCGGGTTGGATTTTTACCCAGGCCCCGGGTCACGGGGTCATGTCGGGTCGCTGTCCCGGGTACCAGTGTCAGGTGACCACCCCGGCCCCGGGAGACGGAGTCATACCGGGTCCCCGGCCCAGGTCCCCGGGATGCATCGGGACAAAAGCACCGGATCACTGGATCACGTGGGGGCCCGGGCCCGGGTCCCCGGGTTGCATCGGGACACCACCGAAGGACCACCGGGTCCTGTCGGGTCCCCGGCCCGGGTCCCCTGGACAGGTCGTTAACCCGGCCCCAGGTCACCGGGTCGTGTCGGGTAACCGGCCTGGTTCCCAGGTTCCGGTGACCACCCCGGCACCAGGACCCCGGGTCCCGTGGGGACCCCGGCACCAGGTGACCGGGTCACGTGGGGTCACCGGCCCCAGGTGACCGGGTCACGTGGGGACACCGGCCCCAGGTGACCGGGTCACGTGGGGTCACCGGCCCCAGGTCAGCGGGTCACGTGGGGTCACCGGCCCCAGGTGACCGGGTCACGTGGGGTCACCGGCCCCAGGTGACCTGGTCACGTGGGGTCACCGGCCCCAGGTGACCGGGTCACGTGGGGTCACCGGCCCCAGGTGACCGGGTCACGTGAGGTCACCGGCCCCAGGTGACCGGGTCACGTGGGGTCACCGGCC
The DNA here is from genome assembly GCA_951411735.1 of Somateria mollissima. NCBI lineage: Eukaryota > Metazoa > Chordata > Aves > Anseriformes > Anatidae > Somateria > Somateria mollissima. Next base: position 252,810 of record CATOCB010000193.1, read on the forward strand.
CCAGGTGACCGGGTCACGTCGTGTCACCGGCCCAGGTGACCGGGTCACGTGGGGTCACCGGCCCCAGGTGACCGGGTCACGTGGGGTCACCGGCCCCAGGTGACCGGGTCACGTGGGGTCACCGGCCCCAGGTCAGCGGGTCACGTGGGGACCCCGGCCCCAGGTGACCGGGTCACGTGGGGACACCGGCCCCAGGTCAGCGGGTCACGTGGGGTCACCGGCCCCAGGTGACCTGGTCACGTGGGGACCCCGGCCCCAGGTGACCGGGTCACGTGGGGACCCCGGGCCCAGGTAACCGGGTCATACCGAGTCCCCGGACCCAGGTCACCGGGTCAGTTCGGGACCCCGGACCCAGGTCGGGTCATGTCACGTCCCATGCCCGGGTCCCCGGGTTGGATTTTTACCCAGGCCCCGGGTCACGGGGTCATGTCGGGTCGCTGTCCCGGGTACCAGTGTCAGGTGACCACCCCGGCCCCGGGAGACGGAGTCATACCGGGTCCCCGGCCCAGGTCCCCGGGTTGCATCGGGACAAAAGCACCGGATCACTGGATCACGTGGGGGCCCGGGCCCGGGTCCCCGGGTTGCATCGGGACACCACCGAAGGACCACCGGGTCCTGTCGGGTCCCCGGCCCGGGTCCCCTGGACAGGTCGTTAACCCGGCCCCAGGTCACCGGGTCGTGTCGGGTAACCGGCCTGGTTCCCAGGTTCCGGTGACCACCCCGGCACCAGGACCCCGGGTCCCGTGGGGACCCCGGCACCAGGTGACCGGGTCACGTGGGGTCACCGGCCCCAGGTGACCGGGTCACGTGGGGACACCGGCCCCAGGTGACCGGGTCACGTGGGGTCACCGGCCCCAGGTCAGCGGGTCACGTGGGGTCACCGGCCCCAGGTGACCGGGTCACGTGGGGTCACCGGCCCCAGGTGACCGGGTCACGTGGGGTCACCGGCCCCAGGTGACCGGGTCACGTGGGGTCACCGGCCCCAGGTGACCTGGTCACGTGGGGTCACCGGCCCCAGGTGACCGGGTCACGTGGGGTCACCGGCCCCAGGTGACCGGGTCACGTGGGGTCACCGGCCCCAGGTGACCGGGTCACGTGAGGTCACCGGCCCCAGGTGACCGGGTCACGTGGGGTCACCGGCCCCAGGTGACCGGGTCACGTGGGGTCACCGGCCCCAGGTGACCGGGTCACGTGGGGTCACCGGCCCAGGTGACCGGGTCACGTGGGGTCACCGGCCCCAGGTGACCGGGTCACGTGGGGTCACCGGCCCCAGGTGACCTGGTCACGTGGGGTAACCGGCCCCAGGTGACCGGGTCACGTGGGGACCCCGGGCCCAGGTAACCGGGTCATACCGAGTCCCCGGACCCAGGTCACCGGGTCAGTTCGGGACCCCGGACCCAGGTCGGGTCATGTCACGTCCCATGCCCGGGTCCCCGGGTTGGATTTTTACCCAGGCCCCGGGTCACGGGGTCATGTCGGGTCGCTGTCCCGGGTACCAGTGTCAGGTGACCACCCCGGCCCCGGGAGATGGAGTCATACCGGGTCCCCGGCCCAGGTCCCCGGGTTGCATCGGGACAAAAGCACCGGATCACTGGATCACGTGGGGGCCCGGGCCCGGGTCCCCGGGTTGCATCGGGACACCAGCGAAGGACCACCGGGTCCTGTCGGGTCCCCGGCCCGGGTCCCCTGGACAGGTCGTTAACCCGGCCCCAGGTCACCGGGTCGTGTCGGGTAACCGGCCTGGTTCCCAGGTTCCGGTGACCACCCCGGCACCAGGACCCCGGGTCCCGTGGGGACCCCGGCCCCAGGTGACCGGGTCACGCGGGGTCACCGGCCCCAGGTCAGCGGGTCACGTGGGGTCACCGGCCCCAGGTGACCTGGTCACGTGGGGTCACCGGCCCCAGGTGACCGGGTCACGTGGGGTCACCGGCACCAGGTGACCTGGTCACGTGGGGTCACCGGCCCCAGGTGACCGGGTCACGTGGGGTCACCGGCACCAGGTGACCGGGTCACGTGGGGTCACCGGCCCCAGGTGACCTGGTCACGTGGGGTCACCGGCCCCAGGTGACCGGGTCACGTGGGGTCACCGGCCCCAGGTGACCTGGTCACGTGGGGTCACTGGCCCCAGGTGACCGGGTCACGTGGGGTCACCGGCCCCAGGTGACCGGGTCACGTGAAGTCACCGGCCCCAGGTGACCGGGTCACGTGAGGTCACCGGCCCCAGGTGACCGGGTCACGTGGGGTCACCGGCCCCAGGTGACCTGGTCACGTGGGGTCACCGGCCCCAGGTGACCTGGTCACGTGGGTTCACCGGCCCCAGGTGACCGGGTCACGTGGGGTCACCGGCCCCAGGTGACCGGGTCACGTGGGGACACCGGCCCCAGGTGACCGGGTCACGTGGGGTCACCGGCCCCAGGTGACCGGGTCACGTGAGGTCACCGGCCCCAGGTGACCGGGTCACGTGGGGTCACCGGCCCCAGGTGACCGGGTCACGTGGGGTCACCGGCCCCAGGTGACCGGGTCACGTGGGGTCACCGGCACCAGGTGACCGGGTCACGTGGGGACACCGGCCCCAGGTGACCGGGTCACGTGGGGTCACCGGCCCCAGGTCAGCGGGTCACGTGGGGTCACCGGCCCCAGGTGACCTGGTCACGTGGGGTCACCGGCCCCAGGTGACCGGGTCACGTGGGGTCACCGGCCCCAGGTGACCGGGTCACGTGAGGTCACCGGCCCCAGGTGACCGGGTCACGTGAGGTCACCGGCCCCAGGTGACCGGGTCACGTGGGGTCACCGGCCCCAGGTGACCTGGTCACGTGGGGTCACCGGCCCCAGGTGACCTGGTCACGTGGGATCACCGGCCCCAGGTGACCGGGTCACGTGGGGTCACCGGCCCCAGGTGACCGGGTCACGTGGGGACACCGGCCCCAGGTGACCGGGTCACGTGGGGTCACCGGCCCCAGGTGACCGGGTCACGTGAGGTCACCGGCCCCAGGTGACCGGGTCACGTGGGGTCACCGGCCCCAGGTGACCGGGTCACGTGGGGTCACCGGCCCCAGGTGACCGGGTCACGTGGGGTCACCAGCCCCAGGTGACCGGGTCACGTGGGGTCACCGGCCCTAGGTGACCGGGTCACGTGGGGACACCGGCCCCAGGTGACCGGGTCACGTGGGGTCACCGGCCCCAGGTCAGCGGGTCACGTGGGGTCACCGGCCCCAGGTGACCTGGTCACGTGGGGTCACCGGCCCCAGGTGACCGGGTCACGTGGGGACACCGGCCCCAGGTGACCGGGTCACGTGGGGTCACCGGCCCCAGGTGACCGGGTCACGTGAGGTCACCGGCCCCAGGTGACCGGGTCACGTGGGGTCACCGGCCCCAGGTGACCGGGTCACGTGGGGTCACCGGCCCCAGGTGACCGGGTCACGTGGGGACACCGGCCCCAGGTCAGCGGGTCACGTGGGGTCACCGGCCCCAGGTGACCTGGTCACGTGGGGACCCCGGCCCCAGGTGACCGGGTCACGTGGGGACCCCGGGCCCAGGTAACCGGGTCATACCGAGTCCCCGGACCCAGGTCACCGGGTCAGTTCGGGACCCCGGACCCAGGTCGGGTCATGTCACGTCCCATGCCCGGGTCCCCGGGTTGGATTTTTACCCAGGCCCCGGGTCACGGGGTCATGTCGGGTCGCTGTCCCGGGTACCAGTGTCAGGTGACCACCCCGGCCCCGGGAGACGGAGTCATACCGGGTCCCCGGCCCAGGTCCCCGGGTTGCATCGGGACAAAAGCACCGGATCACTGGATCACGTGGGGGCCCGGGCCCGGGTCCCCGGGTTGCATCGGGACACCAGCGAAGGACCACCGGGTCCTGTCGGGTCCCCGGCCCGGGTCCCCTGGACAGGTCGTTAACCCGGCCCCAGGTCACCGGGTCGTGTCGGGTAACCGGACTGGTTCCCAGGTTCCGGTGACCACCCCGGCACCAGGACCCCGGGTCCCGTGGGGACCCCGGCACCAGGTGACCGGGTCACGTGGGGTCACCGGCCCCAGGTGACTGGGTCACGTGGGGACACCGGCCCCAGGTGACCGGGTCACGTGGGGTCACCGGCCCCAGGTCAGCGGGTCACGTGGGGTCACCGGCCCCAGGTGACCGGGTCACGTGGGGTCACCGGCCCCAGGTGACCGGGTCACGTGGGGTCACCGGCACCAGGTGACCGGGTCACGTGGGGTCACCGGCCCCAGGTGACCTGGTCACGTGGGGTCACCGGCCCCAGGTGACCGGGTCACGTGGGGTCACCGGCCCCAGGTGACCTGGTCACGTGGGGTCACCGGCCCCAGGTGACCGGGTCACGTGGGGTCACCGGCCCCAGGTGACCGGGTCACGTGGGGTCACCGGCCCCAGGTGACCGGGTCACGTGGGGTCACCGGCCCAGGTGACCGGGTCACGTGGGGTCACCGGCCCCAGGTGACCGGGTCACGTGGGGTCACCGGCCCCAGGTGACCTGGTCACGTGGGGTCACCGGCCCCAGGTGACCGGGTCACGTGGGGTCACCGGCCCCAGGTGACCGGGTCACGTGGGGTCACCGGCCCCAGGTGACCGGGTCACGTGGGGTCACCGGCCCCAGGTCAGCGGGTCACGTGGGGACCCCGGCCCCAGGTGACCGGGTCACGTGGGGACACCGGCCCCAGGTCAGCGGGTCACGTGGGGTCACCGGCCCCAGGTGACCTGGTCACGTGGGGACCCCGGCCCCAGGTAACCGGGTCATACCGAGTCCCCGGACCCAGGTCACCGGGTCAGTTCGGGACCCCGGACCCAGGTCGGGTCATGTCACGTCCCATGCCCGGGTCCCCGGGTTGGATTTTTACCCAGGCCCCGGGTCACGGGGTCATGTCGGGTCGCTGTCCCGGGTACCAGTGTCAGGTGACCACCCCGGCCCCGGGAGACGGAGTCATACCGGGTCCCCGGCCCAGGTCCCCGGGTTGCATCGGGACAAAAGCACCGGATCACTGGATCACGTGGGGGCCCGGGCCCGGGTCCCCGGGTTGCATCGGGACACCAGCGAAGGACCACCGGGTCCTGTCGGGTCCCCGGCCCGGGTCCCCTGGACAGGTCGTTAACCCGGCCCCAGGTCACCGGGTCGTGTCGGGTAACCGGCCTGGTTCCCAGGTTCCGGTGACCACCCCGGCACCAGGACTCCGGGTCCCGTGGGGACCCCGGCCCCAGGTGACCGGGTCACGCGGGGTCACCGGCCCCAGGTCAGCGGGTCACGTGGAGTCACCGGCCCCAGGTGACCGGGTCACATGGGGTCACCGGCCCCAGGTGACCGGGTCACGTGGGGTCACCGGCCCCAGGTGACCGGGTCACGTGGGGTCACCGGCCCCAGGTGACCGGGTCACGTGGGGACACCGGCCCCAGGTGACCGGGTCACGTGGGGTCACCGGCCCCAGGTCAGCGGGTCACGTGGGGTCACCGGCCCCAGGTGACCTGGTCACGTGGGGTCACCGGCCCCAGGTGACCGGGTCACGTGGGGTCACCGGCCCCAGGTGACCGGGTCACGTGGGGTCACCGGACCCAGGTCAGCGGGTCACGTGGGGACACCGGCCCCAGGTAACCGGGTCATACCGAGTCCCCGGACCCAGGTCACCGGGTGAGTTCGGGACCCCGGACCCAGGTAGGGTCATGTCACGTCCCATGCCCGGGTCCCCGGGTTGGATTTTTACCCAGGCCCCGGGTCACAGGGTCATGTCGGGTCAACGGCCTGGGTACAAGGGTCTGGTGACCACCCCGACCCCAGATCCCCGGGTCATGACGGGACACCGGACCAGGTCCCCGAGTCCGGTCGACACCACAGCCCCAGGTCACCGGGTCATGTCGGGACCCAGCCCGGGTCCCCGGGACGGGTTTTTACCCCAGCCGCAGATCACCGGGTCCTGTCGGGTACCCGGGTCGGGTCCCCTGGACAGGTCGGCACCCCGGCCCCGGGTCACGGGGTCATGTCGGGTCGCTGTCCCGGGTACCAGTGTCAGGTGACCACCCCGGCCCCGGGAGACGGAGTCATACCGGGTCCCCGGCCCAGGTCCCCGGGTTGCATCGGGACAAAAGCACCGGATCACTGGATCACGTGGGGGCCCGGGCCCGGGTCCCCGGGTTGCATCGGGACACCAGCGAAGGACCACCGGGTCCTGTCGGGTCCCCGGCCCGGGTCCCCTGGACAGGTCGTTAACCCGGCCCCAGGTCACCGGGTCGTGTCGGGTAACCGGCCTGGTTCCCAGGTTCCGGTGACCACCCCGGCACCAGGACCCCGGGTCCCGTGGGGACCCCGGCCCCAGGTGACCGGGTCACGTGGGGTCACCGGCCCCAGGTGACCGGGTCACGTGGGGACACCGGCCCCAGGTGACCGGGTCACGTGGGGTCACCGGCCCCAGGTCAGCGGGTCACGTGGGGTCACCGGCCCCAGGTGACCGGGTCACGTGGGGTCACCGGCCCCAGGTGACCGGGTCACGTGGGGTCACCGGCACCAGGTGACCGGGTCACGTGGGGTCACCGGCCCCAGGTGACCTGGTCACGTGGGGTCACCGGCCCCAGGTGACCGGGTCACGTGGGGTCACCGGCCCCAGGTGACCGGGTCACGTGAGGTCACCGGCCCCAGGTGACCGGGTCACGTGGGGTCACCGGCCCCAGGTGACCGGGTCACGTGGGGTCACCGGCCCCAGGTGACCGGGTCACGTGGGGTCACCGGCCCCAGGTGACCTGGTCACGTGGGGTCACCGGCCCCAGGTGACCGGGTCACGTGGGGACCCCGGGCCCAGGTAACCGGGTTATACCGAGTCCCCGGACCCAGGTCACCGGGTCAGTTCGGGACCCCGGACCCAGGTCGGGTCATGTCACGTCCCATGCCCGGGTCCCCGGGTTGGATTTTTACCCAGGCCCCGGGTCACGGGGTCATGTCGGGTCGCTGTCCCGGGTACCAGTGTCAGGTGACCACCCCGGCCCCGGGAGATGGAGTCATACCGGGTCCCCGGCCCAGGTCCCCGGGTTGCATCGGGACAAAAGCACCGGATCACTGGATCACGTGGGGGCCCGGGCCCGGGTCCCCGGGTTGCATCGGGACACCAGCGAAGGACCACCGGGTCCTGTCGGGTCTCCGGCCAGGGTCCCCTGGACAGGTCGTTAACCCGGCACCAGGTCACCGGGTCACGTGAGGTCACCGGCCCCAGGTGACCGGGTCACGTGGGGTCACCGGCCCCAGGTGACCGGGTCACGTGGGGTCACCGGCCCCAGGTGACCGGGTCACGTCGGGTCACCGGCCCAGGTGACCGGGTCACGTGGGGTCACCGGCCCCAGGTGACCTGGTCACGTGGGGTCACCGGCCCCAGGTGACCGGGTCACGTGGGGTCACCGGCCCCAGGTGACCGGGTCACGTGGGGTCACCGGCCCCAGGTGACCGGGTCACGTGGGGTCACCGGCCCCAGGTCAGCGGGTCACGTGGGGACCCCGGCCCCAGGTGACCGGGTCACGTGGGGACACCGGCCCCAGGTCAGCGGGTCACGTGGGGTCACCGGCCCCAGGTGACCTGGTCACGTGGGGACCCCGGCCCCAGGTGACCGGGTCACGTGGGGACCCCGGGCCCAGGTAACCGGGTCATACCGAGTCCCCGGACCCAGGTCACCGGGTCAGTTCAGGACCCCGGACCCAGGTCGGGTCATGTCACGTCCCATGCCCGGGTCCCCGGGTTGGATTTTTACCCAGGCCCCGGGTCACGGGGTCATGTCGGGTCGCTGTCCCGGGTACCAGTGTCAGGTGACCACCCCGGCCCCGGGAGACGGAGTCATACCGGGTCCCCGGCCCAGGTCCCCGGGTTGCATCGGGACAAAAGCACCGGATCACTGGATCACGTGGGGGCCCGGGCCCGGGTCCCCGGGTTGCATCGGGACACCAGCGAAGGACCACCGGGTCCTGTCGGGTCCCCGGCCCGGGTCCCCTGGACAGGTCGTTAACCCGGCCCCAGGTCACCGGGTCGTGTCGGGTAACCGGCCTGGTTCCCAGGTTCCGGTGACCACCCCGGCACCAGGACCCCGGGTCCCGTGGGGACCCCGGCACCAGGTGACCGGGTCACGTGGGGTCACCGGCCCCAGGTGACCGGGTCACGTGGGGACACCAGCCCCAGGTGACCGGGTCACGTGGGGTCACCGGCCCCAGGTCAGCGGGTCACGTGGGGTCACCGGCCCCAGGTGACCGGGTCACGTGGGGTCACCGGCCCCAGGTGACCGGGTCACGTGGGGTCACCGGCCCCAGGTGACCGGGTCACGTGGGGTCACCGGCCCCAGGTGACCTGCTCACGTGGGGTCACCGGCCCCAGGTGACCGGGTCACGTGGGGTCACCGGCCCCAGGTGACCGGGTCACGTGAGGTCACCGGCCCCAGGTGACCGGGTCACGTGGGGTCACCGGCCCCAGGTGACCGGGTCACGTGGGGTCACCGGCCCCAGGTGACCGGGTCACGTGGGGTCACCGGCCCAGGTGACCGGGTCACGTGGGGTCACCGGCCCCAGGTGACCGGGTCACGTGGGGTCACCGGCCCCAGGTGACCTGGTCACGTGGGGTCACCGGCCCCAGGTGACCGGGTCACGTGGGGTCACCGGCCCCAGGTGACCGGGTCACGTGGGGTCACCGGCCCCAGGTGACCGGGTCACGTGGGGTCACCGGCCCCAGGTGACCGGGTCACGTGGGGTCACCGGCCCCAGGTCAGCGGGTCACGTGGGGACCCCGGCCCCAGGTGACCGGGTCACGTGGGGACACCGGCCCCAGGTCAGCGGGTCACGTGGGGTCACCGGCCCCAGGTGACCTGGTCACGTGGGGACCCCGGCCCCAGGTGACCGGGTCACGTGGGGACCCCGGGCCCAGGTAACCGGGTCATACCGAGTCCCCGGACCCAGGTCACCGGGTCAGTTCAGGACCCCGGACCCAGGTCGGGTCATGTCACGTCCCATGCCCGGGTCCCCGGGTTGGATTTTTACCCAGGCCCCGGGTCACAGGGTCATGTCGGGTCGCTGTCCCGGGTACCAGTGTCAGGTGACCACCCCGGCCCCGGGAGACGGAGTCATACCAGGTCCCCGGCCCAGGTCCCCGGGTTGCATCGGGACAAAAGCACCGGATCACTGGATCACGTGGGGGCCCGGGCCCGGGTCCCCGGGTTGCATCGGGACACCAGCGAAGGACCACCGGGTCCTGTCGGGTCCCCGGCCCGGGTCCCCTGGACAGGTCGTTAACCCGGCCACAGGTCACCGGGTCGTGTCGGGTAACCGGCCTGGTTCCCAGGTTCCGGTGACCACCCCGGCACCAGGACCCCGGGTCCCGTGGGGACCCCGGCACCAGGTGACCGGGTCACGTGGGGTCACCGGCCCCAGGTGACCGGGTCACGTGGGGACACCGGCCCCAGGTGACCGGGTCACGTGGGGTCACCGGCCCCAGGTCAGCGGGTCACGTGGGGTCACCGGCCCCAGGTGACCGGGTCACGTGGGGTCACCGGCCCCAGGTGACCGGGTCACGTGAGGTCACCGGCCCCAGGTGACCGGGTCACGTGGGGTCACCGGCCCCAGGTGACCGGGTCACGTGGGGTCACCGGCCCCAGGTCAGCGGGTCACGTGGGGTCACCGGCCCCAGGTGACCGGGTCACGTGGGGACACCGGCCCCAGGTGACCGGGTCACGTGGGGTCACCGGCCCCAGGTGACCGGGTCACGTGGGGTCACCGGCCCCAGGTGACCGGGTCACGTGGGGTCACCGGCCCCAGGTGACCGGGTCACGTGGGGACACCGGCCCCAGGTGACCGGGTCACGTGGGGTCACCGGCCCCAGGTGACCGGGTCACGTGGGGTCACCGGCCCCAGGTGACCGGGTCACGTGAGGTCACCGGCCCCAGGTGACCGGGTCACGTGGGGTCACCGGCCCCAGGTGACCGGGTCACGTGGGGTCACCGGCCCCAGGTGACCGGGTCACGTGGGGACACCGGCCCCAGGTGACCGGGTCACGTGGGGTCACCGGCCCCAGGTGACCGGGTCACGTGGGGTCACCGGCCCCAGGTGACCGGGTCACGTGGGGTCACCGGCCCCAGGTGACCGGGTCACGTGGGGTCACCGGCCCCAGGTGACCGGGTCACGTGGGGTCACCGGCCCCAGGTGACCGGGTCACGTGAGGTCACCGGCCCCAGGTGACCGGGTCACGTGGGGTCACCGGCCCCAGGTGACCGGGTCACGTGGGGTCACCGGCCCCAGGTGACCGGGTCACGTGGGGTCACCGGCCCCAGGTCAGCGGGTCACGTGGGGTCACCGGCCCCAGGTGACCGGGTCACGTGGGGACACCGGCCCCAGGTGACCGGGTCACGTGGGGTCACCGGCCCCAGGTGACCGGGTCACGTGGGGTCACCGGCCCCAGGTGACCGGGTCACGTGGGGACACCGGCCCCAGGTGACCGGGTCACGTGGGGTCACCGGCCCCAGGTGACCGGGTCACGTGGGGTCACCGGCCCCAGGTGACCCGGTCACGTGGGGTCACCGGCCCCAGGTGACCGGGTCACGTGGGGTCACCGGCCCCAGGTGACCGGGTCACGTGGGGTCACCGGCCCCAGGTCAGCGGGTCACGTGGGGACCCCGGCCCCAGGTGACCGGGTCACGTGGGGACACCGGCCCCAGGTCAGCGGGTCACGTGGGGTCACCGGCCCCAGGTGACCTGGTCACGTGGGGACCCCGGCCCCAGGTGACCGGGTCACGTGGGGACCCCGGGCCCAGGTAACCGGGTCATACCGAGTCCCCGGACCCAGGTCACCGGGTCAGTTCGGGACCCCGGACCCAGGTCGGGTCATGTCACGTCCCATGCCCGGGTCCCCGGGTTGGATTTTTACCCAGGCCCCGGGTCACGGGGTCATGTCGGGTCGCTGTCCCGGGTACCAGTGTCAGGTGACAACCCCGGCCCCGGGAGACGGAGTCATACCGGGTCCCCGGCCCAGGTCCCCGGGTTGCATCGGGACAAAAGCACCGGATCACTGGATCACGTGGGGGCCCGGGCCCGGGTCCCCGGGTTGCATCGGGACACCAGCGAAGGACCACCGGGTCCTGTCGGGTCCCCGGCCCGGGTCCCCTGGACAGGTCGTTAACCCGGCCCCAGGTCACCGGGTCGTGTCGGGTAACCGGCCTGGTTCCCAGGTTCCGGTGACCACCCCGGCACCAGGACCCCGGGTCCCGTGGGGACCCCGGCACCAGGTGACCGGGTCACGTGGGGTCACCGGCCCCAGGTGACCGGGTCACGTGGGGACACCAGCCCCAGGTGACCGGGTCACGTGGGGTCACCGGCCCCAGGTCAGCGGGTCACGTGGGGTCACCGGCCCCAGGTGACCGGGTCACGTGGGGTCACCGGCCCCAGGTGACCGGGTCACGTGGGGTCACCGGCCCCAGGTGACCTGCTCACGTGGGGTCACCGGCCCCAGGTGACCGGGTCACGTGGGGTCACCGGCCCCAGGTGACCGGGTCACGTGAGGTCACCGGCCCCAGGTGACCGGGTCACGTGGGGTCACCGGCCCCAGGTGACCGGGTCACGTGGGGTCACCGGCCCAGGTGACCGGGTCACGTGGGGTCACCGGCCCCAGGTGACCGGGTCACGTGGGGTCACCGGCCCCAGGTGACCTGGTCACGTGGGGTCACCGGCCCCAGGTGACCGGGTCACGTGGGGTCACCGGCCCCAGGTGACCGGGTCACGTGGGGTCACCGGCCCCAGGTGACCGGGTCACGTGGGGTCACCGGCCCCAGGTGACCGGGTCACGTGGGGTCACCGGCCCCAGGTCAGCGGGTCACGTGGGGACCCCGGCCCCAGGTGACCGGGTCACGTGGGGACACCGGCCCCAGGTCAGCGGGTCACGTGGGGTCACCGGCCCCAGGTGACCTGGTCACGTGGGGACCCCGGCCCCAGGTGACCGGGTCACGTGGGGACCCCGGGCCCAGGTAACCGGGTCATACCGAGTCCCCGGACCCAGGTCACCGGGTCAGTTCAGGACCCCGGACCCAGGTCGGGTCATGTCACGTCCCATGCCCGGGTCCCCGGGTTGGATTTTTACCCAGGCCCCGGGTCACAGGGTCATGTCGGGTCGCTGTCCCGGGTACCAGTGTCAGGTGACCACCCCGGCCCCGGGAGACGGAGTCATACCAGGTCCCCGGCCCAGGTCCCCGGGTTGCATCGGGACAAAAGCACCGGATCACTGGATCACGTGGGGGCCCGGGCCCGGGTCCCCGGGTTGCATCGGGACACCAGCGAAGGACCACCGGGTCCTGTCGGGTCCCCGGCCCGGGTCCCCTGGACAGGTCGTTAACCCGGCCACAGGTCACCGGGTCGTGTCGGGTAACCGGCCTGGTTCCCAGGTTCCGGTGACCACCCCGGCACCAGGACCCCGGGTCCCGTGGGGACCCCGGCACCAGGTGACCGGGTCACGTGGGGTCACCGGCCCCAGGTGACAGGGTCACGTGGGGACACCGGCCCCAGGTGACCGGGTCACGTGGGGTCACCGGCCCCAGGTCAGCGGGTCACGTGGGGTCACCGGCCCCAGGTGACCGGGTCACGTGGGGTCACCGGCCCCAGGTGACCGGGTCACGTGAGGTCACCGGCCCCAGGTGACCGGGTCACGTGGGGTCACCGGCCCCAGGTGACCGGGTCACGTGGGGTCACCGGCCCCAGGTCAGCGGGTCACGTGGGGTCACCGGCCCCAGGTGACCGGGTCACGTGGGGACACCGGCCCCAGGTGACCGGGTCACGTGGGGTCACCGGCCCCAGGTGACCGGGTCACGTGGGGTCACCGGCCCCAGGTGACCGGGTCACGTGGGGTCACCGGCCCCAGGTGACCGGGTCACGTGGGGACACCGGCCCCAGGTGACCGGGTCACGTGGGGTCACCGGCCCCAGGTGACCGGGTCACGTGGGGTCACCGGCCCCAGGTGACCGGGTCACGTGAGGTCACCGGCCCCAGGTGACCGGGTCACGTGGGGTCACCGGCCCCAGGTGACCGGGTCACGTGGGGTCACCGGCCCCAGGTGACCGGGTCACGTGGGGTCACCGGCCCCAGGTCAGCGGGTCACGTGGGGTCACCGGCCCCAGGTGACCGGGTCACGTGGGGACACCGGCCCCAGGTGACCGGGTCACGTGGGGTCACCGGCCCCAGGTGACCGGGTCACGTGGGTTCACCGGCCCCAGGTGACCGGGTCACGTGGGGTCACCGGCCCCAGGTGACCGGGTCACGTGGGGACACCGGCCCCAGGTGACCGGGTCACGTGGGGTCACCGGCCCCAGGTGACCCGGTCACGTGGGGTCACCGGCCCCAGGTGACCGGGTCACGTGGGGTCACCGGCCCCAGGTGACCGGGTCACGTGGGGTCACCGGCCCCAGGTCAGCGGGTCACGTGGGGACCCCGGCCCCAGGTGACCGGGTCACGTGGGGACACCGGCCCCAGGTCAGCGGGTCACGTGGGGTCACCGGCCCCAGGTGACCTGGTCACGTGGGGACCCCGGCCCCAGGTGACCGGGTCACGTGGGGACCCCGGGCCCAGGTAACCGGGTCATACCGAGTCCCCGGACCCAGGGCACCGGGTCAGTTCGGGACCCCGGACCCAGGTCGGGTCATGTCACGTCCCATGCCCGGGTCCCCGGGTTGGATTTTTACCCAGGCCCCGGGTCACGGGGTCATGTCGGGTCGCTGTCCCGGGTACCAGTGTCAGGTGACCACCCCGGCCCCGGGAGACGGAGTCATACCGGGTCCCCGGCCCAGGTCCCCGGGTTGCATCGGGACAAAAGCACCGGATCACTGGATCACGTGGGGGCCCGGGCCCGGGTCCCCGGGTTGCATCGGGACACCAGCGAAGGACCACCGGGTCCTGTCGGGTCCCCGGCCCGGGTCCCCTGGACAGGTCGTTAACCCGGCCCCAGGTCACCGGGTCGTGTCGGGTAACCGGCCTGGTTCCCAGGTTCCGGTGACCACCCCGGCACCAGGACCCCGGGTCCCGTGGGGACCCCGGCACCAGGTGACCGGGTCACGTGGGGTCACCGGCCCCAGGTGACCGGGTCACGTGGGGACACCGGCCCCAGGTGACCGGGTCACGTGGGGTCACCGGCCCCAGGTCAGCGGGTCACGTGGGGTCACCGGCCCCAGGTGACCGGGTCACGTGGGGTCACCGGCCCCAGGTGACCGGGTCACGTGGGGTCACCGGCACCAGGTGACCGGGTCACGTGGGGTCACCGGCCCCAGGTGACCTGGTCACGTGGGGTCACCGGCCCCACGTGACCGGGTCACGTGGGGTCACCGGCCCCAGGTGACCGGGTCACGTGAGGTCACCGGCCCCAGGTGACCGGGTCACGTGGGGTCACCGGCCCCAGGTGACCGGGTCACGTCCGGTCACCGGCCCAGGTGACCGGGTCACGTGGGGTCACCGGCCCCAGGTGACCTGGTCACGTGGGGTCACCGGCCCCAGGTGACCGGGTCACGTGGGGTCACCGGCCCCAGGTGACCGGGTCACGTGGGGTCACCGGCCCCAGGTGACCGGGTCACGTGGGGTCACCGGCCCCAGGTGACCGGGTCACGTGGGGTCACCGGCCCCAGGTGACCGGGTCACGTGGGGTCACCGGCCCCAGGTCAGCGGGTCACGTGGGGACCCCGGCCCCAGGTGACCGGGTCACGTGGGGACACCGGCCCCAGGTCAGCGGGTCACGTGGGGTCACCGGCCCCAGGTGACCTGGTCACGTGGGGACCCCGGCCCCAGGTGACCGGGTCACGTGGGGACCCCGGGCCCAGGTAACCGGGTCATACCGAGTCCCCGGACCCAGGTCACCGGGTCAGTTCGGGACCCCGGACCCAGGTCGGGTCATGTCACGTCCCATGCCCGGGTCCCCGGGTTGGATTTTTACCCAGGCCCCGGGTCACGGGGTCATGTCGGGTCGCTGTCCCGGGTACCAGTGTCAGGTGACCACCCCGGCCCCGGGAGACGGAGTCATACCGGGTCCCCGGCCCAGGTCCCCGGGTTGCATCGGGACAAAAGCACCGGATCACTGGATCACGTGGGGGCCCGGGCCCGGGTCCCCGGGTTGCATCGGGACACCAGCGAAGGACCACCGGGTCCTGTCGGGTCCCCGGCCCGGGTCCCCTGGACAGGTCGTTAACCCGGCCCCAGGTCACCGGGTCGTGTCGGGTAACCGGCCTGGTTCCCAGGTTCCGGTGACCACCCCGGCACCAGGACCCCGGGTCCCGTGGGGACCCCGGCACCAGGTGACCGGGTCACGTGGGGTCACCGGCCCCAGGTGACCGGGTCACGTGGGGACACCGGCCCCAGGTGACCGGGTCACGTGGGGTCACCGGCCCCAGGTGACCGGGTCACGTGGGGTCACCGGCCCCAGGTGACCGGGTCACGTGGGGTCACCGGCACCAGGTGACCGGGTCACGTGGGGTCACCGGCCCCAGGTGACCGGGTCACGTGGGGTCACCGGCCCCAGGTGACCGGGTCACGTGAGGTCACCGTCCCCAGGTGACCGGGTCACGTGGGGTCACCGGCCCCAGGTGACCGGGTCACGTGGGGTCACCGGCCCCAGGTGACCGGGTCACGTGGGGTCACCGGCCCAGGTGACCGGGTCACGTGGGGTCACCGGCCCCAGGTGACCGGGTCACGTGGGGTCACCGGCCCCAGGTGACCTGGTCACGTGGGGTCACCGGCCCCAGGTGACCGGGTCACGTGGGGTCACCGGCCCCAGGTGACCGGGTCACGTGGGGTCACCGGCCCCAGGTCAGCGGGTCACGTGGGGACCCCGGCCCCAGGTGACCGGGTCACGTGGGGACACCGGCCCCAGGTCAGCGGGTCACGTGGGGTCACCGGCCCCAGGTGACCTGGTCACGTGGGGACCCCGGCCCCAGGTGACCGGGTCACGTGGGGACCCCGGGCCCAGGTAACCGGGTCATACCGAGTCCCCGGACCCAGGGCACCGGGTCAGTTCGGGACCCCGGACCCAGGTCGGGTCATGTCACGTCCCATGCCCGGGTCCCCGGGTTGGATTTTTACCCAGGCCCCGGGTCACGGGGTCATGTCGGGTCGCTGTCCCGGGTACCAGTGTCAGGTGACCACCCCGGCCCCGGGAGACGGAGTCATACCGGGTCCCCGGCCCAGGTCCCCGGGTTGCATCGGGACAAAAGCACCGGATCACTGGATCACGTGGGGGCCCGGGCCCGGGTCCCCGGGTTGCATCGGGACACCAGCGAAGGACCACCGGGTCCTGTCGGGTCCCCGGCCCGGGTCCCCTGGACAGGTCGTTAACCCGGCCCCAGGTCACCGGGTCGTGTCGGGTAACCGGCCTGGTTCCCAGGTTCCGGTGACCACCCCGGCACCAGGACCCCGGGTCCCGTGGGGACCCCGGCACCAGGTGACCGGGTCACGTGGGGTCACCGGCCCCAGGTGACCGGGTCACGTGGGGTCACCGGCCCCAGGTGACCTGGTCACGTGGGGTCACCGGCCCCAGGTGACCGGGTCACGTGGGGTCACCGGCCCCAGGTGACCGGGTCACGTGGGGTCACCGGCCCCAGGTGACCGGGTCACGTGGGGTCACCGGCCCCAGGTGACCGGGTCACGTGGGGTCACCGGCCCCAGGTCAGCGGGTCACGTGGGGACCCCGGCCCCAGGTGACCGGGTCACGTGGGGACACCGGCCCCAGGTCAGCGGGTCACGTGGGGTCACCGGCCCCAGGTGACCTGGTCACGTGGGGACCCCGGCCCCAGGTGACCGGGTCACGTGGGGACCCCGGGCCCAGGTAACCGGGTCATACCGAGTCCCCGGACCCAGGTCACCGGGTCAGTTCGGGACCCCGGACCCAGGTCGGGTCATGTCACGTCCCATGCCCGGGTCCCCGGGTTGGATTTTTACCCAGGCCCCGGGTCACGGGGTCATGTCGGGTCGCTGTCCCGGGTACCAGTGTCAGGTGACCACCCCGGCCCCGGGAGACGGAGTCATACCGGGTCCCCGGCCCAGGTCCCCGGGTTGCATCGGGACAAAAGCACCGGATCACTGGATCACGTGGGGGCCCGGGCCCGGGTCCCCGGGTTGCATCGGGACACCAGCGAAGGACCACCGGGTCCTGTCGGGTCCCCGGCCCGGGTCCCCTGGACAGGTCGTTAACCCGGCCCCAGGTCACCGGGTCGTGTCGGGTAACCGGCCTGGTTCCCAGGTTCCGGTGACCACCCCGGCACCAGGACCCCGGGTCCCGTGGGGACCCCGGCACCAGGTGACCGGGTCACGTGGGGTCACCGGCCCCAGGTGACCGGGTCACGTGGGGACACCGGCCCCAGGTGACCGGGTCACGTGGGGTCACCGGCCCCAGGTCAGCGGGTCACGTGGGGTCACCGGCCCCAGGTGACCGGGTCACGTGGGGTCACCGGCCCCAGGTGACCGGGTCACGTGGGGTCACCGGCCCCAGGTGACCGGGTCACGTGGGGTCACCGGCCCCAGGTGACCTGGTCACGTGGGGTCACCGGCCCCAGGTGACCGGGTCACGTGGGGTCACCGGCCCCAGGTGACCGGGTCACGTGAGGTCACCGGCCCCAGGTGACCGGGTCACGTGGGGTCACCGGCCCCAGGTGACCGGGTCACGTGGGGTCACCGGCCCCAGGTGACCGGGTCACGTCGGGTCACCGGCCCAGGTGACCGGGTCACGTGGGGTCACCGGCCCCAGGTGACCGGGTCACGTGGGGTCACCGGCCCCAGGTGACCTGGTCACGTGGGGTCACCGGCCCCAGGTGACCGGGTCACGTGGGGTCACCGGCCCCAGGTGACCGGGTCACGTGGGGTCACCGGCCCCAGGTGACCGGGTCACGTGGGGTCACCGGCCCCAGGTCAGCGGGTCACGTGGGGACCCCGGCCCCAGGTGACCGGGTCACGTGGGGACACCGGCCCCAGGTCAGCGGGTCACGTGGGGTCACCGGCCCCAGGTGACCTGGTCACGTGGGGACCCCGGCCCCAGGTGACCGGGTCACGTGGGGACCCCGGGCCCAGGTAACCGGGTCATACCGAGTCCCCGGACCCAGGTCACCGGGTCAGTTCGGGACCCCGGACCCAGGTCGGGTCATGTCACGTCCCATGCCCGGGTCCCCGGGTTGGATTTTTACCCAGGCCCCGGGTCACGGGGTCATGTCGGGTCGCTGTCCCGGGTACCAGTGTCAGGTGACCACCCCGGCCCCGGGAGACGGAGTCATACCGGGTCCCCGGCCCAGGTCCCCGGGTTGCATCGGGACAAAAGCACCGGATCACTGGATCACGTGGGGGCCCGGGCCCGGGTCCCCGGGTTGCATCGGGACACCAGCGAAGGACCACCGGGTCCTGTCGGGTCCCCGGCCCGGGTCCCCTGGACAGGTCGTTAACCTGGCCCCAGGTCACCGGGTCGTGTCGGGTAACCAGCCTGGTTCCCAGGTTCCGGTGACCACCCCGGCACCAGGACTCCGGGTCCCGTGGGGACCCCGGCCCCAGGTGACCGGGTCACGCGGGGTCACCGGCCCCAGGTCAGCGGGTCACGTGGGGTCACCGGCCCCAGGTGACCGGGTCACGTGGGGTCACCGGCCCCAGGTGACCGGGTCACGTGAGGTCACCGGCCCCAGGTGACCGGGTCACGTGGGGTCACCGGCCCCAGGTGACCGGGTCACGTGGGGTCACCGGCCCCAGGTGACCGGGTCACATGGGGTCACCGGCCCCAGGTGACCGGGTCACGTGGGGTCACCGGCCCCAGGTGACCGGGTCACGTGGGGTCACCGGCCCCAGGTGACCGGGTCACGTGGGGTCACCGGCCCCAGGTGACCGGGTCACGTGGGGTCACCGGCCCCAGGTGACCGGGTCACGTGGGGTCACCGGCCCCAGGTCAGCGGGTCACGTGGGGTCACCGGCCCCAGGTGACCTGGTCACGTGGGGTCACCGGCCCCAGGTGACCGGGTCACGTGGGGTCACCGGCCCCAGGTCAGCGGGTCACGTGGGGTCACCGGCCCCAGGTGACCGGGTCACGTGGGGTCACCGGACCCAGGTCAGCGGGTCACGTGGGGACACCGGCCCCAGGTAACCGGGTCATACCGAGTCCCCGGACCCAGGTCACCGGGTGAGTTCGGGACCCCGGACCCAGGTCGGGTCATGTCACGTCCCATGCCCGGGTCCCCGGGTTGGATTTTTACCCAGGCCCCGGGTCACAGGGTCATGTCGGGTCAACGGCCTGGGTACAAGGGTCTGGTGACCACCCCGACCCCAGGTCCCCGGGTCATGACGGGACACCGGACCAGGTCCCCGAGTCCGGTCGACACCACAGCCCCAGGTCACCGGGTCATGTCGGGACCCAGCCCGGGTCCCCGGGACGGGTTTTTACCCCAGCCGCAGATCACCGGGTCCTGTCGGGTACCCGGGTCGGGTCCCCTGGACAGGTCGGCACCCCGGCCCCGGGTCACGGGGTCATGTCGGGTCGCTGTCCCGGGTACCAGTGTCAGGTGACCACCCCGGCCCCGGGAGACGGAGTCATACCGGGTCCCCGGCCCAGGTCCCCGGGTTGCATCGGGACAAAAGCACCGGATCACTGGATCACGTGGGGGCCCGGGCCCGGGTCCCCGGGTTGCATCGGGACACCAGCGAAGGACCACCGGGTCCTGTCGGGTCCCCGGCCCGGGTCCCCTGGACAGGTCGTTAACCCGGCCCCAGGTCACCGGGTCGTGTCGGGTAACCGGCCTGGTTCCCAGGTTCCGGTGACCACCCCGGCACCAGGACCCCGGGTCCCGTGGGGACCCCGGCCCCAGGTGACCGGGTCACGCGGGGTCACCGGCCCCAGGTGACCGGGTCACGTGGGGTCACCGGCCCCAGGTCAGCGGGTCACGTGGGGTCACCGGCCCCAGGTGACCGGGTCACGTGGGGTCACCGGCCCCAGGTGACCGGGTCACGTGAGGTCACCGGCCCCAGGTGACCGGGTCACGTGGGGTCACCGGCCCCAGGTGACCGGGTCACGTGGGGTCACCGGCCCCAGGTGACCGGGTCACGTGGGGTCACCGGCCCCAGGTGACCGGGTCACGTGGGGTCACCGGCCCCAGGTGACCGGGTCACGTGGGGTCACCGGCCCCAGGTGACCGGGTCACGTGGGGACACCGGCCCCAGGTGACCGGGTCACGTGGGGTCACCGGCCCCAGGTCAGCGGGTCACGTGGGGTCACCGGCCCCAGGTGACCTGGTCACGTGGGGTCACCGGCCCCAGGTGACCTGGTCACGTGGGGTCACCGGCCCCAGGTGACCGGGTCACGTGGGGTCACCGGCCCCAGGTCAGCGGGTCACGTGGGGTCACCGGCCCCAGGTGACCGGGTCACGTGGGGTCACCGGCCCCAGGTGACCGGGTCACGTGGGGTCACCGGCCCCAGGTGACCGGGTCACGTGGGGTCACCGGACCCAGGTCAGCGGGTCACGTGGGGACACCGGCCCCAGGTAACCGGGTCATACCGAGTCCCCGGACCCAGGTCACCGGGTCAGTTCGGGACCCCGGACCCAGGTCGGGTCATGTCACGTCCCATGCCCGGGTCCCCGGGTTGGATTTTTACCCAGGCCCCGGGTCACAGGGTCATGTCGGGTCAACGGCCTGGGTACAAGGGTCTGGTGACCACCCCGACCCCAGGTCCCCGGGTCATGACGGGACACCGGACCAGGTCCCCGAGTCCGGTCGACACCACAGCCCCAGGTCACCGGGTCATGTCGGGACCCAGCCCGGGTCCCCGGGACGGGTTTTTACCCCAGACGCAGATCACCGGGTCCTGTCGGGTACCCGGGTCGGGTCCCCTGGACAGGTCGGCACCCCGGCCCCGGGTCACGGGGTCATGTCGGGTCGCTGTCCCGGGTACCAGTGTCAGGTGACCACCCCGGCCCCGGGAGACGGAGTCATACCGGGTCCCCGGCCCAGGTCCCCGGGTTGCATCGGGACAAAAGCACCGGATCACTGGATCACGTGGGGGCCCGGGCCCGGGTCCCCGGGTTGCATCGGGACACCAGCGAAGGACCACCGGGTCCTGTCGGGTCCCCGGCCCGGGTCCCCTGGACAGGTCGTTAACCCGGCCCCAGGTCACCGGGTCGTGTCGGGTAACCGGCCTGGTTCCCAGGTTCCGGTGACCACCCCGGCACCAGGACCCCGGGTCCCGTGGGGACACCGGCCCCAGGTGACCGGGTCACGTGGGGTCACCGGCCCCAGGTGACCGGGTCACGTGGGGTCACCGGCCCAGGTGACCGGGTCACGTGGGGTCACCGGCCCCAGGTGACCGGGTCACGTGGGGTCACCGGCCCCAGGTGACCTGGTCACGTGGGGTAACCGGCCCCAGGTGACCGGGTCACGTGGGGACCCCGGGCCCAGGTAACCGGGTCATACCGAGTCCCCGGACCCAGGTCACCGGGTCAGTTCGGGACCCCGGACCCAGGTCGGGTCATGTCACGTCCCATGCCCGGGTCCCCGGGTTGGATTTTTACCCAGGCCCCGGGTCACGGGGTCATGTCGGGTCGCTGTCCCGGGTACCAGTGTCAGGTGACCACCCCGGCCCCGGGAGATGGAGTCATACCGGGTCCCCGGCCCAGGTCCCCGGGTTGCATCGGGACAAAAGCACCGGATCACTGGATCACGTGGGGGCCCGGGCCCGGGTCCCCGGGTTGCATCGGGACACCAGCGAAGGACCACCGGGTCCTGTCGGGTCCCCGGCCCGGGTCCCCTGGACAGGTCGTTAACCCGGCCCCAGGTCACCGGGTCGTGTCGGGTAACCGGCCTGGTTCCCAGGTTCCGGTGACCACCCCGGCACCAGGACCCCGGGTCCCGTGGGGACCCCGGCCCCAGGTGACCGGGTCACGCGGGGTCACCGGCCCCAGGTCAGCGGGTCACGTGGGGTCACCGGCCCCAGGTGACCTGGTCACGTGGGGTCACCGGCCCCAGGTGACCGGGTCACGTGGGGTCACCGGCACCAGGTGACCTGGTCACGTGGGGTCACCGGCCCCAGGTGACCGGGTCACGTGGGGTCACCGGCCCCAGGTGACCGGGTCACGTGAGGTCACCGGCCCCAGGTGACCGGGTCACGTGGGGTCACCGGCCCCAGGTGACCGGGTCACGTGGGGTCACCGGCCCCAGGTGACCGGGTCACGTGGGGTCACCGGCCCAGGTGACGGGGTCACGTGGGGTCACCGGCCCCAGGTGACCGGGTCACGTGTGGTCACCGGCCCCAGGTGACCTGGTCACGTGGGGTCACCGGCCCCAGGTGACCGGGTCACGTGGGGTCACCGGCCCCAGGTGACCGGGTCACGTGGGGTCACCGGCCCCAGGTGACCGGGTCACGTGGGGTCACCGGCCCCAGGTCAGCGGGTCACGTGGGGACCCCGGCCCCAGGTGACCGGGTCACGTGGGGTCACCGGCCCCAGGTCAGCGGGTCACGTGGGGTCACCGGCCCCAGGTGACCTGGTCACGTGGGGACCCCGGCCCCAGGTGACCGGGTCACGTGGGGACCCCGGGCCCAGGTAACCGGGTCATACCGAGTCCCCGGACCCAGGTCACCGGGTCAGTTCGGGACCCCGGACCCAGGTCGGGTCATGTCACGTCCCATGCCCGGGTCCCCGGGTTGGATTTTTACCCAGGCCCCGGGTCACAGGGTCATGTCGGGTCAACGGCCTGGGTACAAGGGTCTGGTGACCACCCCGACCCCAGGTCCCCGGGTCATGACGGGACACCGGACCAGGTCCCCGAGTCCGGTCGACACCACAGCCCCAGGTCACCGGGTCATGTCGGGACCCAGCCCGGTTCCCCGGGACGGGTTTTTACCCCAGCCGCAGATCACCGGGTCCTGTCGGGTACCCGGGTCGGGTCCCCTGGACAGGTCGGCACCCCGGCCCCGGGTCACGGGGTCATGTCGGGTCGCTGTCCCGGGTACCAGTGTCAGGTGACCACCCCGGCCCCGGGAGATGGAGTCATACCGGGTCCCCGGCCCAGGTCCCCGGGTTGCATCCGGATAAAAGCACCGGATCACTGGATCACGTGGGGGCCCGGGCCCGGGTCCCCGGGTTGCATCGGGACACCAGCGAAGGACCACCGGGTCCTGTCGGGTCCCCGGCCCGGGTCCCCTGGACAGGTCGTTAACCCGGCCCCAGGTCACCGGGTCGTGTCGGGTAACCGGCCTGGTTCCCAGGTTCCGGTGACCACCCCGGCACCAGGACCCCGGGTCCCGTGGGGACCCCGGCCCCAGGTGACCGGGTCACGCAGGGTCACCGGCCCCAGGTCAGCGGGTCACGTGGGGTCACCGGCCCCAGGTGACCTGGTCACGTGGGGTCACCGGCCCCAGGTGACCGGGTCACGTGGGGTCACCGGCACCAGGTGACCTGGTCACGTGGGGTCACCGGCCCCAGGTGACCGGGTCACGTGGGGTCACCGGCACCAGGTGACCGGGTCACGTGGGGTCACCGGCCCCAGGTGACCGGGTCACGTGGGGTCACCGGCCCCAGGTGACCGGGTCACGTGAGGTCACCGGCCCCAGGTGACCGGGTCACGTGGGGTCACCGGCCCCAGGTGACCGGGTCACGTGGGGTCACCGGCCCCAGGTGACCGGGTCACGTGGGGTCACCGGCCCAGGTGACGGGGTCACGTGGGGTCACCGGCCCCAGGTGACCGGGTCACGTGGGGTCACCGGCCCCAGGTGACCTGGTCACGTGGGGTCACCGGCCCCAGGTGACCGGGTCACGTGGGGTCACCGGCCCCAGGTGACCGGGTCACGTGGGGTCACCGGCCCCAGGTGACCGGGTCACGTGGGGTCACCGGCCCCAGGTCAGCGGGTCACGTGGGGACCCCGGCCCCAGGTGACCGGGTCACGTGGGGACACCGGCCCCAGGTCAGCGGGTCACGTGGGGTCACCGGCCCCAGGTGACCTGGTCACGTGGGGACCCCGGCCCCAGGTGACCGGGTCACGTGGGGACCCCGGGCCCAGGTAACCGGGTCATACCGAGTCCCCGGACCCAGGTCACCGGGTCAGTTCGGGACCCCGGACCCAGGTCGGGTCATGTCACGTCCCATGCCCGGGTCCCCGGGTTGGATTTTTACCCAGGCCCCGGGTCACGGGGTCATGTCGGGTCGCTGTCCCGGGTACCAGTGTCAGGTGACCACCCCGGCCCCGGGAGACGGAGTCATACCGGGTCCCCGGCCCAGGTCCCCGGGTTGCATCGGGACAAAAGCACCGGATCACTGGATCACGTGGGGGCCCGGGCCCGGGTCCCCGGGTTGCATCGGGACACCAGCGAAGGACCACCGGGTCCTGTCGGGTCCCCGGCCCGGGTCCCCTGGACAGGTCGTTAACCCGGCCCCAGGTCACCGGGTCGTGTCGGGTAACCGGCCTGGTTCCCAGGTTCCGGTGACCACCCCGGCACCAGGACCCCGGGTCCCGTGGGGACCCCGGCACCAGGTGACCGGATCACGTGGGGTCACCGGCCCCAGGTGACCGGGTCACGTGGGGACACCGGCCCCAGGTGACCGGGTCACGTGGGGTCACCGGCCCCAGGTCAGCGGGTCACGTGGGGTCACCGGCCCCAGGTGACCGGGTCACGTGGGGTCACCGGCCCCAGGTGACCGGGTCACGTGGGGTCACCGGCACCAGGTGACCGGGTCACGTGGGGTCACCGGCCCCAGGTGACCTGGTCACGTGGCGTCACCGGCCCCAGGTGACCGGGTCACGTGGGGTCACCGGCCCCAGGTGACCGGGTCACGTGAGGTCACCGGCCCCAGGTGACCGGGTCACGTGGGGTCACCGGCCCCAGGTGACCGGGTCACGTGGGGTCACCGGCCCCAGGTGACCGGGTCACGTGGGGTCACCGGCCCCAGGTCAGCGGGTCACGTGGGGACCCCGGCCCCAGGTGACCGGGTCACGTGGGGACACCGGCCCCAGGTCAGCGGGTCACGTGGGGTCACCGGCCCCAGGTGACCTGGTCACGTGGGGACCCCGGCCCCAGGTGACCGGGTCACGTGGGGACCCCGGGCCCAGGTAACCGGGTCATACCGAGTCCCCGGACCCAGGTCACCGGGTCAGTTCGGGACCCCGGACCCAGGTCGGGTCATGTCACGTCCCATGCCCGGGTCCCCGGGTTGGATTTTTACCCAGGCCCCGGGTCACGGGGTCATGTCGGGTCGCTGTCCCGGGTACCAGTGTCAGGTGACCACCCCGGCCCCGGGAGACGGAGTCATACCGGGTCCCCGGCCCAGGTCCCCGGGTTGCATCGGGACAAAAGCACCGGATCACTGGATCACGTGGGGGCCCGGGCCCGGGTCCCCGGGTTGCATCGGGACACCAGCGAAGGACCACCGGGTCCTGTCGGGTCCCCGGCCCGGGTCCCCTGGACAGGTCGTTAACCCGGCCCCAGGTCACCGGGTCGTGTCGGGTAACCGGCCTGGTTCCCAGGTTCCGGTGACCACCCCGGCACCAGGACTCCGGGTCCCGTGGGGACCCCGGCCCCAGGTGACCGGGTCACGCGGGGTCACCGGCCCCAGGTCAGCGGGTCACGTGGGGTCACCGGCCCCAGGTGACCGGGTCACGTGGGGTCACCGGCCCCAGGTGACCGGGTCACGTGAGGTCACCGGCCCCAGGTGACCGGGTCACGTGGGGTCACCGGCCCCAGGTGACCGGGTCACGTGGGGTCACCGGCCCCAGGTGACCGGGTCACGTGGGGTCACCGGCCCCAGGTGACCGGGTCACATGGGGTCACCGGCCCCAGGTGACCGGGTCACGTGGGGTCACCGGCCCCAGGTGACCGGGTCACGTGGGGTCACCGGCCCCAGGTGACCGGGTCACGTGGGGTCACCGGCCCCAGGTCAGCGGGTCACGTGGGGACCCCGGCCCCAGGTGACCGGGTCACGTGGGGACACCGGCCCCAGGTCAGCGGGTCACGTGGGGTCACCGGCCCCAGGTGACCTGGTCACGTGGGGACCCCGGCCCCAGGTGACCGGGTCACGTGGGGACCCCGGGCCCAGGTAACCGGGTCATACCGAGTCCCCGGACCCAGGTCACCGGGTCAGTTCGGGACCCCGGACCCAGGTCGGGTCATGTCACGTCCCATGCCCGGGTCCCCGGGTTGGATTTTTACCCAGGCCCCGGGTCACGGGGTCATGTCGGGTCGCTGTCCCGGGTACCAGTGTCAGGTGACCACCCCGGCCCCGGGAGACGGAGTCATACCGGGTCCCCGGCCCAGGTCCCCGGGTTGCATCGGGACAAAAGCACCGGATCACTGGATCACGTGGGGGCCCGGGCCCGGGTCCCCGGGTTGCATCGGGACACCAGCGAAGGACCACCGGGTCCTGTCGGGTCCCCGGCCCGGGTCCCCTGGACAGGTCGTTAACCCGGCCCCAGGTCACCGGGTCGTGTCGGGTAACCGGCCTGGTTCCCAGGTTCCGGTGACCACCCCGGCACCAGGACCCCGGGTCCCGTGGGGACCCCGGCACCAGGTGACCGGGTCACGTGGGGTCACCGGCCCCAGGTGACCGGGTCACGTGGGGTCACCGGCCCCAGGTGACCGGGTCACGCGGGGTCACCGGCCCCAGGTCAGCGGGTCACGTGGGGTCACCGGCCCCAGGTGACCGGGTCACGTGGGGTCACCGGCCCCAGGTGACCGGGTCACGTGAGGTCACCGGCCCCAGGTGACCGGGTCACGTGGGGTCACCGGCCCCAGGTGACCGGGTCACGTGGGGTCACCGGCCCCAGGTGACCGGGTCACGTGGGGTCACCGGCCCCAGGTGACCGGGTCACGTGGGGTCACCGGCCCCAGGTGACCGGGTCACGTGGGGTCACCGGCCCCAGGTGACCGGGTCACGTGGGGTCACCGGCCCCAGGTCAGCGGGTCACGTGGGGTCACCGGCCCCAGGTGACCGGGTCACGTGGGGTCACCGGCCCCAGGTGACCGGGTCACGTGGGGTCACCGGCCCCAGGTCAGCGGGTCACGTGGGGTCACCGGCCCCAGGTGACCTGGTCACGTGGGGTCACCGGCCCCAGGTGACCGGGTCACGTGGGGTCACCGGCCCCAGGTGACCGGGTCACGTGGGGTCACCGGACCCAGGTCAGCGGGTCACGTGGGGACACCGGCCCCAGGTAACCGGGTCATACCGAGTCCCCGGACCCAGGTCACCGGGTGAGTTCGGGACCTCGGACCCAGGTCGGGTCATGTCACGTCCCATGCCCGGGTCCCCGGGTTGGATTTTTACCCAGGCCCCGGGTCACAGGGTCATGTCGGGTCAACGGCCTGGGTACAAGGGTCTGGTGACCACCCCGACCCCAGGTCCCCGGGTCATGACGAGACACCGGACCAGGTCCCCGAGTCCGGTCAACACCACAGCCCCAGGTCACCGGGTCATGTCGGGACCCAGCCCGGGTCCCCGGGACGGGTTTTTACCCCAGCCGCAGATCACCGGGTCCTGTCGGGTACCCGGGTCGGGTCCCCTGGACAGGTCGGCACCCCGGCCCCGGGTCACGGGGTCATGTCGGGTCGCTGTCCCGGGTACCAGTGTCAGGTGACCACCCCGGCCCCGGGAGACGGAGTCATACCGGGTCCCCGGCCCAGGTCCCCGGGTTGCATCGGGACAAAAGCACCGGATCACTGGATCACGTGGGGGCCCGGGCCCGGGTCCCCGGGTTGCATCGGGACACCAGCGAAGGACCACCGGGTCCTGTCGGGTCCCCGGCCCGGGTCCCCTGGACAGGTCGTTAACCCGGCCCCAGGTCACCGGGTCGTGTCGGGTAACCGGCCTGGTTCCCAGGTTCCGGTGACCACCCCGGCACCAGGACCCCGGGTCCCGTGGGGACCCCGGCACCAGGTGACCGGGTCACGTGGGGTCACCGGCCCCAGGTGACCGGGTCACGTGGGGACACCGGCCCCAGGTGACCGGGTCACGTGGGGTCACCGGCCCCAGGTCAGCGGGTCACGTGGGGTCACCGGCCCCAGGTCAGCGGGTCACGTGGGGACCCCGGCCCCAGGTGACCGGGTCACGTGGGGTCACCGGCCCCAGGTGACCGGGTCACGTGGGGTCACCGGCCCCAGGTGACCTGGTCACGTGGGGTCACCGGCCCCAGGTGACCGGGTCACGTGGGGTCACCGGCCCCAGGTGACCGGGTCACGTGGGGTCACCGGCCCCAGGTGACCGGGTCACGTGGGGTCACCGGCCCCAGGTGACCGGGTCACGTGGGGTCACCGGCCCCAGGTGACCGGGTCACGTGGGGTCACCGGCCCAGGTGACCGGGTCACGTGGGGTCACCGGCCCCAGGTGACCGGGTCACGTGGGGTCACCGGCCCCAGGTGACCTGGTCACGTGGGGTAACCGGCCCCAGGTGACCGGGTCACGTGGGGACCCCGGGCCCAGGTAACCGGGTCATACCGAGTCCCCGGACCCAGGTCACCGGGTCAGTTCGGGACCCCGGACCCAGGTCGGGTCATGTCACGTCCCATGCCCGGGTCCCCGGGTTGGATTTTTACCCAGGCCCCGGGTCACGGGGTCATGTCGGGTCGCTGTCCCGGGTACCAGTGTCAGGTGACCACCCTGGCCCCGGGAGATGGAGTCATACCGGGTCCCCGGCCCAGGTCCCCGGGTTGCATCGGGACAAAAGCACCGGATCACTGGATCACGTGGGGGCCCGGGCCCGGGTCCCCGGGTTGCATCGGGACACCAGCGAAGGACCACCGGGTCCTGTCGGGTCCCCGGCCCGGGTCCCCTGGACAGGTCGTTAACCCGGCCCCAGGTCACCGGATCGTGTCGGGTAACCGGCCTGGTTCCCAGGTTCCGGTGACCACCCCGGCACCAGGACCCCGGGTCCCGTGGGGACCCCGGCCCCAGGTGACCGGGTCACGCGGGGTCACCGGCCCCAGGTCAGCGGGTCACGTGGGGTCACCGGCCCCAGGTGACCTGGTCACGTGGGGTCACCGGCCCCAGGTGACCGGGTCACGTGGGGTCACCGGCACCACGTGACCTGGTCACGTGGGGTCACCGGCCCCAGGTGACCGGGTCACGTGGGGTCACCGGCACCAGGTGACCGGGTCACGTGGGGTCACCGGCCCCAGGTGACCTGGTCACGTGGGGTCACCGGCACCAGGTGACCGGGTCACGTGGGGTCACCGGCCCCAGGTGACCTGGTCACGTGGGGTCACTGGCCCCAGGTGACCGGGTCACGTGGGGTCACCGGCCCCAGGTGACCGGGTCACGTGAGGTCACCCGCCCCAGGTGACCGGGTCACGTGAGGTCACCGGCCCCAGGTGAGCGGGTCACGTGGGGTCACCGGCCCCAGGTGACCTGGTCACGTGGGGTCACCGGCCCCAGGTGACCTGGTCACGTGGGTTCACCGGCCCCAGGTGACCGGGTCACGTGGGGTCACCGGCCCCAGGTGACCGGGTCACGTGGGGACACCGGCCCCAGGTGACCGGGTCACGTGGGGTCACCGGCCCCAGGTGACCGGGTCACGTGAGGTCACCGGCCCCAGGTGACCGGGTCACGTGGGGTCACCGGCCCCAGGTGACCGGGTCACGTGGGGTCACCGGCCCCAGGTGACCGGGTCACGTGGGGTCACCGGCCCCAGGTGACCGGGTCACGTGGGGTCACCGGCCCCAGGTGACCGGGTCACGTGGGGACACCGGCCCCAGGTGACCGGGTCACGTGGGGACACCGGCCCCAGGTGACCGGGTCACGTGGGGTCACCGGCCCCAGGTCAGCGGGTCACGTGGGGTCACCGGCCCCAGGTGACCTGGTCACGTGGGGTCACCGGCCCCAGGTGACCGGGTCACGTGGGGTCACCGGCCCCAGGTGACCGGGTCACGTGAGGTCACCGGCCCCAGGTGACCGGGTCACGTGAGGTCACCGGCCCCAGGTGAGCGGGTCACGTGGGGTCACCGTCCCCAGGTGACCTGGTCACGTGGGGTCACCGGCCCCAGGTGACCTGGTCACGTGGGATCACCGGCCCCAGGTGACCGGGTCACGTGGGGTCACCGGCCCCAGGTGACCGGGTCACGTGGGGACACCGGCCCCAGGTGACCGGGTCACGTGGGGTCACCGGCCCCAGGTGACCGGGTCATGTGAGGTCACCGGCCCCAGGTGACCGGGTCACGTGGGGTCACCGGCCCCAGGTGACCGGGTCACGTGGGGTCACCGGCCCCAGGTGACCGGGTCACGTGGGGTCACCGGCCCCAGGTGACCGGGTCACGTGGGGACACCGGCCCCAGGTGACCGGGTCACGTGGGGTCACCGGCCCCAGGTCAGCGGGTCACGTGGGGTCACCGGCCCCAGGTGACCTGGTCACGTGGGGTCACCGGCCCCAGGTGACCGGGTCACGTGGGGACACCGGCCCCAGGTGACCGGGTCACGTGGGGTCACCGGCCCCAGGTGACCGGGTCACGTGAGGTCACCGGCCCCAGGTGACCGGGTCACGTGGGGTCACCGGCCCCAGGTGACCGGGTCACGTGGGGTCACCGGCCCCAGGTGACCGGGTCACGTGGGGACACCGGCCCCAGGTCAGCGGGTCACGTGGGGTCACCGGCCCCAGGTGACCTGGTCACGTGGGGACCCCGGCCCCAGGTGACCGGGTCACGTGGGGACCCCGGGCCCAGGTAACCGGGTCATACCGAGTCCCCGGACCCAGGTCACCGGGTCAGTTCGGGACCCCGGACCCAGGTCGGGTCATGTCACGTCCCATGCCCGGGTCCCCGGGTTGGATTTTTACCCAGGCCCCGGGTCACGGGGTCATGTCGGGTCGCTGTCCCGGGTACCAGTGTCAGGTGACCACCCCGGCCCCGGGAGACGGAGTCATACCGGGTCCCCGGCCCAGGTCCCCGGGTTGCATCGGGACAAAAGCACCGGATCACTGGATCACGTGGGGGCCCGGGCCCGGGTCCCCGGGTTGCATCGGGACACCAGCGAAGGACCACCGGGTCCTGTCGGGTCCCCGGCCCGGGTCCCCTGGACAGGTCGTTAACCCGGCCCCAGGTCACCGGGTCGTGTCGGGTAACCGGCCTGGTTCCCAGGTTCCGGTGACCACCCCGGCACCAG
The DNA here is from genome assembly GCA_951411735.1 of Somateria mollissima. Taxonomy (NCBI): domain Eukaryota; kingdom Metazoa; phylum Chordata; class Aves; order Anseriformes; family Anatidae; genus Somateria; species Somateria mollissima. Next base: position 283,880 of record CATOCB010000193.1, read on the forward strand.
GACCCCGGGTCCCGTGGGGACCCCGGCACCAGGTGACCGGGTCACGTGGGGTCACCGGCCCCAGGTGACCGGGTCACGTGGGGACACCGGCCCCAGGTGACCGGGTCACGTGGGGTCACCGGCCCCAGGTCAGCGGGTCACGTGGGGTCACCGGCCCCAGGTGACCGGGTCACGTGGGGTCACCGGCCCCAGGTGACCGGGTCACGTGGGGTCACCGGCACCAGGTGACCGGGTCACGTGGGGTCACCGGCCCCAGGTGACCTGGTCACGTGGGGTCACCGGCCCCAGGTGACCGGGTCACGTGGGGTCACCGGCCCCAGGTGACCGGGTCACGTGAGGTCACCGGCCCCAGGTCAGCGGGTCACGTGGGGTCACCGGCCCCAGGTGACCGGGTCACGTGGGGTCACCGGCCCCAGGTGACCGGGTCACGTGGGGTCACCGGCCCAGGTGACCGGGTCACGTGGGGTCACCGGCCCCAGGTGACCGGGTCACGTGGGGTCACCGGCCCCAGGTGACCTGGTCACGTGGGGTCACCGGCCCCAGGTGACCGGGTCACGTGGGGTCACCGGCCCCAGGTGACCGGGTCACGTGGGGTCACCGGCCCCAGGTCAGCGGGTCACGTGGGGACCCCGGCCCCAGGTGACCGGGTCACGTGGGGACACCGGCCCCAGGTCAGCGGGTCACGTGGGGTCACCGGCCCCAGGTGACCTGGTCACGTGGGGACCCCGGCCCCAGGTGACCGGGTCACGTGGGGACCCCGGGCCCAGGTAACCGGGTCATACCGAGTCCCCGGACCCAGGTCACCGGGTCAGTTCGGGACCCCGGACCCAGGTCGGGTCATGTCACGTCCCATGCCCGGGTCCCCGGGTTGGATTTTTACCCAGGCCCCGGGTCACGGGGTCATGTCGGGTCGCTGTCCCGGGTACCAGTGTCAGGTGACCACCCCGGCCCCGGGAGACGGAGTCATACCGGGTCCCCGGCCCAGGTCCCCGGGTTGCATCGGGACAAAAGCACCGGATCACTGGATCACGTGGGGGCCCGGGCCCGGGTCCCCGGGTTGCATCGGGACACCAGCGAAGGACCACCGGGTCCTGTCGGGTCCCCGGCCCGGGTCCCCTGGACAGGTCGTTAACCCGGCCCCAGGTCACCGGGTCGTGTCGGGTAACCGGCCTGGTTCCCAGGTTCCGGTGACCACCCCGGCACCAGGACTCCGGGTCCCGTGGGGACCCCGGCCCCAGGTGACCGGGTCACGCGGGGTCACCGGCCCCAGGTCAGCGGGTCACGTGGGGTCACCGGCCCCAGGTGACCGGGTCACGTGGGGTCACCGGCCCCAGGTGACCGGGTCACGTGAGGTCACCGGCCCCAGGTGACCGGGTCACGTGGGGTCACCGGCCCCAGGTGACCGGGTCACGTGGGGTCACCGGCCCCAGGTGACCGGGTCACGTGGGGTCACCGGCCCCAGGTGACCGGGTCACGTGGGGACACCGGCCCCAGGTGACCGGGTCACGTGGGGTCACCGGCCCCAGGTGACCGGGTCACGTGGGGTCACCGGCCCCAGGTGACCTGGTCACGTGGGGTCACCGGCCCCAGGTGACCGGGTCACGTGGGGTCACCGGCCCCAGGTGACCGGGTCACGTGGGGTCACCGGACCCAGGTCAGCGGGTCACGTGGGGACACCGGCCCCAGGTAACCGGGTCATACCGAGTCCCCGGACCCAGGTCACCGGGTGAGTTCGGGACCCCGGACCCAGGTCGGGTCATGTCACGTCCCATGCCCGGGTCCCCGGGTTGGATTTTTACCCAGGCCCCGGGTCACAGGGTCATGTCGGGTCAACGGCCTGGGTACAAGGGTCTGGTGACCACCCCGACCCCAGATCCCCGGGTCATGACGGGACACCGGACCAGGTCCCCGAGTCCGGTCGACACCACAGCCCCAGGTCACCGGGTCCTGTCGGGTACCCGGGTCGGGTCCCCTGGACAGGTCGGCACCCCGGCCCCGGGTCACGGGGTCATGTCGGGTCGCTGTCCCGGGTACCAGTGTCAGGTGACCACCCCGGCCCCGGGAGACGGAGTCATACCGGGTCCCCGGCCCAGGTCCCCGGGTTGCATCGGGACAAAAGCACCGGATCACTGGATCACGTGGGGGCCCGGGCCCGGGTCCCCGGGTTGCATCGGGACACCAGCGAAGGACCACCGGGTCCTGTCGGGTCCCCGGCCCGGGTCCCCTGGACAGGTCGTTAACCCGGCCCCAGGTCACCGGGTCGTGTCGGGTAACCGGCCTGGTTCCCAGGTTCCGGTGACCACCCCGGCACCAGGACTCCGGGTCCCGTGGGGACCCCGGCCCCAGGTGACCGGGTCACGCGGGGTCACCGGCCCCAGGTCAGCGGGTCACGTGGGGTCACCGGCCCCAGGTGACCGGGTCACGTGGGGTCACCGGCCCCAGGTGACCGGGTCACGTGGGGTCACCGGCCCCAGGTGACCTGGTCACGTGGGGACACCGGCCCCAGGTGACCGGGTCACGTGGGGACCCCGGGCCCAGGTAACCGGGTTATACCGAGTCCCCGGACCCAGGTCACCGGGTCAGTTCGGGACCCCGGACCCAGGTCGGGTCATGTCACGTCCCATGCCCGGGTCCCCGGGTTGGATTTTTACCCAGGCCCCGGGTCACGGGGTCATGTCGGGTCGCTGTCCCGGGTACCAGTGTCAGGTGACCACCCCGGCCCCGGGAGATGGAGTCATACCGGGTCCCCGGCCCAGGTCCCCGGGTTGCATCGGGACAAAAGCACCGGATCACTGGATCACGTGGGGGCCCGGGCCCGGGTCCCCGGGTTGCATCGGGACACCAGCGAAGGACCACCGGGTCCTGTCGGGTCTCCGGCCCGGGTCCCCTGGACAGGTCGTTAACCCGGCCCCAGGTCACCGGGTCACGTGAGGTCACCGGCCCCAGGTGACCGGGTCACGTGGGGTCACCGGCCCCAGGTGACCGGGTCACGTGGGGTCACCGGCCCCAGGTCAGCGGGTCACGTGGGGTCACCGGCCCCAGGTGACCTGGTCACGTGGGGTCACCGGCCCCAGGTGACCGGGTCACGTGGGGTCACCGGCCCCAGGTGACCGGGTCACGTGGGGTCACCGGACCCAGGTCAGCGGGTCACGTGGGGACACCGGCCCCAGGTAACCGGGTCATACCGAGTCCCCGGACCCAGGTCACCGGGTGAGTTCGGGACCCCGGACCCAGGTCGGGTCATGTCACGTCCCATGCCCGGGTCCCCGGGTTGGATTTTTACCCAGGCCCCGGGTCACAGGGTCATGTCGGGTCAACGGCCTGGGTACAAGGGTCTGGTGACCACCCCGACCCCAGGTCCCCGGGTCATGACGGGACACCGGACCAGGTCCCCGAGTCCGGTCGACACCACAGCCCCAGGTCACCGGGTCATGTCGGGACCCAGCCCGGGTCCCCGGGACGGGTTTTTACCCCAGCCGCAGATCACCGGGTCCTGTCGGGTACCCGGGTCGGGTCCCCTGGACAGGTCGGCACCCCGGCCCCGGGTCACGGGGTCATGTCGGGTCGCTGTCCCGGGTACCAGTGTCAGGTGACCACCCCGGCCCCGGGAGACGGAGTCATACCGGGTCCCCGGCCCAGGTCCCCGGGTTGCATCGGGACAAAAGCACCGGATCACTGGATCACGTGGGGGCCTGGGCCCGGGTCCCCGGGTTGCATCGGGACACCAGCGAAGGACCACCGGGTCCTGTCGGGTCCCCGGCCCGGGTCCCCTGGACAGGTCGTTAACCCGGCCCCAGGTCACCGGGTCGTGTCGGGTAACCGGCCTGGTTCCCAGGTTCCGGTGACCACCCCGGCACCAGGACCCCGGGTCCCGTGGGGACCCCGGCACCAGGTGACCGGGTCACGTGGGGTCACCGGCCCCAGGTGACCGGGTCACGTGGGGACACCGGCCCCAGGTGACCGGGTCACGTGGGGTCACCGGCCCCAGGTCAGCGGGTCACGTGGGGTCACCGGCCCCAGGTGACCGGGTCACGTGGGGTCACCGGCCCCAGGTGACCGGGTCACGTGGGGTCACCGGCCCCAGGTGACCGGGTCACGTGGGGTCACCGGCCCCAGGTCAGCGGGTCACGTGGGGACCCCGGCCCCAGGTGACCGGGTCACGTGGGGACACCGGCCCCAGGTCAGCGGGTCACGTGGGGTCACCGGCCCCAGGTGACCTGGTCACGTGGGGACCCCGGCCCCAGGTGACCGGGTCACGTGGGGACCCCGGGCCCAGGTAACCGGGTCATACCGAGTCCCCGGACCCAGGTCACCGGGTCAGTTCGGGACCCCGGACCCAGGTCGGGTCATGTCACGTCCCATGCCCGGGTCCCCGGGTTGGATTTTTACCCAGGCCCCGGGTCACGGGGTCATGTCGGGTCGCTGTCCCGGGTACCAGTGTCAGGTGACCACCCCGGCCCCGGGAGACGGAGTCATACCGGGTCCCCGGCCCAGGTCCCCGGGTTGCATCGGGACAAAAGCACCGGATCACTGGATCACGTGGGGGCCCGGGCCCGGGTCCCCGGGTTGCATCGGGACACCAGCGAAGGACCACCGGGTCCTGTCGGGTCCCCGGCCCGGGTCCCCTGGACAGGTCGTTAACCCGGCCCCAGGTCACCGGGTCGTGTCGGGTAACCGGCCTGGTTCCCAGGTTCCGGTGACCACCCCGGCACCAGGACTCCGGGTCCCGTGGGGACCCCGGCCCCAGGTGACCGGGTCACGCGGGGTCACCGGCCCCAGGTCAGCGGGTCACGTGGGGTCACCGGCCCCAGGTGACCGGGTCACGTGGGGTCACCGGCCCCAGGTGACCGGGTCACGTGAGGTCACCGGCCCCAGGTGACCGGGTCACGTGGGGTCACCGGCCCCAGGTGACCGGGTCACGTGGGGTCACCGGCCCCAGGTGACCGGGTCACGTGGGGTCACCGGCCCCAGGTGACCGGGTCACGTGGGGTCACCGGCCCCAGGTGACCGGGTCACGTGGGGTCACCGGCCCCAGGTGACCGGGTCACGTGGGGACACCGGCCCCAGGTGACCGGGTCACGTGGGGTCACCGGCCCCAGGTGACCGGGTCACGTGGGGACCCCGGCCCCAGGTGACCGGGTCACGTGGGGACACCGGCCCCAGGTCAGCGGGTCACGTGGGGTCACCGGCCCCAGGTGACCTGGTCACGTGGGGACCCCGGCCCCAGGTGACCGGGTCACGTGGGGACCCCGGGCCCAGGTAACCGGGTCATACCGAGTCCCCGGACCCAGGTCACCGGGTCAGTTCGGGACCCCGGACCCAGGTCGGGTCATGTCACGTCCCATGCCCGGGTCCCCGGGTTGGATTTTTACCCAGGCCCCGGGTCATGGGGTCATGTCGGGTCGCTGTCCCGGGTACCAGTGTCAGGTGACCACCCCGGCCCCGGGAGACGGAGTCATACCGGGTCCCCGGCCCAGGTCCCCGGGTTGCATCGGGACAAAAGCACCGGATCACTGTATCACGTGGGGGCCCGAGCCCGGGTCCCCGGGTTGCATCGGGACACCACCGAAGGACCACCGGGTCCTGTCGGGTCCCCGGCCCGGGTCCCCTGGACAGGTCGTTAACCCGGCCCCAGGTCACCGGGTCGTGTCGGGTAACCGGCCTGGTTCCCAGGTTCCGGTGACCACCCCGGCACCAGGACCCCGGGTCCCGTGGGGACCCCGGCACCAGGTGACCGGGTCACGTGGGGTCACCGGCCCCAGGTGACCGGGTCATGTGGGGTCACCGGCACCAGGTGACCGGGTCACGTGGGGTCACCGGCCCCAGGTGACCTGGTCACGTGGGGTCACCGGCCCCAGGTGACCGGGTCACGTGGGGTCACCGGCCCCAGGTGACCGGGTCACGTGAGGTCACCGGCCCCAGGTGACCGGGTCACGTGGGGTCACCGGCCCCAGGTGACCGGGTCACGTGGGGTCACCGGCCCCAGGTGACCGGGTCACGTGGGGTCACCGGCCCCAGGTGACCGGGTCACGTGGGGTCACCGGCCCCAGGTGACCGGGTCACGTGGGGTCACCGGCCCCAGGTGACCTGGTCACGTGGGGTCACCGGCCCCAGGTGACCGGGTCACGTGGGGTCACCGGCCCCAGGTGACCGGGTCACGTGGGGTCACCGGCCCCAGGTCAGCGGGTCACGTGGGGACCCCGGCCCCAGGTGACCGGGTCACGTGGGGACACCGGCCCCAGGTCAGCGGGTCACGTGGGGTCACCGGCCCCAGGTGACCTGGTCACGTGGGGACCCCGGCCCCAGGTGACCGGGTCACGTGGGGACCCCGGGCCCAGGTAACCGGGTCATACCGAGTCCCCGGACCCAGGTCACCGGGTCAGTTCGGGACCCCGGACCCAGGTCGGGTCATGTCACGTCCCATGCCCGGGTCCCCGGGTTGGATTTTTACCCAGGCCCCGGGTCACGGGGTCATGTCGGGTCGCTGTCCCGGGTACCAGTGTCAGGTGACCACCCCGGCCCCGGGAGACGGAGTCATACCGGGTCCCCGGCCCAGGTCCCCGGGTTGCATCGGGACAAAAGCACCGGATCACTGGATCACGTGGGGGCCCGGGCCCGGGTCCCCGGGTTGCATCGGGACACCAGCGAAGGACCACCGGGTCCTGTCGGGTCCCCGGCCCGGGTCCCCTGGACAGGTCGTTAACCCGGCCCCAGGTCACCGGGTCGTGTCGGGTAACCGGCCTGGTTCCCAGGTTCCGGTGACCACCCCGGCACCAGGACTCCGGGTCCCGTGGGGACCCCGGCCCCAGGTGACCGGGTCACGCGGGGTCACCGGCCCCAGGTCAGCGGGTCACGTGGGGTCACCGGCCCCAGGTGACCGGGTCACGTGGGGTCACCAGCCCCAGGTGACCGGGTCACGTGAGGTCACCGGCCCCAGGTGACCGGGTCACGTGGGGTCACCGGCCCCAGGTGACCGGGTCACGTGGGGTCACCGGCCCCAGGTGACCGGGTCACGTGGGGTCACCGGCCCCAGGTGACCGGGTCACATGGGGTCACCGGCCCCAGGTGACCGGGTCACGTGGGGTCACCGGCCCCAGGTGACCGGGTCACGTGGGGTCACCGGCCCCAGGTCAGCGGGTCACGTGGGGTCACCGGCCCCAGGTGACCTGGTCATGTGGGGTCACCGGCCCCAGGTGACCGGGTCACGTGGGGTCACCGGCCCCAGGTGACCGGGTCACGTGGGGTCACCGGACCCAGGTCAGCGGGTCACGTGGGGACACCGGCCCCAGGTAACCGGGTCATACCGAGTCCCCGGACCCAGGTCACCGGGTGAGTTCGGGACCCCGGACCCAGGTCGGGTCATGTCACGTCCCATGCCCGGGTCCCCGGGTTGGATTTTTACCCAGGCCCCGGGTCACAGGGTCATGTCGGGTCAACGGCCTGGGTACAAGGGTCTGGTGACCACCCCGACCCCAGATCCCCGGGTCATGACGGGACACCGGACCAGGTCCCCGAGTCCGGTCGACACCACAGCCCCAGGTCACCGGGTCATGTCGGGACCCAGCCCGGGTCCCCGGGACGGGTTTTTACCCCAGCCGCAGATCACCGGGTCCTGTCGGGTACCCGGGTCGGGTCCCCTGGACAGGTCGGCACCCCGGCCCCGGGTCACGGGGTCATGTCGGGTCGCTGTCCCGGGTACCAGTGTCAGGTGACCACCCCGGCCCCGGGAGACGGAGTCATACCGGGTCCCCGGCCCAGGTCCCCGGGTTGCATCGGGACAAAAGCACCGGATCACTGGATCACGTGGGGGCCCGGGCCCGGGTCCCCGGGTTGCATCGGGACACCAGCGAAGGACCACCGGGTCCTGTCGGGTCCCCGGCCCGGGTCCCCTGGACAGGTCGTTAACCCGGCCCCAGGTCACCGGGTCGTGTCGGGTAACCGGCCTGGTTCCTAGGTTCCGGTGACCACCCCGGCACCAGGACCCCGGGTCCCGTGGGGACACCGGCCCCAGGTGACCGGGTCACGTGGGGACCCCGGGCCCAGGTAACCGGGTCATACCGAGTCCCCGGACCCAGGTCACCGGGTCAGTTCGGGACCCCGGACCCAGGTCGGGTCATGTCACGTCCCATGCCCGGGTCCCCGGGTTGGATTTTTACCCAGGCCCCGGGTCACGGGGTCATGTCGGGTCGCTGTCCCGGGTACCAGTGTCAGGTGACCACCCCGGCCCCGGGAGATGGAGTCATACCGGGTCCCCGGCCCAGGTCCCCGGGTTGCATCGGGACAAAAGCACCGGATCACTGGATCACGTGGGGGCCCGGGCCCGGGTCCCCGGGTTGCATCGGGACACCAGCGAAGGACCACCGGGTCCTGTCGGGTCTCCGGCCCGGGTCCCCTGGACAGGTCGTTAACCCGGCCCCAGGTCACCGGGTCACGTGAGGTCACCGGCCCCAGGTGACCGGGTCACGTGGGGTCACCGGCCCCAGGTGACCGGGTCACGTGGGGTCACCGGCCCCAGGTCAGCGGGTCACGTGGGGTCACCGGCCCCAGGTGACCTGGTCACGTGGGGTCACCGGCCCCAGGTGACCGGGTCACGTGGGGTCACCGGCCCCAGGTGACCGGGTCACGTGGGGTCACCGGACCCAGGTCAGCGGGTCACGTGGGGACACCGGCCCCAGGTAACCGGGTCATACCGAGTCCCCGGACCCAGGTCACCGGGTGAGTTCGGGACCCCGGACCCAGGTCGGGTCATGTCACGTCCCATGCCCGGGTCCCCGGGTTGGATTTTTACCCAGGCCCCGGGTCACAGGGTCATGTCGGGTCAACGGCCTGGGTACAAGGGTCTGGTGACCACCCCGACCCCAGGTCCCCGGGTCATGACGGGACACCGGACCAGGTCCCCGAGTCCGGTCGACACCACAGCCCCAGGTCACCGGGTCATGTCGGGACCCAGCCCGGGTCCCCGGGACGGGTTTTTACCCCAGCCGCAGATCACCGGGTCCTGTCGGGTACCCGGGTCGAGTCCCCTGGACAGGTCGGCACCCCGGCCCCGGGTCACGGGGTCATGTCGGGTCGCTGTCCCGGGTACCAGTGTCAGGTGACCACCCCGGCCCCGGGAGACGGAGTCATACCGGGTCCCCGGCCCAGGTCCCCGGGTTGCATCGGGACAAAAGCACCGGATCACTGGATCACGTGGGGGCCTGGGCCCGGGTCCCCGGGTTGCATCGGGACACCAGCGAAGGACCACCGGGTCCTGTCGGGTCCCCGGCCCGGGTCCCCTGGACAGGTCGTTAACCCGGCCCCAGGTCACCGGGTCGTGTCGGGTAACCGGCCTGGTTCCCAGGTTCCGGTGACCACCCCGGCACCAGGACTCCGGGTCCCGTGTGGACCCCGGCCCCAGGTGACCGGGTCACGCGGGGTCACCGGCCCCAGGTCAGCGGGTCACGTGGGGTCACCGGCCCCAGGTGACCGGGTCACGTGGGGTCACCGGCCCCAGGTGACCGGGTCACGTGAGGTCACCGGCCCCAGGTGACCGGGTCACGTGGGGTCACCGGCCCCAGGTGACCGGGTCACGTGGGGTCACCGGCCCCAGGTGACCGGGTCACCTGGGGTCACCGGCCCCAGGTGACCGGGTCACGTGGGGTCACCGGCCCCAGGTGACCTGGTCACGTGGGGTCACCGGCCCCAGGTGACCGGGTCACGTGGGGACACCGGCCCCAGGTGACCGGGTCACGTGGGGTCACCGGCCCCAGGTCAGCGGGTCACGTGGGGACCCCGGCCCCAGGTGACCGGGTCACGTGGGGACACCGGCCCCAGGTCAGCGGGTCACGTGGGGTCACCGGCCCCAGGTGACCTGGTCACGTGGGGACCCCGGCCCCAGGTGACCTGGTCACGTGGGGACCCCGGCCCCAGGTCACCGGGTCAGTTCGGGACCCCGGACCCAGGTCGGGTCATGTCACGTCCCATGCCCGGGTCCCCGGGTTGGATTTTTACCCAGGCCCCGGGTCACGGGGTCATGTCGGGTCGCTGTCCCGGGTACCAGTGTCAGGTGACCACCCCGGCCCCGGGAGACGGAGTCATACCGGGTCCCCGGCCCAGGTCCCCGGGTTGCATCGGGACAAAAGCACCGGATCACTGGATCACGTGGGGGCCCGGGCCCGGGTCCCCGGGTTGCATCGGGACACCACCGAAGGACCACCGGGTCCTGTCGGGTCCCCGGCCCGGGTCCCCTGGACAGGTCGTTAACCCGGCCCCAGGTCACCGGGTCGTGTCGGGTAACCGGCCTGGTTCCCAGGTTCCGGTGACCACCCCGGCACCAGGACCCCGGGTCCCGTGGGGACCCCGGCACCAGGTGACCCGGTCACGTGGGGTCACCGGCCCCAGGTCAGCGGGTCACGTGGGGTCACCGGCCCCAGGTGACCGGGTCACGTGGGGTCACCGGCCCCAGGTGACCGGGTCACGTGGGGTCACCGGCCCCAGGTGACCGGGTCACGTGGGGTCACCGGCCCCAGGTGACCGGGTCACGTGGGGTCACCGGCCCCAGGTCAGCGGGTCACGTGGGGACCCCGGCCCCAGGTGACCGGGTCACGTGGGGACACCGGCCCCAGGTCAGCGGGTCACGTGGGGTCACTGGCCCCAGGTGACCTGGTCACGTGGGGACCCCGGCCCCAGGTGACCGGGTCACGTGGGGACCCCGGGCCCAGGTAACCGGGTCATACCGAGTCCCCGGACCCAGGTCACCGGGTCAGTTCGGGACCCCGGACCCAGGTCGGGTCATGTCACGTCCCATGCCCGGGTCCCCGGGTTGGATTTTTACCCAGGCCCCGGGTCACGGGGTCATGTCTGGTCGCTGTCCCGGGTACCAGTGTCAGGTGACCACCCCGGCCCCGGGAGACGGAGTCATACCGGGTCCCCGGCCCAGGTCCCCGGGTTGCATCGGGACAAAAGCACCGGATCACTGGATCACGTGGGGGCCCGGGCCCGGGTACCCGGGTTGCATCGGGACACCAGCGAAGGACCACCGGGTCCTGTCGGGTCCCCGGCCCGGGTCCCCTGGACAGGTCGTTAACCCGGCCCCAGGTCACCGGGTCGTGTCGGGTAACCGGCCTGGTTCCCAGGTTCCGGTGACCACCCCGGCACCAGGACTCCGGGTCCCGTGGGGACCCCGGCCCCAGGTGACCGGGTCACGCGGGGTCACCGGCCCCAGGTCAGCGGGTCACGTGGGGTCACCGGCCCCAGGTGACCGGGTCACGTGGGGTCACCGGCCCCAGGTGACCGGGTCACGTGAGGTCACCGGCCCCAGGTGACCGGGTCACGTGGGGTCACCGGCCCCAGGTGACCGGGTCACGTGGGGTCACCGGCCCCAGGTGACCGGGTCACGTGGGGTCACCGGCCCCAGGTGACCGGGTCACGTGGGGTCACCGGCCCCAGGTGACCGGGTCACGTGGGGTCACCGGCCCCAGGTGACCGGGTCACGTGGGGACACCGGCCCCAGGTGACCGGGTCACGTGGGGTCACCGGCCCCAGGTCAGCGGGTCACGTGGGGACCCCGGCCCCAGGTGACCGGGTCACGTGGGGACACCGGCCCCAGGTCAGCGGGTCACGTGGGGTCACCGGCCCCAGGTGACCTGGTCACGTGGGGACCCCGGCCCCAGGTGACCTGGTCACGTGGGGACCCCGGCCCCAGGTCACCGGGTCAGTTCGGGACCCCGGACCCAGGTCGGGTCATGTCACGTCCCATGCCCGGGTCCCCGGGTTGGATTTTTACCCAGGCCCCGGGTCACGGGGTCATGTCGGGTCGCTGTCCCGGGTACCAGTGTCAGGTGACCACCCCGGCCCCGGGAGACGGAGTCATACCGGGTCCCCGGCCCAGGTCCCCGGGTTGCATCGGGACAAAAGCACCGGATCACTGGATCACGTGGGGGCCCGGGCCCGGGTCCCCGGGTTGCATCGGGACACCAGCGAAGGACCACCGGGTCCTGTCGGGTCCCCGGCCCGGGTCCCCTGGACAGGTCGTTAACCCGGCCCCAGGTCACCGGGTCGTGTCGGGTAACCGGCCTGGTTCCCAGGTTCCGGTGACCACCCCGGCACCAGGACCCCGGGTCGCGTGGGGACCCCGGCACCAGGTGACCGGGTCATGTGGGGTCACCGGCCCCAGGTGACCGGGTCACGTGGGGACACCGGCCCCAGGTGACCGGGTCACGTGGGGTCACCGGCCCCAGGTCAGCGGGTCACGTGGGGTCACCGGCCCCAGGTCAGCGGGTCACGTGGGGACCCCGGCCCCAGGTGACCGGGTCACGTGGGGTCACCGGCCCCAGGTGACCGGGTCACGTGGGGTCACCGGCCCCAGGTGACCTGGTCACGTGGGGTCACCGGCCCCAGGTGACCGGGTCACGTGGGGTCACCGGCCCCAGGTGACCGGGTCACGTGAGGTCACCGGCCCCAGGTGACCGGGTCACGTGGGGTCACCGGCCCCAGGTGACCGGGTCACGTGGGGTCACCGGCCCCAGGTGACCGGGTCACGTCGGGTCACCGGCCCAGGTGACCGGGTCACGTGGGGTCACCGGCCCCAGGTGACCTGGTCACGTGGGGTCACCGGCCCCAGGTGACCGGGTCACGTGGGGTCACCGGCCCCAGGTGACCGGGTCACGTGGGGTCACCGGCCCCAGGTGACCGGGTCACGTGGGGTCACCGGCCCCAGGTCAGCGGGTCACGTGGGGACCCCGGCCCCAGGTGACCGGGTCACGTGGGGACACCGGCCCCAGGTCAGCGGGTCACGTGGGGTCACCGGCCCCAGGTGACCTGGTCACGTGGGGACCCCGGCCCCAGGTGACCGGGTCACGTGGGGACCCCGGGCCCAGGTAACCGGGTCATACCGAGTCCCCGGACCCAGGTCACCGGGTCAGTTCGGGACCCCGGACCCAGGTCGGGTCATGTCACGTCCCATGCCCGGGTCCCCGGGTTGGATTTTTACCCAGGCCCCGGGTCACGGGGTCATGTCGGGTCGCTGTCCCGGGTACCAGTGTCAGGTGACCACCCCGGCCCCGGGAGACGGAGTCATACCGGGTCCCCGGCCCAGGTCCCCGGGTTGCATCGGGACAAAAGCACCGGATCACTGGATCACGTGGGGGCCCGGGCCCGGGTCCCTGGGTTGCATCGGGACACCAGCGAAGGACCACCGGGTCCTGTCGGGTCCCCGGCCCGGGTCCCCTGGACAGGTCGTTAACCCGGCCCCAGGTCACCGGGTCGTGTCGGGTAACCGGCCTGGTTCCCAGGTTCCGGTGACCACCCCGGCACCAGGACCCCGGGTCCCGTGGGGACCCCGGCACCAGGTGACCGGGTCACGTGGGGTCACCGGCCCCAGGTGACCGGGTCACGTGGGGACACCGGCCCCAGGTGACCGGGTCACGTGGGGTCACCGGCCCCAGGTCAGCGGGTCACGTGGGGTCACCGGCCCCAGGTGACCGGGTCACGTGGGGTCACCGGCCCCAGGTGACCGGGTCACGTGGGGTCACCGGCACCAGGTGACCGGGTCACGTGGGGTCACCGGCCCCAGGTGACCTGGTCACGTGGGGTCACCGGCCCCAGGTGACCGGGTCACGTGGGGTCACCGGCCCCAGGTGACCGGGTCACGTGGGGTCACCGGCCCCAGGTGACCGGGTCACGTGAGGTCACCGGCCCCAGGTGACCGGGTCACGTGGGGTCACCGGCCCCAGGTGACCGGGTCACGTGGGGTCACCGGCCCCAGGTGACCGGGTCACGTGGGGACCCCGGCCCAGGTGACCGGGTCACGTGGGGTCACCGGCCCCAGGTGACCGGGTCACGTGGGGTCACCGGCCCCAGGTGACCTGGTCACGTGGGGTAACCGGCCCCAGGTGACCGGGTCACGTGGGGACCCCGGGCCCAGGTAACCGGGTCATACCGAGTCCCCGGACCCAGGTCACCGGGTCAGTTCGGGACCCCGGACCCAGGTCGGGTCATGTCACGTCCCATGCCCGGGTCCCCGGGTTGGATTTTTACCCAGGCCCCGGGTCACGGGGTCATGTCGGGTCGCTGTCCCGGGTACCAGGTTCCGGTGACCACCCCGGCACCAGGACACCGGGTCCCGTGGGGACCCCGGCCCCAGGTGACCGGGTCACGCGGGGTCACCGGCCCCAGGTCAGCGGGTCACGTGGGGTCACCGGCCCCAGGTGACCTGGTCACGTGGGGTCACCGGCCCCAGGTGACCGGGTCACGTGGGGTCACCGGCACCAGGTGACCTGGTCACGTGGGGTCACCGGCCCCAGGTGACCGGGTCACGTGGGGTCACCGGCACCAGGTGACCGGGTCACGTCGGGTCACCGGCCCCAGGTGACCTGGTCACGTGGGGTCACCGGCACCAGGTGACCGGGTCACGTGGGGTCACCGGCCCCAGGTGACCGGGTCACGTGGGGTCACCGGCCCCAGGTGACCGGGTCACGTGGGGTCACCGGCCCCAGGTGACCTGGTCACGTGGGGTCACCGGCCCCAGGTGACCGGGTCACGTGGGGTCACCGGCCCCAGGTGACCGGGTCACGTGAGGTCACCGGCCCCAGGTGACCGGGTCACGTGGGGTCACCGGCCCCAGGTGAGCGGGTCACGTGGGGTCACCGGCCCCAGGTGACCTGGTCACGTGGGGTCACCGGCCCCAGGTGACCGGGTCACGTGGGGTCACCGGCCCCAGGTGACCGGGTCACGTGGGGTCACCGGCCCCAGGTGACCGGGTCACGTGGGGACACCGGCCCCAGGTGACCGGGTCACGTGGGGTCACCGGCCCCAGGTGACCGGGTCACGTGAGGTCACCGGCCCCAGGTGACCGGGTCACGTGGGGTCACCGGCCCCAGGTGACCGGGTCACGTGGGGTCACCGGCCCCAGGTGACCGGGTCACCTGGGGTCACCGGCCCCAGGTGACCGGGTCACGTGGGGTCACCGGCCCCAGGTGACCGGGTCACGTGGGGACACCGGCCCCAGGTGACCGGGTCACGTGGGGTCACCGGCCCCAGGTCAGCGGGTCACGTGGGGACCCCGGCCCCAGGTGACCGGGTCACGTGGGGACACCGGCCCCAGGTCAGCGGGTCACGTGGGGTCACCGGCCCCACGTGACCTGGTCACGTGGGGACCCCGGCCCCAGGTGACCGGGTCACGTGGGGACCCCGGGCCCAGGTAACCGGGTCATACCGAGTCCCCGGACCCAGGTCACCGGGTCAGTTCGGGACCCCGGACCCAGGTCGGGTCATGTCACGTCCCATGCCCGGGTCCCCGGGTTGGATTTTTACCCAGGCCCCGGGTCACGGGGTCATGTCGGGTCGCTGTCCCGGGTACCAGTGTCAGGTGACCACCCCGGCCCCGGGAGACGGAGTCATACCGGGTCCCCGGCCCAGGTCCCCGGGTTGCATCGGGACAAAAGCACCGGATCACTGGATCACGTGGGGGCCCGGGCCCGGGTCCCCGGGTTGCATCGGGACACCACCGAAGGACCACCGGGTCCTGTCGGGTCCCCGGCCCGGGTCCCCTGGACAGGTCGTTAACCCGGCCCCAGGTCACCGGGTCGTGTCGGGTAACCGGCCTGGTTCCCAGGTTCCGGTGACCACCCCGGCACCAGGACCCCGGGTCCCGTGGGGACCCCGGCCCCAGGTGACCGGGTCACGCGGGGTCACCGGCCCCAGGTCAGCGGGTCACGTGGGGTCACCGGCCCCAGGTGACCTGGTCACGTGGGGTCACCGGCCCCAGGTGACCGGGTCACGTGGGGTCACCGGCACCAGGTGACCTGGTCACGTGGGGTCACCGGCCCCAGGAGACCGGGTCACGTGGGGTCACCGGCACCAGGTGACCGGGTCACGTGGGGTCACCGGCCCCAGGTGACCTGGTCACGTGGGGTCACCGGCACCAGGTGACCGGGTCACGTGGCGTCACCGGCCCCAGGTGACCTGGTCACGTGGGGTCACCGGCCCCAGGTGACCGGGTCACGTGGGGTCACCGGCCCCAGGTGACCGGGTCACGTGAGGTCACCGGCCCCAGGTGACCGGGTCACGTGGGGTCACCGGCCCCAGGTGACCGGGTCACGTGGGGTCACCGGCCCCAGGTGACCTGGTCACGTGGGGTCACCGGCCCCAGGTGACCTGGTCACGTGGGATCACCGGCCCCAGGTGACCGGGTCACGTGGGGTCACCGGCCCCAGGTGACCGGGTCACGTGGGGACACCGGCCCCAGGTGACCGGGTCACGTGGGGTCACCGGCCCCAGGTGACCGGGTCACGTGAGGTCACCGGCCCCAGGTGACCGGGTCACGTGGGGTCACCGGCCCCAGGTGACCGGGTCACGTGGGGTCACCGGCCCCAGGTGACCGGGTCACGTGGGGTCACCGGCCCCAGGTGACCGGGTCACGTGGGGACACCGGCCCCAGGTGACCGGGTCACGTGGGGTCACCGGCCCCAGGTCAGCGGGTCACGTGGGGACCCCGGCCCCAGGTGACCGGGTCACGTGGGGACACCGGCCCCAGGTCAGCGGGTCACGTGGGGTCACCGGCCCCAGGTGACCTGGTCACGTGGGGACCCCGGCCCCAGGTGACCGGGTCACGTGGGGACCCCGGGCCCAGGTAACCGGGTCATACCGAGTCCCCGGACCCAGGTCACCGGGTCAGTTCGGGACCCCGGACCCAGGTCGGGTCATGTCACGTCCCATGCCCGGGTCCCCGGGTTGGATTTTTACCCAGGCCCCGGGTCACGGGGTCATGTCGGGTCGCTGTCCCGGGTACCAGTGTCAGGTGACCACCCCGGCCCCGGGAGACGGAGTCATACCGGGTCCCCGGCCCAGGTCCCCGGGTTGCATCGGGACAAAAGCACCGGATCACTGGATCACGTGGGGGCCCGGGCCCGGGTCCCTGGGTTGCATCGGGACACCAGCGAAGGACCACCGGGTCCTGTCGGGTCCCCGGCCCGGGTCCCCTGGACAGGTCGTTAACCCGGCCCCAGGTCACCGGGTCGTGTCGGGTAACCGGCCTGGTTCCCAGGTTCCGGTGACCACCCCGGCACCAGGACCCCGGGTCCCGTGGGGACCCCGGCACCAGGTGACCGGGTCACGTGGGGTCACCGGCCCCAGGTGACCGGGTCACGTGGGGACACCGGCCCCAGGTGACCGGGTCACGTGGGGTCACCGGCCCCAGGTCAGCGGGTCACGTGGGGTCACCGGCCCCAGGTGACCGGGTCACGTGGGGTCACCGGCCCCAGGTGACCGGGTCACGTGGGGTCACCGGCACCAGGTGACCGGGTCACGTGGGGTCACCGGCCCCAGGTGACCTGGTCACGTGGGGTCACCGGCCCCAGGTGACCGGGTCACGTGGGGTCACCGGCCCCAGGTGACCGGGTCACGTGGGGTCACCGGCCCCAGGTGACCGGGTCACGTGAGGTCACCGGCCCCAGGTGACCGGGTCACGTGGGGTCACCGGCCCCAGGTGACCGGGTCACGTGGGGTCACCGGCCCCAGGTGACCGGGTCACGTGGGGACCCCGGCCCAGGTGACCGGGTCACGTGGGGTCACCGGCCCCAGGTGACCGGGTCACGTGGGGTCACCGGCCCCAGGTGACCTGGTCACGTGGGGTAACCGGCCCCAGGTGACCGGGTCACGTGGGGACCCCGGGCCCAGGTAACCGGGTCATACCGAGTCCCCGGACCCAGGTCACCGGGTCAGTTCGGGACCCCGGACCCAGGTCGGGTCATGTCACGTCCCATGCCCGGGTCCCCGGGTTGGATTTTTACCCAGGCCCCGGGTCACGGGGTCATGTCGGGTCGCTGTCCCGGGTACCAGTGTCAGGTGACCACCCCGGCCCCGGGAGATGGAGTCATACCGGGTCCCCGGCCCAGGTCCCCGGGTTGCATCGGGACAAAAGCACCGGATCACTGGATCACGTGGGGGCCCGGGCCCGGGTCCCCGGGTTGCATCGGGACACCAGCGAAGGACCACCGGGTCCTGTCGGGTCCCCGGCCCGGGTCCCCTGGACAGGTCGTTAACCCGGCCCCAGGTCACCGGGTCGTGTCGGGTAACCGGCCTGGTTCCCAGGTTCCGGTGACCACCCCGGCACCAGGACACCGGGTCCCGTGGGGACCCCGGCCCCAGGTGACCGGGTCACGCGGGGTCACCGGCCCCAGGTCAGCGGGTCACGTGGGGTCACCGGCCCCAGGTGACCTGGTCACGTGGGGTCACCGGCCCCAGGTGACCGGGTCACGTGGGGTCACCGGCACCAGGTGACCTGGTCACGTGGGGTCACCGGCCCCAGGTGACCGGGTCACGTGGGGTCACCGGCACCAGGTGACCGGGTCACGTGGGGTCACCGGCCCCAGGTGACCTGGTCACGTGGGGTCACCGGCACCAGGTGACCGGGTCACGTGGGGTCACCGGCCCCAGGTGACCGGGTCACGTGGGGTCACCGGCCCCAGGTGACCGGGTCACGTGGGGTCACCGGCCCCAGGTGACCTGGTCACGTGGGGTCACCGGCCCCAGGTGACCGGGTCACGTGGGGTCACCGGCCCCAGGTGACCGGGTCACGTGAGGTCACCGGCCCCAGGTGACCGGGTCACGTGGGGTCACCGGCCCCAGGTGAGCGGGTCACGTGGGGTCACCGGCCCCAGGTGACCTGGTCACGTGGGGTCACCGGCCCCAGGTGACCGGGTCACGTGGGGTCACCGGCCCCAGGTGACCGGGTCACGTGGGGTCACCGGCCCCAGGTGACCGGGTCACGTGGGGACACCGGCCCCAGGTGACCGGGTCACGTGGGGTCACCGGCCCCAGGTGACCGGGTCACGTGAGGTCACCGGCCCCAGGTGACCGGGTCACGTGGGGTCACCGGCCCCAGGTGACCGGGTCACGTGGGGTCACCGGCCCCAGGTGACCGGGTCACCTGGGGTCACCGGCCCCAGGTGACCGGGTCACGTGGGGTCACCGGCCCCAGGTGACCGGGTCACGTGGGGACACCGGCCCCAGGTGACCGGGTCACGTGGGGTCACCGGCCCCAGGTCAGCGGGTCACGTGGGGACCCCGGCCCCAGGTGACCGGGTCACGTGGGGACACCGGCCCCAGGTCAGCGGGTCACGTGGGGTCACCGGCCCCACGTGACCTGGTCACGTGGGGACCCCGGCCCCAGGTGACCGGGTCACGTGGGGACCCCGGGCCCAGGTAACCGGGTCATACCGAGTCCCCGGACCCAGGTCACCGGGTCAGTTCGGGACCCCGGACCCAGGTCGGGTCATGTCACGTCCCATGCCCGGGTCCCCGGGTTGGATTTTTACCCAGGCCCCGGGTCACGGGGTCATGTCGGGTCGCTGTCCCGGGTACCAGTGTCAGGTGACCACCCCGGCCCCGGGAGACGGAGTCATACCGGGTCCCCGGCCCAGGTCCCCGGGTTGCATCGGGACAAAAGCACCGGATCACTGGATCACGTGGGGGCCCGGGCCCGGGTCCCCGGGTTGCATCGGGACACCACCGAAGGACCACCGGGTCCTGTCGGGTCCCCGGCCCGGGTCCCCTGGACAGGTCGTTAACCCGGCCCCAGGTCACCGGGTCGTGTCGGGTAACCGGCCTGGTTCCCAGGTTCCGGTGACCACCCCGGCACCAGGACCCCGGGTCCCGTGGGGACCCCGGCCCCAGGTGACCGGGTCACGCGGGGTCACCGGCCCCAGGTCAGCGGGTCACGTGGGGTCACCGGCCCCAGGTGACCTGGTCACGTGGGGTCACCGGCCCCAGGTGACCGGGTCACGTGGGGTCACCGGCACCAGGTGACCTGGTCACGTGGGGTCACCGGCCCCAGGAGACCGGGTCACGTGGGGTCACCGGCACCAGGTGACCGGGTCACGTGGGGTCACCGGCCCCAGGTGACCTGGTCACGTGGGGTCACCGGCACCAGGTGACCGGGTCACGTGGCGTCACCGGCCCCAGGTGACCTGGTCACGTGGGGTCACCGGCCCCAGGTGACCGGGTCACGTGGGGTCACCGGCCCCAGGTGACCGGGTCACGTGAGGTCACCGGCCCCAGGTGACCGGGTCACGTGGGGTCACCGGCCCCAGGTGACCGGGTCACGTGGGGTCACCGGCCCCAGGTGACCTGGTCACGTGGGGTCACCGGCCCCAGGTGACCTGGTCACGTGGGATCACCGGCCCCAGGTGACCGGGTCACGTGGGGTCACCGGCCCCAGGTGACCGGGTCACGTGGGGACACCGGCCCCAGGTGACCGGGTCACGTGGGGTCACCGGCCCCAGGTGACCGGGTCACGTGAGGTCACCGGCCCCAGGTGACCGGGTCACGTGGGGTCACCGGCCCCAGGTGACCGGGTCACGTGGGGTCACCGGCCCCAGGTGACCGGGTCACGTGGGGTCACCGGCCCCAGGTGACCGGGTCACGTGGGGACACCGGCCCCAGGTGACCGGGTCACGTGGGGTCACCGGCCCCAGGTCAGCGGGTCACGTGGGGACCCCGGCCCCAGGTGACCGGGTCACGTGGGGACACCGGCCCCAGGTCAGCGGGTCACGTGGGGTCACCGGCCCCAGGTGACCTGGTCACGTGGGGACCCCGGCCCCAGGTGACCGGGTCACGTGGGGACCCCGGGCCCAGGTAACCGGGTCATACCGAGTCCCCGGACCCAGGTCACCGGGTCAGTTCGGGACCCCGGACCCAGGTCGGGTCATGTCACGTCCCATGCCCGGGTCCCCGGGTTGGATTTTTACCCAGGCCCCGGGTTACGGGGTCATGTCGGGTCGCTGTCCCGGGTACCAGTGTCAGGTGACCACCCCGGCCCCGGGAGACGGAGTCATACCGGGTCCCCGGCCCAGGTCCCCGGGTTGCATCGGGACAAAAGCACCGGATCACTGGATCACGTGGGGGCCCGGGCCCGGGTCCCCGGGTTGCATCGGGACACCACCGAAGGACCACCGGGTCCTGTCGGGTCCCCGGCCCGGGTCCCCTGGACAGGTCGTTAACCCGGCCCCAGGTCACCGGGTCGTGTCGGGTAACCGGCCTGGTTCCCAGGTTCCGGTGACCACCCCGGCACCAGGACCCCGGGTCCCGTGGGGACCCCGGCACCAGGTGACCGGGTCACGTGGGGTCACCGGCCCCAGGTGACCGGGTCACGTGGGGACACCGGCCCCAGGTGACCGGGTCACGTGGGGTCACCGGCCCCAGGTCAGCGGGTCACGTGGGGTCACCGGCCCCAGGTGACCGGGTCACGTGGGGTCACCGGCCCCAGGTGACCGGGTCACGTGGGGTCACCGGCCCCAGGTGACCGGGTCACGTGGGGTCACCGGCCCCAGGTGACCTGGTCACGTGGGGTCACCGGCCCCAGGTGACCGGGTCACGTGGGGTCACCGGCCCCAGGTGACCGGGTCACGTGAGGTCACCGGCCCCAGGTGACCGGGTCACGTGGGGTCACCGGCCCCAGGTGACCGGGTCACGTGGGGTCACCGGCCCCAGGTGACCGGGTCACGTCGGGTCACCGGCCCAGGTGACCGGGTCACGTGGGGTCACCGGCCCCAGGTGACCTGGTCACGTGGGGTCACCGGCCCCAGGTGACCGGGTCACGTGGGGTCACCGGCCCCAGGTGACCGGGTCACGTGGGGTCACCGGCCCCAGGTGACCGGGTCACGTGGGGTCACCGGCCCCAGGTGACCGGGTCACGTGGGGTCACCGGCCCCAGGTGACCGGGTCACGTGGGGTCACCGGCCCCAGGTCAGCGGGTCACGTGGGGACCCCGGCCCCAGGTGACCGGGTCACGTGGGGACACCGGCCCCAGGTCAGCGGGTCACGTGGGGTCACCGGCCCCAGGTGACCTGGTCACGTGGGGACCCCGGCCCCAGGTGACCGGGTCACGTGGGGACCCCGGGCCCAGGTAACCGGGTCATACCGAGTCCCCGGACCCAGGTCACCGGGTCAGTTCGGGACCCCGGACCCAGGTCGGGTCATGTCACGTCCCATGCCCGGGTCCCCGGGTTGGATTTTTACCCAGGCCCCGGGTCACGGGGTCATGTCGGGTCGCTGTCCCGGGTACCAGTGTCAGGTGACCACCCCGGCCCCGGGAGACGGAGTCATACCGGGTCCCCGGCCCAGGTCCCCGGGTTGCATCGGGACAAAAGCACCGGATCACTGGATCACGTGGGGGCCCGGGCCCGGGTCCCCGGGTTGCATCGGGACACCAGCGAAGGACCACCGGGTCCTGTCGGGTCCCCGGCCCGGGTCCCCTGGACAGGTCGTTAACCCGGCCCCAGGTCAGCGGGTCGTGTCGGGTAACCGGCCTGGTTCCCAGGTTCCGGTGACCACCCCGGCACCAGGACCCCGGGTCCCGTGGGGACCCCGGCACCAGGTGACCGGGTCACGTGGGGTCACCGGCCCCAGGTGACCGGGTCACGTGGGGTCACCGGCCCCAGGTGACCGGGTCACGTGGGGTCACCGGCCCCAGGTCAGCGGGTCACGTGGGGTCACCGGCCCCAGGTGACCGGGTCACGTGGGGTCACCGGCCCCAGGTGACCGGGTCACGTGAGGTCACCGGCCCCAGGTGACCGGGTCACGTGGGGTCACCGGCCCCAGGTGACCTGGTCACGTGGGGTCACCGGCCCCAGGTGACCGGGTCACGTGGGGTCACCGGCCCCAGGTGACCGGGTCACGTGGGGTCACCGGCCCCAGGTGACCGGGTCACGTGGGGTCACCGGCCCCAGGTCAGCGGGTCACGTGGGGTCACCGGCCCCAGGTGACCTGGTCACGTGGGGTCACCGGCCCCAGGTGACCGGGTCACGTGGGGTCACCGGCCCCAGGTGACCGGGTCACGTGGGGTCACCGGCCCCAGGTCAGCGGGTCACGTGGGGTCACCGGCCCCAGGTGACCTGGTCACGTGGGGTCACCGGCCCCAGGTGACCGGGTCACGTGGGGTCACCGGACCCAGGTCAGCGGGTCACGTGGGGACACCGGCCCCAGGTAACCGGGTCATACCGAGTCCCCGGACCCAGGTCACCGGGTGAGTTCGGGACCCCGGACCCAGGTCGGGTCATGTCACGTCCCATGCCCGGGTCCACGGGTTGGATTTTTACCCAGGCCCCGGGTCACAGGGTCATGTCGGGTCAACGGCCTGGGTACAAGGGTCTGGTGACCACCCCGACCCCAGGTCCCCGGGTCATGACGGGACACCGGACCAGGTCCCCGAGTCCGGTCGACACCACAGCCCCAGGTCACCGGGTCATGTCGGGACCCAGCCCGGGTCCCCGGGACGGGTTTTTACCCCAGCCGCAGATCACCGGGTCCTGTCGGGTACCCGGGTCGGGTCCCCTGGACAGGTCGGCACCCCGGCCCCGGGTCACGGGGTCATGTCGGGTCGCTGTCCCGGGTACCAGTGTCAGGTGACCACCCCGGCCCCGGGAGACGGAGTCATACCGGGTCCCCGGCCCAGGTCCCCGGGTTGCATCGGGACAAAAGCACCGGATCACTGGATCACGTGGGGGCCCGGGCCCGGGTCCCCGGGTTGCATCGGGACACCAGCGAAGGACCACCGGGTCCTGTCGGGTCCCCGGCCCGGGTCCCCTGGACAGGTCGTTAACCCGGCCCCAGGTCACCGGGTCGTGTCGGGTAACCGGCCTGGTTCCCAGGTTCCGGTGACCACCCCGGCACCAGGACCCCGGGTCCCGTGGGGACCCCGGCACCAGGTGACCGGGTCACGTGGGGTCACCGGCCCCAGGTGACCGGGTCACGTGGGGACACCGGCCCCAGGTGACCGGGTCACGTGGGGTCACCGGCCCCAGGTCAGCGGGTCACGTGGGGTCACCGGCCCCAGGTGACCGGGTCACGTGGGGTCACCGGCCCCAGGTGACCGGGTCACGTGGGGTCACCGGCACCAGGTGACCGGGTCACGTGGGGTCACCGGCCCCAGGTGACCGGGTCACGTGGGGTCACCGGCCCCAGGTGACCGGGTCACGTGAGGTCACCGGCCCCAGGTGACCGGGTCACGTGGGGTCACCGGCCCCAGGTGACCTGGTCACGTGGGGTAACCGGCCCCAGGTGACCGGGTCACGTGGGGACCCCGGGCCCAGGTAACCGGGTCATACCGAGTCCCCGGACCCAGGTCACCGGGTCAGTTCGGGACCCCGGACCCAGGTCGGGTCATGTCACGTCCCATGCCCGGGTCCCCGGGTTGGATTTTTACCCAGGCCCCGGGTCACGGGGTCATGTCGGGTCGCTGTCCCGGGTACCAGTGTCAGGTGACCACCCCGGCCCCGGGAGACGGAGTCATACCGGGTCCCCGGCCCAGGTCCCCGGGTTGCATCGGGACAAAAGCACCGGATCACTGGATCACGTGGGGGCCCGGGCCCGGGTCCCCGGGTTGCATCGGGACACCACCGAAGGACCACCGGGTCCTGTCGGGTCCCCGGCCCGGGTCCCATGGACAGGTCGTTAACCCGGCCCCAGGTCACCGGGTCGTGTCGGGTAACCGGCCTGGTTCCCAGGTTCCGGTGACCACCCCGGCACCAGGACCCCGGGTCCCGTGGGGACCCCGGCACCAGGTGACCGGGTCACGTGGGGTCACCGGCCCCAGGTGACCGGGTCACGTGGGGTCACCGGCCCCAGGTGACCGGGTCACGTGGGGTCACCGGCCCCAGGTGACCGGGTCACGTGGGGTCACCGGCCCCAGGTGACCTGGTCACGTGGGGTCACCGGCCCCAGGTGACCGGGTCACGTGGGGTCACCGGCCCCAGGTGACCGGGTCTGGTGGGGTCACCGGACCCAGGTCAGCGGGTCGCGTGGGGACACCGGCCCCAGGTAACCGGGTCATACCGAGTCCCCGGACCCAGGTCACCGGGTGAGTTCGGGACCCCGGACCCAGGTCGGGTCATGTCACGTCCCATGCCCGGGTCCCCGGGTTGGATTTTTACCCAGGCCCCGGGTCACAGGGTCATGTCGGGTCAACGGCCTGGGTACAAGGGTCTGGTGACCACCCCGACCCCAGGTCCCCGGGTCATGACGGGACACCGGACCAGGTCCCCGAGTCCGGTCGACACCACAGCCCCAGGTCACCGGGTCATGTCGGGACCCAGCCCGGTTCCCCGGGACGGGTTTTTACCCCAGCCGCAGATCACCGGGTCCTGTCGGGTACCCGGGTCGGGTCCCCTGGACAGGTCGGCACCCCGGCCCCGGGTCACGGGGTCATGTGGAGTCGCTGTCCCGGGTACCAGTGTCAGGTGACCACCCCGGCCCCGGGAGACGGAGTCATACCGGGTCCCCGGCCCAGGTCCCCGGGTTGCATCGGGACAAAAGCACCGGATCACTGGATCACGTGGGGGCCCGGGCCCGGGTCCCCGGGTTGCATCGGGACACCAGCGAAGGACCACCGGGTCCTGTCGGGTCCCCGGCCCGGGTCCCCTGGACAGGTCGTTAACCCGGCCCCAGGTCACCGGGTCATGTCACGCACCCGGCCTGGTTCCCAGGTTCCGGTGACCACCCCGGCACCAGGACCCCGGGTCACGTGGGGACACCGGCCCCAGGTGACCGGGTCACGTGGGGACACCGGCCCCAGGTCATCGGGTCACGTGGGGTCACCGGCCCCAGGTGACCGGGTCACGTGGGGTCACCGGCCCCAGGTGACCTGGTCACGTGGGGTCACCGGCCCCAGGTGACCGGGTCACGTGGGGTCACCGGCCCCAGGTGACCGGGTCACGTGGGGACACCGGCCCCAGGTGACCGGGTCACGTGGGGTCACCGGCCCCAGGTGACCGGGTCACGTGGGGTCACCGGCCCCAGGTGACCGGGTCACGTGGGGTCACCGGCCCCAGGTGACCGGGTCACGTGGGGTCACCGGCCCCAGGTGACCGGGTCACGTGAGGTCACCGGCCCCAGGTGACCGGGTCACGTGGGGTCACCGGCCCCAGGTGACCGGGTCACGTGGGGTCACCGGCCCCAGGTGACCGGGTCACGTGGGGTCACCGGCCCCAGGTGACCTGGTCACGTGGGGTAACCGGCCCCAGGTGACCGGGTCACGTGGGGACCCCGGGCCCAGGTAACCGGGTCATACCGAGTCCCCGGACCCAGGTCACCGGGTCAGTTCGGGACCCCGGACCCAGGTCGGGTCATGTCACGTCCCATGCCCGGGTCCCCGGGTTGGATTTTTACCCAGGCCCCGGGTCACGGGGTCATGTCGGGTCGCTGTCCCGGGTACCAGTGTCAGGTGACCACCCCGGCCCCGGGAGACGGAGTCATACCGGGTCCCCGGCCCAGGTCCCCGGGTTGCATCGGGACAAAAGCACCGGATCACTGGATCACGTGGGGGCCCGGGCCCGGGTCCCCGGGTTGCATCGGGACACCACCGAAGGACCACCGGGTCCTGTCGGGTCCCCGGCCCGGGTCCCATGGACAGGTCGTTAACCCGGCCCCAGGTCACCGGGTCGTGTCGGGTAACCGGCCTGGTTCCCAGGTTCCGATGACCACCCCGGCACCAGGACCCCGGGTCACGTGGGGACACCGGCCCCAGGTGACCGGGTCACGTGGGGTCACCGGCCCCAGGTGACCCGGTCACGTGGGGTCACCGGCCCCAGGTGACCGGGTCACGTGGGGACACCGGCCTCAGGTCAGCGGGTCACGTGGGGTCACCGGCACCAGGTGACTGGGTCACGTGGGGTCACCGGCCCCAGGTGACCTGGTCACGTGGGGTCACCGGCCCCAGGTGACCGGGTCACGTGGGGTCACCGGCCCCAGGTGACCGGGTCACGTGAGGTCACCGGCCCCAGGTGACCGGGTCACGTGGGGTCACCGGCCCCAGGTGACCGGGTCACGTGGGGTCACCGGCCCCAGGTGACCGGGTCACGTGGGGTCACCGGCCCCAGGTGACCGGGTCACGTGGGGTCACCGGCCCCAGGTGACCGGGTCACGTGGGGACACCGGCCCCAGGTGACCGGGTCACGTGGGGTCACCGGCCCCAGGTCAGCGGGTCACGTGGGGTCACCGGCCCCAGGTGACCTGGTCACGTGGGGTCACCGGCCCCAGGTAACCGGGTCATACCGAGTCCCCGGACCCAGGTCACCGGGTGAGTTCGGGACCCCGGACCCAGGTCGGGTCATGTCACGTCCCATGCCCGGGTCCCCGGGTTGGATTTTTACCCAGGGCTCGGGTCACAGGGTCATGTCGGGTCAACGGCCTGGGTACAAGGGTCTGGTGACCACCCCGACCCCAGGTCCCCGGGTCATGACGGGACACCGGACCAGGTCCCCGAGTCCGGTCGACACCACAGCCCCAGGTCACCGGGTCATGTCGGGACCCAGCCCGGGTCCCCGGGACGGGTTTTTACCCCAGCCGCAGATCACCGGGTCCTGTCGGGTACCCGGGTCGGGTCCCCTGGACAGGTCGGCACCCCGGCCCCGGGTCACGGGGTCATGTCGGGTCGCTGTCCCGGGTACCAGTGTCAGGTGACCACCCCGGCCCCGGGAGACGGAGTCATACCGGGTCCCCGGCCCAGGTCCCCGGGTTGCATCGGGACAAAAGCACCGGATCACTGGATCACGTGGGGGCCCGGGCCCGGGTCCCCGGGTTGCATCGGGACACCAGCGAAGGACCACCGGGTCCTGTCGGGTCCCCGGCCCGGGTCCCCTGGACAGGTCGTTAACCCGGCCCCAGGTCACCCGGTCATCTCGCGCACCCGGCCTGGTTCCCAGGTTCCGATGACCACCCCGGCACCAGGACCCCGAGTCACGTGGGGACACCGGCCCCAGGTGACCGGGTCACGTGGGGTCACTGGCCCCAGGTGACCGGGTCACGTGGGGACACCGGCCTCAGGTCAGCGGGTCACGTGGGGACCCCGGACCCAGGTCAGCGGGTCACGTGGGGACACCGGCCCCAGGTAACCGGGTCATACCGAGTCCCCGGACCCAGGTCCACGAGTCCGTCGACACCACAGCCCCGGGTCACCGGGTCGTGTCGGGTAACCGGCCTGGTTCCCAGGTTCCGATGACCACCCCGGCACCAGGACTCTGGGTCACGTGGGGACACCGGCCCCAGGTGACCGGGTCACGTGGGGTCACAGGACCCAGGTGACCCGGTCACGTGGGGACACCGGCCCCAGGTGACCGGGTCACGTGGGGTCACCAGCCCCAGGTGACCCGGTCACGTGGGGTCACCGGCACCAGGTGACCGGGTCACGTGGGGTCACCGGCCCCAGGTGACCGGGTCACGTGGGGTCACCGGCCCCAGGTCAGCGGGTCACGTGGGGACACCGGCCCCAGGTGACCGGGTCACGTGGGGTCACCGGCCCCAGGTGACCGGGTCACGTGGGGTCACCGGCCCCAGGTCAGCGGGTCACGTGGGGTCACCGGCCCCAGGTGACCAGGTCACGTGGGGACACCGGCCCCAGTTGACCGGGTCACGTGGGGACACCGGCCCCAGGTGACCGGGTCACGTGGGGTCACCGGCCCCAGGTCACCGGGTCACGTGGGGTCACCGGCCCAGGTGACCGGGTCACGTGGGGTCACCGGCCCCAGGTGACCGGGTCACGTGGGGTCATCGGCCCCAGGTGACCGGGTCACGTGGGGACACCGGCCCCAGGTGACCGGGTCACGTGGGGACACCGGCCCCAGGTGACCGGGTCACGTGGGGTCACCGGCCCCAGGTGACCGGGTCACGTGGGGTCACCGGCCCCAGGTGACCGGGTCACGTGGTGTCACCGGCCCCAGGTGACCCGGTCACGTGGGGTCACCGGCCCCAGGTGACCGGGTCACGTGGGTCACCGGCCCCAGGTCAGCGGGTCACGTGGGGACACCGGCCCCAGGTGACCGGGTCACGTGGGGACACCGGCCTCATGTCAGCGGGTCACGTGGGGACCCCGGACCCAGGTCAGCGGGTCACGTGGGGACACCGGCCCCAGGTAACCGGGTCATACCGAGTCCCCGGACCCAGGTCACTGGGTCAGTTCGGGACCCCGGACCCAGGTCGGGTCATGTCACGTCCCATGCCCGGGTCCCCGGGTTGGATTTTTACCCAGGCCCCGGGTCACAGGGTCATGTCGGGTCAACGGCCTGGGTACAAGGGTCTGGTGACCACCCCGACCCCAGGTCTCCGGGTCATGACGGGACACCGGACCAGGTCCCCGAGTCCGGTCGACACCACAGCCCCAGGTCACCGGGTCATGTCGGGACCCAGCCCGGGTCCCCGGGACGGGTTTTTACCCCAGCCGCAGATCACCGGGTCCTGTCGGGTACCCGGGTCGGGTCCCCTGGACAGGTCGGCACCCCGGCCCCGGGTCACGGGGTCATGTCGGGTCGCTGTCCCGGGTACCAGTGTCAGGTGACCACCCCGGCCCCGGGAGACGGAGTCATACCGGGTCCCCGGCCCGGGTCCCCGGGTTGCATCGGGACAAAAGCACCGGATCACTGGATCACGTGGGGGCCCGGGCCCGGGTCCCCGGGTTGCATCGGGACACCAGCGAAGGACCACCGGGTCCTGTCGGGTCCCCGGCCCGGGTCCCCTGGACAGGTCGTTAACCCGGCCCCAGGTCACCGGGTCATGTCGCGCACCCGGCCTGGTTCCCACGTTCCGGAGACCACCCCAGCACCAGGACCCCGGGTCCCGTGGGGACCCCGGCCCCAGGTGACCGGGTCACGCGGGGTCACCGGCCCCAGGTCAGCAGGTCACGTGGGGTCACCGGCGCCAGGTCAGCGGGTCACGTAGGGACACCGGCGCCAGGTCAGCGGGTCACGTGGGGACACCGGCCCCAGGTCACCGCGTCAGGTCGGGACCCCGAACCCAGGTCCACGAGTCCGTCGACACAACAGCCCCGGGTCACCGGGTCGTGTCGGGTAACCGGCCTGGTTCCCAGGTTCCGATGACCACCCCGGCAGCAGGACTCTGGGTCACGTGGGGACACCGGCCCCAGGTGACCGGGTCACGTGGGGTCACCGGACCCAGGTGACCCGGTCACGTGGGGACACCGGCCCCAGGTGACCGGGTCACGTGGGGTCACCGGCCCCAGGTGACCCGGTCACGTGGGGTCACCGGCCCCAGGTGACCGGGTCACGTGGGGTCACCGGCCCCAGGTGACCGGGTCACGTGGGGTCACCAGGTCCCAGATGACCGGGTCACGTGGGGACACCGGCCCCAGGTGACCGGGTCACGTGGGGTCACCGGCCCCAGGTGACCGGGTCACGTGGGGTCACCGGCCCCAGGTCAGCGGGTCACGTGGGGTCACCGGCCCCAGGTGACCGGGTCACGTGGGGACACCGGCCCCAGGTGACCGGGTCACGTGGGGTCACCGGCCCCAGGTCAGCGGGTCACGTGGGGACACCGGCCCCAGGTGACCGGGTCACGTGGGGTCACCGGCCCCAGGTGACCGGGTCACGTGGGGTCACCGGCCCCAGGTGACCGGGTCACGTGGGGACACCGGCCCCAGGTGACCGGGTCACGTGGGGTCACCGGCCCCAGGTGACCGGGTCACGTGGGGTCACCTGCACCAGGTGACCGGGTCACGTGGGGACACCGGCCCCAGGTGACCGGGTCACGTGGGGTCACCGGCCCCAGGTCAGCGGGTCACGTGGGGACCCCGGCCCCAGGTGACCGGGTCACGTGGGGACCCCGGACCCAGGTAACCGGGTCATACCGAGTCCCCGGACCCAGGTCACCGGGTCAGTTCGGGACCCCGGACCCAGGTCGGGTCATGTCACGTCCCATGCCCGGGTCCCCGGGTTGGATTTTTACCCAGGCCCCGGGTCACAGGGTCATGTCGGGTCAACGGCCTGGGTAGAAGGGTTTGGTGACCACCCCGACCCCAGGTCTCCGGGTCATGACGGGACACCGGACCAGGTCCCCGAGTCCGGTCGACGCCACAGCCCCAGGTCACCGGGTCATGTCGGGACCCAGCCCGGGTCCCCGGGACGGGTTCTTACCCCAGCCGCAGATCACCGGGTCCTGTCGGGTACCCGGGTCGGGTCCCCTGGACAGGTCGGCACCCCGGCCCCGGGTCACGGGGTCATGTCGGGTCGCTGTCCCGGGTACCAGTGTCAGGTGACCACCCCGGCCCCGGGAGACGGAGTCATACCGGGTCCCCGGCCCGGGTCCCCGGGTTGCATCGGGACAAAAGCACCGGATCACTGGATCACGTGGGGGCCCGGGCCCGGGTCCCCGGGTTGCATCGGGACACCAGCGAAGGACCACCGGGTCCTGTCGGGTCCCCGGCCCGGGTCCCCTGGACAGGTCGTTAACCCGGCCCCAGGTCACCGGGTCATGTTGCGCACCCGGCCTGGTTCCCACGTTCCGGTGACCACCCCGGCACCAGGACCCCGGGTCCCGTGGGGACCCCGGCCCCAGGTGACCGGGTCACGCGGGGTCACCGGCCCCAGGTCAGCGGGTCACGTGGGGTCACCGGCCCCAGGTCAGCGGGTCACGTGGGGACACCGGCCCCAGGTCAGCGGGTCACGTGGGGACACCGGCCCCAGGTCACCGCGTCAGGTCGGGACCCCGAACCCAGGTCCACGAGTCCGTCGACACCACAGCCCCGGGTCACCAGGTCGTGTCGGGTAACCGGCCTGGTTCCCAGGTTCCGATGACCACCCCGGCACCAGGACTCTGGGTCACGTGGGGACACCGGCCCCAGGTGACCCGGTCACGTGGGGACACCGGCCCCAGGTGACCGGGTCACGTGGGGTCACCGGCCCCAGGTGACCCGGTCACGTGGGGTCACCGGCACCAGGTGACCGGGTCACGTGGGGTCACCGGCCCCAGGTGACCGGGTCACGTGGGGTCACCGGCCCCAGGTAACCGGGTCACGTGGGGACACCGGCCCCAGGTGACCGGGTCACGTGGGGTCACCGGCCCCAGATCAGCGGGTCACGTGGGGACACCGGCCCCAGGTCACCGGGTCACGTGGGGTCACCGGCCCAGGTGACCGGGTCACGTGGGGTCACCGGCCCCAGGTGACCGGGTCACGTGGGGTCACCGGCCCCAGGTGACCGGGTCACGTGGGGTCACCGGCCCCAGGTGACCGGGTCACGTGGGGACACCGGCCCCAGGTGACCGGGTCACGTGGGGTCACCGGCCCCAGGTGACCGGGTCACGTGGGGTCACCGGCACCAGGTGACCGGGTCACGTGGGGACACCAGCCCCAGGTGACCGGGTCACGTGGGGTCACCGGCCCCAGGTGACCGGGTCACGTGGGGTCACCGGCCCCAGGTGACCCGGTCACGTGGGGTCACCGGCCCCAGGTGACCGGGTCACGTGGGGTCACCGGCCCCAGGTCAGCGGGTCACGTGGGGACACCGGCCCCAGGTGACCGGGTCACGTGGGGTCACCGGCCCCAGGTGACCGGGTCACGTGGGGACACCGGCCCCAGGTGACCGGGTCACGTGGGGTCACCGGCCCCAGGTCAGCGGGTCACGTGGGGACACCGGCCCCAGGTAACCAAGGCATGTCGGGACCCAGCCCGGGTCCCCGGGACGGGTTTTTACCCCAGCCGCAGATCACCGGGTCCTGTCGGGTCCCCGGCCCGGGTCCCCTGGACAGGTCGATAACCCGGCCCCAGGTCACCCGGTCATCTCGCGCACCCGGCCTGGTTCCCAGGTTCCGATGACCACCCCGGCACCAGGACCCCGGGTCACGTGGGGACACCGGCCCCAGGTGACCGGGTCACGTGGGGTCACCGGCCCCAGGTGACCGGGTCACGTGGGGACACCGGCCTCAGGTCAGCGGGTCACGTGGGGACCCCGGACCCAGGTCAGCGGGTCACGTGGGGACAGCGGCCCCAGATAACCGGGTCATACCGAGTCCCCGGACCCAGGTCCACGAGTCCGTCGACACCACAGCCCCGGGTCACCGGGTCGTGTCGGGTAACCGGCCTGGTTCCCAGGTTCCGATGACCACCCCGGCACCAGGACTCTGGGTCACGTGGGGACACCGGCCCCAGGTGACCGGGTCACGTGGGGTCACCGGACCCAGGTGACCCGGTCACGTGGGGACACCGGCCCCAGGTGACCGGGTCACGTGGGGTCACCGGCCCCAGGTGACCCGGTCACGTGGGGTCACCGGCACCAGGTGACCGGGTCACGTGGGGTCACCGGCCCCAGGTGACCGGGTCACGTGGGGTCACCGGCCCCAGGTGACCGGGTCACGTGGGGACACCGGCCCCAGGTGACCGGGTCACGTGGGGTCACCGGCCCCAGGTGACCGGGTCACGTGGGGTCACCGGCCCCAGGTGACCGGGTCACGTGGGGACACCGGCCCCAGGTGACCGGGTCACGTGGGGTCACCGGCCCCAGGTCAGCGGGTCACGTGGGGACACCGGCCCCAGGTCACCGGGTCACGTGGGGTCACCGGCCCAGGTGACCGGGTCACGTGGGGTCACCGGCCCCAGGTCAGCGGGTCACGTGGGGTCACCGGCCCCAGGTGACCGGGTCACGTGGGGTCACCGGCCCCAGGTGACCGGGTCACGTGGGGACACCGGCCCCAGGTGACCGGGTCACGTGGGGACCCCGGCCCCAGGTGACCGGGTCACGTGGGGTCACCGGCCCCAGGTGACCGGGTCACGTGGGGTCACCGGCCCCAGGTGACCCGGTCACGTGGGGTCACCGGCCCCAGGTGACCGGGTCACGTGGGGTCACCGGCCCCAGGTCAGCGGGTCACGTGGGGACACCGGCCCCAGGTGACCGGGTCACGTGGGGTCACCGGCCCCAGGTGACCGGGTCACGTGGGGACACCGGCCCCAGGTGACCGGGTCACGTGGGGTCACCGGCCCCAGGTCAGCGGGTCACGTGGGGACACCGGCCCCAGGTAACCAAGGCATGTCGGGACCCAGCCCGGGTCCCCGGGACGGGTTTTTACCCCAGCCGCAGATCACCGGGTCCTGTCGGGTCCCCGGCCCGGGTCCCCTGGACAGGTCGATAACCCGGCCCCAGGTCACCCGGTCATCTCGCGCACCCGGCCTGGTTCCCAGGTTCCGATGACCACCCCGGCACCAGGACCCCGGGTCACGTGGGGACACCGGCCCCAGGTGACCGGGTCACGTGGGGTCACCGGCCCCAGGTGACCGGGTCACGTGGGGACACCGGCCTCAGGTCAGCGGGTCACGTGGGGACCCCGGACCCAGGTCAGCGGGTCACGTGGGGACACCGGCCCCAGGTAACCGGGTCATACCGAGTCCCCGGACCCAGGTCCACGAGTCCGTCGACACCACAGCCCTGGGTCACCGGGTCGTGTCGGGTAACCGGCCTGGTTCCCAGGTTCCGATGACCACCCCGGCACCAGGACTCTGGGTCACGTGGGGACACCGGCCCCAGGTGACCGGGTCACGTGGGGTCACCGGACCCAGGTGACCCGGTCACGTGGGGACACCGGCCCCAGGTGACCGGGTCACGTGGGGTCACCGGCCCCAGGTGACCCGGTCACGTGGGGTCACCGGCCCCAGGTGACCGGGTCACGTGGGGTCACCGGCCCCAGGTGACCGGGTCACGTGGGGTCACCGGCCCCAGGTGACCGGGTCACGTGGGGACACCGGCCCCAGGTGACCGGGTCACGTGGGGTCACCGGCCCCAGGTGACCGGGTCACGTGGGGTCACCGGCCCCAGGTCAGCGGGTCACGTGGGGTCACCGGCCCCAGGTGACCGGGTCACGTGGGGACACCGGCCCCAGGTCACCGGGTCACGTGGGGTCACCGGCCCCAGGTCAGCGGGTCACGTGGGGACACCGGCCCGAGGTCACCGGGTCACGTGGGGTCACCGGCCCAGGTGACCGGGTCACGTGGGGTCACCGGCCCCAGGTCAGCGGGTCACGTGGGGTCACCGGCCCCAGGTGACCGGGTCACGTGGGGTCACCGGCCCCAGGTGACCGGGTCACGTGGGGACACCGGCCCCAGGTGACCGGGTCACGTGGGGACACCGGCCCCAGGTGACCGGGTCACGTGGGGTCACCGGCACCAGGTGACCGGGTCAAGTGGGGACCCCGGCCCCAGGTGACCGGGTCACGTGGGGTCACCGGCCCCAGGTGACCGGGTCACGTGGGGTCACCGGCCCCAGGTGACCCGGTCACGTGGGGTCACCGGCCCCAGGTGACCGGGTCACGTGGGGACACCGGCCCCAGGTGACCGGGTCACGTGGGGTCACCGGCCCCAGGTGACCGGGTCACGTGGGGACACCGGCCCCAGGTGACCGGGTCACGTGGGGTCACCGGCCCCAGGTGACCGGGTCACGTGGGGACACCGGCCCCAGTTCAGCGGGTCACGTGGGGACCCCGGACCCAGGTCAGCGGGTCACGTGGGGACACCGGCCCCAGGTAACCGGGTCATACCAAGTCCCCGGACCCAGGTCACCGGGTCAGTTCGGGACCCCGGACCCAGGTCGGGTCATGTCACGTCCCATGCCCGGGTCCCCGGGTTGGATTTTTACCCAGGCCCCGGGTCACAGGGTCATGTCGGGTCAACGGCCTGGGTACAAGGGTCTGGTGACCACCCCGACCCCAGGTCTCCGGGTCATGACGGGACACCGGACCAGGTCCCCGAGTCCGGTCGACACCACAGCCCCAGGTCACCGGGTCATGTCGGGACCCAGCCCGGGTCCCCGGGACGGGTTTTTACCCCAGCCGCAGATCACCGGGTCCTGTCGGGTACCCGGGTCGGGTCCCCTGGACAGGTCGGCACCCCGGCCCCGGGTCACGGGGTCATGTCGGGTCGCTGTCCCGGGTACCAGTGTCAGGTGACCACCCCGGCCCCGGGAGACGGAGTCATACCGGGTCCCCGGCCCGGGTCCCCGGGTTGCATCGGGACAAAAGCACCGGATCACTGGATCACGTGGGGGCCCGGGCCCGGGTCCCCGGGTTGCATCGGGACACCAGCGAAGGACCACCGGGTCCTGTCGGGTCCCCGGCCCGGGTCCCCTGGACAGGTCGTTAACCCGGCCCCAGGTCACCGGGTCATGTCGCGCACCCGGCCTGGTTTCCACGTTCCGGTGACCACCCCGGCACCAGGACCCCGGGTCCCGTGGGGACCCCGGCCCCAGGTGACCGGGTCACGCGGGGTCACCGGCCCCAGGTCAGCGGGTCACGTGGGGTCACCGGCCCCAGGTCAGCGGGTCACGTGGGGACACCGGCCCCAGGTCAGCGGGTCACGTGGGGACACCGGCCCCAGGTCACCGCGTCAGGTCGGGACCCCGAACCCAGGTCCACGAGTCCGTCGACACCACAGCCCCGGGTCACCGGGTCGTGTCGGGTAACCGGCCTGGTTCCCAGGTTCCGATGACCACCCCGGCACCAGGACTCTGGGTCACGTGGGGACACCGGCCCCAGGTGACCGGGTCACGTGGGGTCACCGGACCCAGGTGACCCGGTCACGTGGGGACACCGGCCCCAGGTGACCGGGTCACGTGGGGTCACCGGCCCCAGGTGACCGGGTCACGTGGGGTCACCGGCACCAGGTGACCGGGTCACGTGGGGTCACCGGCCCCAGGTGACCGGGTCACGTGGGGTCACCGGCCCCAGGTGACCGGGTCACGTGGGGTCACCGGCCCCAGGTGACCGGGTCACGTGGGGACACCGGCCCCAGGTGACCGGGTCACGTGGGGTCACCGGCCCCAGATCAGCGGGTCACGTGGGGACACCGGCCCCAGGTCACCGGGTCACGTGGGGTCACCGGCCCAGGTGACCGGGTCACGTGGGGTCACCGGCCCCAGGTGACCGGGTCATGTGGGGTCACCGGCCCCAGGTGACCGGGTCAAGTGGGGACACCGGCCCCAGGTGACCGGGTCACGTGGGATCACCGTCCCCAGGTGACCGGGTCACGTGGGGTCACCGGCACCAGGTGACCGGGTCACGTGGGGACACCGGCCCCAGGTGACCGGGTCACGTGGGGTCACCGGCCCCAGGTGACCGGGTCACGTGGGGTCACCGGCCCCAGGTGACCGGGTCACGTGGGGTCACCGGCCCCAGGTCAGCGGGTCACGTGGGGTCACCGGCCCCAGGTGACCGGGTCACGTGGGGTCACCGGCCCCAGGTGACCGGGTCACGTGGGGACACCGGCCCCAGGTGACCGGGTCACGTGGGGTCACCGGCCCCAGGTCAGCGGGTCACGTGGGGACACCGGCCCCAGGTAACCAAGGCATGTCGGGACCCAGCCCGGGTCCCCGGGACGGGTTTTTACCCCAGCCGCAGATCACCGGGTCCTGTCGGGTCCCCGGCCCGGGTCCCCTGGACAGGTCGATAACCCGGCCCCAGGTCACCCGGTCATCTCGCGCACCCGGCCTGGTTCCCAGGTTCCGATGACCACCCCGGCACCAGGACCCCGGGTCACGTGGGGACACCGGCCCCAGGTGACCGGGTCACGTGGGGTCACCGGCCCCAGGTGACCGGGTCACGTGGGGACACCGGCCTCAGGTCAGCGGGTCACGTGGGGACCCCGGACCCAGGTCAGCGGGTCACGTGGGGACACCGGCCCCAGGTAACCGGGTCATACCGAGTCCCCGGACCCAGGTCCACGAGTCCGTCGACACCACAGCCCCTGGTCACCGGGTCGTGTCGGGTAACCGGCCTGGTTCCCAGGTTCCGATGACCACCCCGGCACCAGGACTCTGGGTCACGTGGGGACACCGGCCCCAGGTGACCGGGTCACGTGGGGTCACCGGACCCAGGTGACCCGGTCACGTGGGGACACCGGCCCCAGGTGACCGGGTCACGTGGGGTCACCGGCCCCAGGTGACCCGGTCACGTGGGGTCACCGGCACCAGGTGACCGGGTCACGTGGGGTCACCGGCCCCAGGTGACCGGGTCACGTGGGGACACCGGCCCCAGGTGACCGGGTCACGTGGGGTCACCGGCCCCAGGTGACCGGGTCACGTGGGGTCACCGGCCCCAGGTCAGCGGGTCACGTGGGGTCACCGGCCCCAGGTGACCGGGTCACGTGGGGACACCGGCCCCAGGTGACCGGGTCACGTGGGGTCACCGGCCCCAGGTCAGCGGGTCACGTGGGGACACCGGCCCCAGGTGACCGGGTCACGTGGGGTCACCGGCCCCAGGTGACCGGGTCACGTGGGGTCACCGGCACCAGGTGACCGGGTCACGTGGGGTCACCGGCCCCAGGTGACCGGGTCACGTGGGGACACCGGCCCCAGGTGACCGGGTCACGTGGGGTCACCGGCCCCAGGTGACCGGGTCACGTGGGGACACCGGCCCCAGTTCAGCGGGTCACGTGGGGACCCCGGACCCAGGTCAGCGGGTCACGTGGGGACACCGGCCCCAGGTAACCGGGTCATACCAAGTCCCCGGATCCAGGTCACCGGGTCAGTTCGGGACCCCGGACCCAGGTCGGGTCATGTCACGTCCCATGCCCGGGTCCCCGGGTTGGATTTTTACCCAGGCCCCGGGTCACAGGGTCATGTCGGGTCAACGGCCTGGGTACAAGGGTCTGGTGACCACCCCGACCCCAGGTCTCCGGGTCATGACGGGACACCGGACCAGGTCCCCGAGTCCGGTCGACACCACAGCCCCAGGTCACCGGGTCATGTCGGGACCCAGCCCGGGTCCCCGGGACGGGTTTTTACCCCAGCCGCAGATCACCGGGTCCTGTCGGGTACCCGGGTCGGGTCCCCTGGACAGGTCGGCACCCCGGCCCCGGGTCACGGGGTCATGTCGAGTCGCTGTCCCGGGTACCAGTGTCAGGTGACCACC
Organism: Somateria mollissima; assembly: GCA_951411735.1. Taxonomy (NCBI): domain Eukaryota; kingdom Metazoa; phylum Chordata; class Aves; order Anseriformes; family Anatidae; genus Somateria; species Somateria mollissima. The sequence goes on from CATOCB010000193.1 coordinate 322,529, forward strand.
CCGGCCCCGGGAGACGGAGTCATACCGGGTCCCCAGCCCAGGTCCCCGTGTTGCATCGGGACAAAAGCACCGGATCACTGGATCACGTGGGGGCCCGGGCCCGGGTCCCCGGGTTGCATCGGGACACCAGCGAAGGACCACCGGGTCCTGTCGGGTCCCCGGCCCGGGTCCCCTGGACAGGTCGTTAACCCGGCCCCAGGTCACCGGGTCATGTCGCGCACCCGGCCTGGTTCCCACGTTCCGGTGACCACCCCGGCACCAGGACCCCGGGTCCCGTGGGGACCCCGGCCCCAGGTGACCGGGTCACGCGGGGTCACCGGCCCCAGGTCAGCGGGTCACGTGGGGTCACCGGCCCCAGGTCAGCGGGTCACGTGGGGACACCGGCCCCAGGTCAGCGGGTCACGTGGGGACACCGGCCCCAGGTCACCGCGTCAGGTCGGGACCCCGAACCCAGGTCCTCGAGTCCGTCGACACCACAGCCCCGGGTCACCGGGTCGTGTCGGGTAACCGGCCTGGTTCCCAGGTTCCGATGACCACCCCGGCACCAGGACTCTGGGTCACGTGGGGACACCGGCCCCAGGTGACCGGGTCACGTGGGGTCACCGGACCCAGGTGACCGGGTCACGTGGGGTCACCGGCCCCAGGTGACCGGGTCACGTGGGGTCACCGGCCCCAGGTGACCTGGTCACGTGGGGTCACCGGCCCCAGGTGACCGCGTCACGTGGGGTCACCGGCCCCAGGTGACCGGGTCACGTGAGGTCACCGGCCCCAGGTGACCGGATCACGTGGGGTCACCGGCCCCAGGTGACCGGGTCACGTGGGGTCACCGGCCCCAGGTGACCGGGTCACGTGGGGACACCGGCCCCAGGTGACCGGGTCACGTGGGGTCACCGGCCCCAGGTCAGCGGGTCACGTGGGGTCACCGGCCCCAGGTGACCTGGTCACGTGGGGTCACCGGCCCCAGGTGACCGAGTCACGTGGGGTCACCGGCCCCAGGTGACCGGGTCACGTGGGGACACCGGCCCCAGGTAACCGGGTCATACCGAGTCCCCGGACCCAGGTCACCGGGTCAGTTCGGGACCCCGGACCCAGGTCGGGTCATGTCACGTCCCATGCCCGGGTCCCCGGGTTGGATTTTTACCCAGGCCCCGGGTCACAGGGTCATGTCGGGTCAACGGCCTGGGTACAACGGTCTGGTGACCACCCCGACCCCAGGTCCCCGGGTCATGACGGGACACCGGACCAGGTCCCCGAGTCCGGTCGACACCACAGCCCCAGGTCACCGGGTCATGTCGGGACCCAGCCCGGGTCCCCGGGACGGGTTTTTACCCCAGCCGCAGATCACCGGGTCCTGTCGGGTACCCGGGTCGGGTCCCCTGGACAGGTCGGCACCCCGGCCCCGGGTCACGGGGTCATGTGGAGTCGCTGTCCCGGGTACCAGTGTCAGGTGACCACCCCGGCCCCGGGAGACGGAGTCATACCGGGTCCCCGGCCCAGGTCCCCGGGTTGCATCAGGACAAAAGCACCGGATCACTGGATCACGTGGGGGCCCGGGCCCGGGTCCCCGGGTTGCATCGGGACACCAGCGAAGGACCACCGGGTCCTGTCGGGTCCCCGGCCCGGGTCCCCTGGACAGGTCGTTAACCCGGCCCCAGGTCACCGGGTCATGTCACGCACCCGGCCTGGTTCCCAGGTTCCGGTGACCACCCCGGCACCAGGACCCCGGGTCACGTGGGGACACCGGCCCCAGGTGACCGGGTCACGTGAGGTCACCGGCCCCAGGTGACCGGGTCACGTGGGGTCACCGGCCCCAGGTGACCGGGTCACGTGGGGTCACCGGCCCCAGGTGACCGGGTCACTTGGGGTCACTGGCCCCAGGTGACCGGGTCACGTGAGGTCACCGGCCCCAGGTGACCGGGTCACGTGGGGTCACCGGCCCCAGGTGACCGGGTCACGTGGGGTCACCGGCCCCAGGTGACCGGGTCACGTGGGGTCACCGGCCCCAGGTGACCGGGTCACGTGGGGACACCGGCCCCAGGTGACCGGGTCACGTGGGGTCACCGGCCGCAGGTGACCGGGTCACGTGGGGTCACCGGCCCCAGGTGACCGGGTCACGTGGGGTCACCGGCCCCAGGTGACCGGGTCACGTGGGGTCACCGGCCCCAGGTGACCGGGTCACGTGGGGTCACCGGGCCCAGGTGACCGGGTCACGTGGGGTCACCGGCCCCAGGTGACCGGGTCACGTGGGGACATCGGCCCCAGGTGACCGGGTCACGTGGGGACACCGGCCCCAGGTGACCGGGTCACGTGGGGACACCGGCCTCAGGTCAGCGGGTCACGTGGGGATCCCGGACCCAGGTCAGCGGGTCACGTGGGGACACCGGCCCCAGGTAACCGGGTCATACCGAGTCCCCGGACCCAGGTCCACGAGTCCGTCGACACCACAGCCCCGGGTCACCGGGTCGTGTCGGGTAACCGGCCTGGTTCCCAGGTTCCGATGACCACCCCGGCACCAGGACTCTGGGTCACGTGGGGACACCGGCCCCAGGTGACCGGGTCACGTGGGGTCACCGGACCCAGGTGACCCGGTCACGTGGGGACACCGGCCCCAGGTGACCGGGTCACGTGGGGTCACCGGCCCCAGGTGACCCGGTCACGTGGGGTCACCGGCCCCAGGTGACCGGGTCACGTGGGGTCACCGGCCCCAGGTGACCGGGTCACGTGGGGTCACCGGCCCCAGGTGACCGGGTCACGTGGGGTCACCGGCCCCAGGTGACCGGGTCACGTGGGGTCACCGGCCCCAGGTCACCGGGTCACGTGGGGACACCGGCCCCAGGTGACCGGGTCACGTGGGGACACCGGCCCCAGGTGACCGGGTCACGTGGGGTCACCGGCCCCAGGTGACCGGGTCACGTGGGGTCACCGGCCCCAGGTGACTTGGTCACGTGGGGTCACCGGCCCCAGGTGACCGGGTCACGTGGGGTCACCGGCCCCAGGTGACCGGGTCACGTGGGGACACCGGCCTCAGGTCAGCGGGTCACGTGGGGACCCCGGACCCAGGTCAGCGGGTCACGTGGGGACACCGGCCCCAGGTAACCGGGTCATACCGAGTCCCCGGACCCAGGTCACCGGGTCAGTTCGGGACCCCGGACCCAGGTCGGGTCATGTCACGTCCCATGCCCGGGTCCCCGGGTTGGATTTTTACCCAGGCCCGGGGTCACAGGGTCATGTCGGGTCAACGGCCTGGGTACAAGGGTCTGGTGACCACCCCGACCCCAGGTCTCCGGGTCATGACGGGACACCGGACCAGGTCCCCGAGTCCGGTCGACACCACAGCCCCAGGTCACCGGGTCATGTCGGGACCCAGCCCGGGTCCCCGGGACGGGTTTTTACCCCAGCCGCAGATCACCGGGTCCTGTCGGGTACCCGGGTCGGGTCCCCTGGACAGGTCGGCACCCCGGCCCCGGGTCACGGGGTCATGTCGGGTCGCTGTCCCGGGTACCAGTGTCAGGTGACCACCCCGGCCCCGGGAGACGGAGTCATACCGGGTCCCCGGCCCGGGTCCCCGGGTTGCATCGGGACAAAAGCACCGGATCACTGGATCACGTGGGGGCCCGGGCCCGGGTCCCCGGGTTGCATCGGGACACCAGCGAAGGACCACCGGGTCCTGTCGGGTCCCCGGCCCGGGTCCCCTGGACAGGTCGTTAACCCGGCCCCAGGTCACCGGGTCATGTCGCGCACCCGGCCTGGTTCCCACGTTCCGGTGACCACCCCGGCACCAGGACCCCGGGTCCCGTGGGGACCCCGGCCCCAGGTGACCGGGTCACGCGGGGTCACCGGCCCCAGGTCAGCGGGTCACGTGGGGTCACCGGCCCCAGGTCAGCGGGTCACGTGGGGACCCCGGACCCAGGTCACCGCGTCAGGTCGGGACCCCGAACCCAGGTCCACGAGTCCGTCGACACCACAGCCCCGGGTCACCGGGTCGTGTCGGGTAACCGGCCTGGTTCCCAGGTTCCGATGACCACCCCGGCACCAGGACTCTGGGTCACGTGGGGACACCGGCCCCAGGTGACCGGGTCACGTGGGGTCACCGGACCCAGGTGACCCGGTCACGTGGGGACACCGGCCCCAGGTGACCGGGTCACGTGGGGTCACCGGCCCCAGGTGACCCGGTCACGTGGGGTCACCGGGCCCAGGTGACCGGGTCACGTGGGGTCACCGGCACCAGGTGACCGGGTCACGTGGGGTCACCGGCCCCAGGTGACCGGGTCACGTGGGGACACCGGCCCCAGGTGACCGGGTCACGTGGGGTCACCGGCCCCAGGTCAGCGGGTCACGTGGGGTCACCGGCCCCAGGTGACCGGGTCACGTGGGGACACTGGCCCCAGGTGACCGGGTCACGTGGGGTCACCGGCCCCAGGTCAGCGGGTCACGTGGGGACACCGGCCCCAGGTCACCGGGTCACGTGGGGTCACCGGCCCCAGGTGACCGGGTCACGTGGGGTCACCGGCCCCAGGTGACCGGGTCACGTGGGGACACCGGCCCCAGGTGACCGGGTCACGTGGGGTCACCGGCCCCAGGTTACCGGGTCACGTGGGGTCACCTGCACCAGGTGACCGGGTCACGTGGGGACCCCGGCCCCAGGTGACCGGGTCACGTGGGGTCACCGGCCCCAGGTCAGCGGGTCACGTGGGGACCCCGGACCCAGGTGACCGGGTCACGTGGGGACCCCGGACCCAGGTAACCGGGTCATACCGAGTCCCCGGACCCAGGTCACCGGGTCAGTTCGGGACCCCGGACCCAGGTCGGGTCATGTCACGTCCCATGCCCGGGTCCCCGGGTTGGATTTTTACCCAGGCCCCGGGTCACAGGGTCATGTCGGGTCAACGGCCTGGGTACAAGGGTCTGGTGACCACCCCGACCCCAGGTCCCCGGGTCATGACGGGACACCGGACCAGGTCCCCGAGTCCGGTCGACACCACAGCCCCAGGTCACCGGGTCATGTCGGGACCCAGCCCGGGTCCCCGGGACGGGTTTTTACCCCAGCCGCAGATCACCGGGTCCTGTCGGGTACCCGGGTCGGGTCCCCTGGACAGGTCGGCACCCCGGCCCCGGGTCACGGGGTCATGTCGGGTCGCTGTCCCGGGTACCAGTGTCAGGTGACCACCCCGGCCCCGGGAGACGGAGTCATACCGGGTCCCCGGCCCAGGTCCCCGGGTTGCATCGGGACAAAAGCACCGGATCACTGGATCACGTGGGGGCCCGGGCCCGGGTCCCCGGGTTGCATCGGGACACCAGCGAAGGACCACCGGGTCCTGTCGGGTCCCCGGCCCGGGTCCCCTGGACAGGTCGTTAACCCGGCCCAAGGTCACCAGGTCGTGTCGGGTAACCGGCCTGGTTCCCAGGTTCCGGTGACCACCCCGGCACCAGGACCCCGGGTCCCGTGGGGACCCCGGCCCCAGGTGACCGGGTCACGTGGGGACACCGGCCTCAGGTCAGCGGGTCACGTGGGGACCCCGGACCCAGGTCAGCGGGTCACGTGGGGACACCGGCCCCAGGTAACCGGGTCATACCGAGTCCCCGGACCCAGGTCCACGAGTCCGTCGACACCACAGCCCCGGGTCACCGGGTCGTGTCGGGTAACCGGCCTGGTTCCCAGGTTCCGATGACCACCCCGGCACCAGGACTCTGGGTCACGTGGGGACACCGGCCCCAGGTGACCGGGTCACGTGGGGTCACCGGACCCAGGTGACACGGTCACGTGGGGTCACCGGCCCCAGGTGACCGGGTCACGTGGGGTCACCGGCCCCAGGTGGCCGGGTCACGTGGGGACACCGGCCCCAGCTCACCGGGTCACGTGGGGTCACCGGCCCAGGTGACCGGGTCACGTGGGGTCACCGGCCCCAGGTGACCGGGTCACGTGGGGTCACCGGCCCCAGGTGACCGGGTCACGTGGGGTCACCGGCCCCAGGTGACCGGGTCACGTGGGGACACCGGCCCCAGGTGACCGGGTCACGTGGGGTCACCGGCCCCAGGTGACCGGGTCACGTGGGGTCACCGGCACCAGGTGACCGGGTCACGTGGGGTCACCGGCCCCAGGTGACCGGGTCACGTGGGGTCACCGGCCCCAGGTGACCGGGTCACGTGGGGTCACCGGCCCCAGGTGACCGGGTCACGTGGGGTCACCGGCCCCAGGTGACCGGGTCACGTGGGGTCACCGGCCCCAGGTGACCGGGTCACGTGGGGACACCGGCCCCAGGTGACCGGGTCACGTGGGGTCACCGGCCCCAGGTGACCGGGTCACGTGGGGACACCGGCCCCAGGTGACCGGGTCACGTGGGGTCACCGGCCCCAGGTGACCGGGTCACGTGGGGACACCGGCCCCAGTTCAGCGGGTCACGTGGGGACCCCGGACCCAGGTCAGCGGGTCACGTGGGGACACCGGCCCCAGGTGACCGGGTCACGTGGGGTCACCGGCCCCAGGTGACCGGGTCACGTGGGGTCACCGGCCCCAGGTGACCGGGTCACGTGGGGACACCGGCCCCAGGTGACCGGGTCACGTGGGGTCACCGGCCCCAGGTGACCGGGTCACGTGGGGTCACCTGCACCAGGTGACCGGGTCACGTGGGGACCCCGGCCCCAGGTCAGCGGGTCACGTGGGGTCACCGGCCCCAGGTCAGCGGGTCACGTGGGGACCCCGGCCCCAGGTGACCGGGTCACGTGGGGACCCCGGACCCAGGTAACCGGGTCATACCGAGTCCCCGGACCCAGGTCACCGGGTCAGTTCGGGACCCCGGACCCAGGTCGGGTCATGTCACGTCCCATGCCCGGGTCCCCGGGTTGGATTTTTAACCTGGCCCCGGGTCACAGGGTCATGTCGGGTCAACGGCCTGGGTACAACGGTCTGGTGACCACCCCGACCCCAGGTCCCCGGGTCATGACGGGACACCGGACCAGGTCCCCGAGTCCGGTCGACACCACAGCCCCAGGTCACCGGGTCATGTCGGGACCCAGCCCGGGTCCCCGGGACGGGTTTTTACCCCAGCCGCAGATCACCGGGTCCTGTCGGGTACCCGGGTCGGGTCCCCTGGACAGGTCGGCACCCCGGCCCCGGGTCACGGGGTCATGTCGGGTCGCTGTCCCGGGTACCAGTGTCAGGTGACCACCCCGGCCCCGGGAGACGGAGTCATACCGGGTCCCCGGCCCAGGTCCCCGGGTTGCATCGGGACAAAAGCACCGGATCACTGGATCACGTGGGGGCCCGGGCCCGGGTCCCCGGGTTGCATCGGGACACCAGCGAAGGACCACCGGGTCCTGTCGGGTCCCCGGCCCGGGTCCCCTGGACAGGTCGTTAACCAGGCCCCAGGTCACCGGGTCGTGTCGGGTAACCGGCCTGGTTCCCAGGTTCCGGTGACCACCCCGGCACCAGGACCCCGGGTCCCGTGGGGACCCCGGCCCCAGGTGACCGGGTCACGCGGGGTCACCGGCCCCAGGTCAGCGGGTCACGTGGGGTCACCGGCCCCAGGTCAGCGGGTCACGTGGGGACACCGGCCCCAGGTCACCGCGTCAGGTCGGGACCCCGAACCCAGGTCCACGAGTCCGTCGACACCACAGCCCCGGGTCACCAAGTCGTGTCGGGTAACCGGCCTGGTTCCCAGGTTCCGATGACCACCCCGGCACCAGGACCCCGGGTCACGTGGGGACACCGGCCCCAGGTGACCGGGTCACGTGGGGCCACCGGCCCCAGGTGACCCGGTCACGTGGGGTCACCGGCCCCAGGTGACCGGGTCACGTGGGGACACCGGCCCCAGGTGACCGGGTCACGTGGGGTCACCGGCCCCAGGTGACCGGGTCACGTGGGGTCACCGGCCCCAGGTCAGCGGGTCACGTGGCGTCACCGGCCCCAGGTGACCGGGTCACGTGGGGTCACCGGACCCAGGTCAGCGGGTCACGTGGGGACACCGGCCCCAGGTAACCGGGTCATACCGAGTCCCCGGACCCAGGTCACCGGGTGAGTTCGGGACCCCGGACCCAGGTCGGGTCATGTCACGTCCCATGCCCGGGTCCCCGGGTTGGATTTTTACCCAGGCCCCGGGTCACAGGGTCATGTCGGGTCAACGGCCTGGGTACAAGGGTCTGGTGACCACCCCGACCCCAGGTCCCCGGGTCATGACGGGACACCGGACCAGGTCCCCGAGTCCGGTCGACACCACAGCCCCAGGTCACCGGGTCATGTCGGGACCCAGCCCGGGTCCCCGGGACGGGTTTTTACCCCAGCCGCAGATCACCGGGTCCTGTCGGGTACCCGGGTCGGGTCCCCTGGACAGGTCGGCACCCCGGCCCCGGGTCACGGGGTCATGTCGGGTCGCTGTCCCGGGTACCAGTGTCAGGTGACCACCCCGGCCCCGGGAGACGGAGTCATACCGGGTCCCCGGCCCGGGTCCCCGGGTTGCATCGGGACAAAAGCACCGGATCACTGGATCACGTGGGGGCCCGGGCCCGGGTCCCCGGGTTGCATCGGGACACCAGCGAAGGACCACCGGGTCCTGTCGGGTCCCCGGCCCGGGTCCCCTGGACAGGTCGTTAACCCGGCCCCAGGTCACCGGGTCATGTCGCGCACCCGGCCTGGTTCCCACGTTCCGGTGACCACCCCGGCACCAGGACCCCGGGTCCCGTGGGGACCCCGGCCCCAGGTGACCGGGTCACGCGGGGTCACCGGCCCCAGGTCAGCGGGTCACGTGGGGTCACCGGCCCCAGGTCAGCGGGTCACGTGGGGACACCGGCCCCAGGTCACCGCGTCAGGTCGGGACCCCGAACCCAGGTCCACGAGTCCGTCGACACCACAGCCCCGGGTCACCGGGTCGTGTCGGGTAACCGGCCTGGTTCCCAGGTTCCGATGACCACCCCGGCACCAGGACTCTGGGTCACGTGGGGACACCGGCCCCAGGTGACCGGGTCACGTGGGGTCACCGGACCCAGGTGACCCGGTCAAGTGGGGTCACCGGCCCCAGGTGACCGGGTCACGTGGGGTCACCGGCCCCAGGTGACCGGGTCACGTGGGGTCACCGGCCCCAGGTGACCGGGTCACGTGGGGACACCGGCCCCAGGTGACCGGGTCACGTGGGGTCACCGGCCCCAGGTCAGCGGGTCACGTGGGGACACCGGCCCCAGGTCACCGGGTCACGTGGGGTCACCGGCCCCAGGTGACCGGGTCACGTGGGGTCACCGGCCCCAGGTGACCGGGTCACGTGGGGACACCGGCCCCAGGTAACCGGGTCATACCGAGTCCCCGGACCCAGGTCACCGGGTCAGTTCGGGACCCCGGACCCAGGTCGGGTCATGTCACGTCCCATGCCCGGGTCCCCGGGTTGGATTTTTACCCAGGCCCCGGGTCACAGGGTCATGTCGGGTCAACGGCCTGGGTACAAGGGTCTGGTGACCACCCCGACCCCAGGTCCCCGGGTCATGACGGGACACCGGACCAGGTCCCCGAGTCCGGTCGACACCACAGCCCCAGGTCACCGGGTCATGTCGGGACCCAGCCCGGGTCCCCGGGACGGGTTTTTACCCCAGCCGCAGATCACCGGGTCCTGTCGGGTACCCGGGTCGGGTCCCCTGGACAGGTCGGCACCCCGGCCCCGGGTCACGGGGTCATGTCGGGTCGCTGTCCCGGGTACCAGTGTCAGGTGACCACCCCGGCCCCGGGAGACGGAGTCATACCGGGTCCCCGGCCCGGGTCCCCGGGTTGCATCGGGACAAAAGCACCGGATCACTGGATCACGTGGGGGCCCGGGCCCGGGTCCCCGGGTTGCATCGGGACACCAGCGAAGGACCACCGGGTCCTGTCGGGTCCCCGGCCCGGGTCCCCTGGACAGGTCGTTAACCCGGCCCCAGGTCACCGGGTCATGTCGCGCACCCGGCCTGGTTCCCACGTTCCGGTGACCACCCCGGCACCAGGACCCCGGGTCCCGTGGGGACCCCGGCCCCAGGTGACCGGGTCACGCGGGGTCACCGGCCCCAGGTCAGCGGGTCACGTGGGGTCACCGGCCCCAGGTCAGCGGGTCACGTGGGGACACCGGCCCCAGGTCACCGCGTCAGGTCGGGACCCCGAACCCAGGTCCACGAGTCCGTCGACACCACAGCCCCGGGTCACCGGGTCGTGTCGGGTAACCGGCCTGGTTCCCAGGTTCCGATGACCACCCCGGCACCAGGACTCTGGGTCACGTGGGGACACCGGCCCCAGGTGACCGGGTCACGTGGGGTCACCGGACCCAGGTGACCCGGTCAAGTGGGGTCACCGGCCCCAGGTGACCGGGTCACGTTGGGTCACCGGCCCCAGGTGACCGGGTCACGTGGGGACACCGGCCCCAGGTGACCGGGTCACGTGGGGTCACCGGCCCCAGGTCAGCGGGTCACGTGGGGACACCGGCCCCAGGTCACCGGGTCACGTGGGGTCACCGGCCCCAGGTGACCGGGTCACGTGGGGTCACCGGCCCCAGGTGACCGGGTCACGTGGGGACACCGGCCCCAGGTAACCGGGTCATACCGAGTCCCCGGACCCAGGTCACCGGGTCAGTTCGGGACCCCGGACCCAGGTCGGGTCATGTCACGTCCCATGCCCGGGTCCCCGGGTTGGATTTTTACCCAGGCCCCGGGTCACAGGGTCATGTCGGGTCAACGGCCTGGGTACAACGGTCTGGTGACCACCCCGACCCCAGGTCCCCGGGTCATGACGGGACACCGGACCAGGTCCCCGAGTCCGGTCGACACCACAGCCCCAGGTCACCGGGTCATGTCGGGACCCAGCCCGGGTCCCCGGGACGGGTTTTTACCCCAGCCGCAGATCACCGGGTCCTGTCGGGTACCCGGGTCGGGTCCCCTGGACAGGTCGGCACCCCGGCCCCGGGTCACGGGGTCATGTCGGGTCGCTGTCCCGGGTACCAGTGTCAGGTGACCACCCCGGCCCCGGGAGACGGAGTCATACCGGGTCCCCGGCCCAGGTCCCCGGGTTGCATCGGGACAAAAGCACCGGATCACTGGATCACGTGGGGGCCCGGGCCCGGGTCCCCGGGTTGCATCGGGACACCAGCGAAGGACCACCGGGTCCTGTCGGGTCCCCGGCCCGGGTCCCCTGGACAGGTCGTTAACCAGGCCCCAGGTCACCGGGTCGTGTCGGGTAACCGGCCTGGTTCCCAGGTTCCGGTGACCACCCCGGCACCAGGACCCCGGGTCCCGTGGGGACCCCGGCCCCAATTGACCGGGTCACGCGGGGTCACCGGCCCCAGGTCAGCGGGTCACGTGGGGTCACCGGCCCCAGGTCAGCGGGTCACGTGGGGACACCGGCCCCAGGTCACCGCGTCAGGTCGGGACCCCGAACCCAGGTCCACGAGTCCGTCGACACCACAGCCCCGGGTCACCAAGTCGTGTCGGGTAACCGGCCTGGTTCCCAGGTTCCGATGACCACCCCGGCACCAGGACCCCGGGTCACGTGGGGACACCGGCCCCAGGTGACCGGGTCACGTGGGGCCACCGGCCCCAGGTGACCCGGTCACGTGGGGTCACCGGCCCCAGGTGACCGGGTCACGTGGGGACACCGGCCCCAGGTGACCGGGTCACGTGGGGTCACCGGCCCCAGGTGACCGGGTCACGTGGGGTCACCGGCCCCAGGTCAGCGGGTCACGTGGCGTCACCGGCCCCAGGTGACCGGGTCACGTGGGGTCACCGGACCCAGGTCAGCGGGTCACGTGGGGACACCGGCCCCAGGTAACCGGGTCATACCGAGTCCCCGGACCCAGGTCACCGGGTCAGTTCGGGACCCCGGACCCAGGTCGGGTCATGTCACGTCCCATGCCCGGGTCCCCGGGTTGGATTTTTACCCAGGCCCCGGGTCACAGGGTCATGTCGGGTCAACGGCCTGGGTACAAGGGTCTGGTGACCACCCCGACCCCAGGTCCCCGGGTCATGACGGGACACCGGACCAGGTCCCCGAGTCCGGTCGACACCACAGCCCCAGGTCACCGGGTCATGTCGGGACCCAGCCCGGGTCCCCGGGACGGGTTTTTACCCCAGCCGCAGATCACCGGGTCCTGTCGGGTACCCGGGTCGGGTCCCCTGGACAGGTCGGCACCCCGGCCCCGGGTCACGGGGTCATGTCGGGTCGCTGTCCCGGGTACCAGTGTCAGGTGACCACCCCGGCCCCGGGAGACGGAGTCATACCGGGTCCCCGGCCCGGGTCCCCGGGTTGCATCGGGACAAAAGCACCGGATCACTGGATCACGTGGGGGCCCGGGCCCGGGTCCCCGGGTTGCATCGGGACACCAGCGAAGGACCACCGGGTCCTGTCGGGTCCCCGGCCCGGGTCCCCTGGACAGGTCGTTAACCCGGCCCCAGGTCACCGGGTCATGTCGCGCACCCGGCCTGGTTCCCACGTTCCGGTGACCACCCCGGCACCAGGACCCCGGGTCCCGTGGGGACCCCGGCCCCAGGTGACCGGGTCACGCGGGGTCACCGGCCCCAGGTCAGCGGGTCACGTGGGGTCACCGGCCCCAGGTCAGCGGGTCACGTGGGGACACCGGCCCCAGGTCACCGCGTCAGGTCGGGACCCCGAACCCAGGTCCACGAGTCCGTCGACACCACAGCCCCGGGTCACCGGGTCGTGTCGGGTAACCGGCCTGGTTCCCAGGTTCCGATGACCACCCCGGCACCAGGACTCTGGGTCACGTGGGGACACCGGCCCCAGGTGACCGGGTCACGTGGGGTCACCGGACCCAGGTGACCCGGTCAAGTGGGGTCACCGGCCCCAGGTGACCGGGTCACGTGGGGTCACCGGCCCCAGGTGACCGGGTCACGTGGGGTCACCGGCCCCAGGTGACCGGGTCACGTGGGGACACCGGCCCCAGGTGACCGGGTCACGTGGGGTCACCGGCCCCAGGTCAGCGGGTCACGTGGGGACACCGGCCCCAGGTCACCGGGTCACGTGGGGTCACCGGCCCCAGGTGACCGGGTCACGTGGGGTCACCGGCCCCAGGTGACCGGGTCACGTGGGGACACCGGCCCCAGGTGACCGGGTCACGTGGGGTCACCGGCCCCAGGTGACCGGGTCACGTGGGGTCACCTGCACCAGGTGACCGGGTCACGTGGGGACACCGGCCCCAGGTGACCGGGTCACGTGGGGACACCGGCCTCAGGTCAGCGGGTCACGTGGGGACCCCGGACCCAGGTCAGCGGGTCACGTGGGGACACCGGCCCCAGGTAACCGGGTCATACCGAGTCCCCGGACCCAGGTCACCGGGTCAGTTCGGGACCCCGGACCCAGGTCGGGTCATGTCACGTCCCATGCCCGGGTCCCCGGGTTGGATTTTTACCCAGGCCCCGGGTCACAGGGTCATGTCGGGTCAACGGCCTGGGTACAAGGGTCTGGTGACCACCCCGACCCCAGGTCCCCGGGTCATGACGGGACACCGGACCAGGTCCCCGAGTCCGGTCGACACCACAGCCCCAGGTCACCGGGTCATGTCGGGACCCAGCCCGGGTCCCCGGGACGGGTTTTTACCCCAGCCGCAGATCACCGGGTCCTGTCGGGTACCCGGGTCGGGTCCCCTGGACAGGTCGGCACCCCGGCCCCGGGTCACGGGGTCATGTCGGGTCGCTGTCCCGGGTACCAGTGTCAGGTGACCACCCCGGCCCCGGGAGACGGAGTCATACCGGGTCCCCGGCCCAGGTCCCCGGGTTGCATCGGGACAAAAGCACCGGATCACTGGATCACGTGGGGGCCCGGGCCCGGGTCCCCGGGTTGCATCGGGACACCAGCGAAGGACCACCGGGTCCTGTCGGGTCCCCGGCCCGGGTCCCCTGGACAGGTCGTTAACCCGGCCCAAGGTCACCAGGTCGTGTCGGGTAACTGGCCTGGTTACCAGGTTCCGGTGACCACCCCGGCACCAGGACCCCGGGTCCCGTGGGGACCCCGGCCCCAGGTGACCGGGTCACGCGGGGTCACCGGCCCCAGGTCAGCGGGTCACGTGGGGTCACCGGCCCCAGGTCAGCGGGTCACGTGGGGACACCGGCCCCAGGTCACCGCGTCAGGTCGGGACCCCGAACCCAGGTCCACGAGTCCGTCGACACCACAGCCCCGGGTCACCAAGTCGTGTCGGGTAACCAGCCTGGTTCCCAGGTTCCGATGACCACCCCGGCACCAGGACCCCGGGTCACGTGGGGACACCGGCCCCAGGTGACCGGGTCACGTGGGGTCACCGGCCCCAGGTGACCGGGTCACGTGGGGTCACCGGCCCCAGGTGACCGGGTCACGTGGGGACACCGGCCCCAGGTGACCGGGTCACGTGGGGTCACCGGCCCCAGGTGACCGGGTCACGTGGGGTCACCGGCCCCAGGTGACCGGGTCACGTGGGGTCACCGGCCCCAGGTGACCGGGTCACGTGGGGTCACCGGCCCCAGGTGACCGGGTCACGTGGGGTCACCGGCCCCAGGTGACCGGGTCACGTGGGGACACCGGCCCCAGGTGACCGGGTCACGTGGGGTCACCGGCCCCAGGTGACCGGGTCACGTGGGGTCACCGGCCCCAGGTGACCGGGTCACGTGGGGTCACCGGCCCCAGGTGACCGGGTCACGTGGGGTCACCGGACCCAGGTCAGCGGGTCACGTGGGGACACCGGCCCCAGGTAACCGGGTCATACCGAGTCCCCGGACCCAGGTCACCGGGTGAGTTCGGGACCCCGGACCCAGGTCGGGTCATGTCACGTCCCATGCCCGGGTCCCCGGGTTGGATTTTTACCCAGGCCCCGGGTCACAGGGTCATGTCGGGTCAACGGCCTGGGTACAAGGGTCTGGTGACCACCCCGACCCCAGGTCCCCGGGTCATGACGGGACACCGGACCAGGTCCCCGAGTCCGGTCGACACCACAGCCCCAGGTCACCGGGTCATGTCGGGACCCAGCCCGGGTCCCCGGGACGGGTTTTTACCCCAGCCGCAGATCACCGGGTCCTGTCGGGTACCCGGGTCGGGTCCCCTGGACAGGTCGGCACCCCGGCCCCGGGTCACGGGGTCATGTCGAGTCGCTGTCCCGGGTACCAGTGTCAGGTGACCACCCCGGCCCCGGGAGACGGAGTCATACCGGGTCCCCGGCCCAGGTCCCCGGGTTGCATCGGGACAAAAGCACCGGATCACTGGATCACGTGGGGGCCCGGGCCCGGGTCCCCGGGTTGCATCGGGACACCAGCGAAGGACCACCGGGTCCTGTCGGGTCCCCGGCCCGGGTCCCCTGGACAGGTCGTTAACCCGGCCCCAGGTCACCGGGTCATGTCGCGCACCCGGCCTGGTTCCCAGGTTCCGGTGACCACCCCGGCACCAGGACCCCGGGTCACGTGGGGACCCCAGCCCCAGGTGACCGGGTCATGTGGGGACACCGGCCCCAGGTCATCGGGTCACGTGGGGTCACCGGCCCCAGGTGACCGGGTCACGTGGGGTCACCGGCACCAGGTGACCGGGTCACGTGGGGTCACCGGCCCCAGGTGACCTGGTCACGTGGGGTCACCGGCCCCAGGTGACCGGGTCACGTGGGGTCACCGGCCCCAGGTGACCGGGTCACGTGAGGTCACCGGCCCCAGGTGACCGGGTCACGTGGGGTCACCGGCCCCAGGTGACCGGGTCACGTGGGGTCACCGGCCCCAGGTGACCTGGTCACGTGGAGTCACCGGCCCCAGGTGACCGGGTCACGTGGGGTCACCGGCCCCAGGTGACCGGGTCACGTGGGGTCACCGGCCCCAGGTGACCGGGTCACGTGGGGACACCGGCCCCAGGTGACCGGGTCACGTGGGGACACCGGCCCCAGGTGACCGGGTCACGTGGTGTCACCGGCCCCAGGTGACCGGGTCACGTGGGGTCACCGGCCCCAGGTGACTTGGTCACGTGGGGTCACCGGCCCCAGGTGACCGGGTCACGTGGGGTCACCGGCCCCAGGTGACCGGGTCACGTGGGGACACCGGCCTCAGGTCAGCGGGCCACGTGGGGACCCCGGACCCAGGTCAGCGGGTCACGTGGGGACACCGGCCCCAGGTAACCGGGTCATACCGAGTCCCCGGACCCAGGTCACCGGGTCAGTTCGGGACCCCGGACCCAGGTCGGGTCATGTCACGTCCCATGCCCGGGTCCCCGGGTTGGATTTTTACCCAGGCCCCGGGTCACAGGGTCATGTCGGGTCAACGGCCTGGGTACAAGGGTCTGGTGACCACCCCGACCCCAGGTCTCCGGGTCATGACGGGACACCGGACCAGGTCCCCGAGTCCGGTCGACACCACAGCCCCAGGTCACCGGGTCATGTCGGGACCCAGCCCGGGTCCCCGGGACGGGTTTTTACCCCAGCCGCAGATCACCGGGTCCTGTCGGGTACCCGGGTCGGGTCCCCTGGACAGGTCGGCACCCCGGCCCCGGGTCACGGGGTCATGTCGGGTCGCTGTCCCGGGTACCAGTGTCAGGTGACCACCCCGGCCCCGGGAGACGGAGTCATACCGGGTCCCCGGCCCGGGTCCCCGGGTTGCATCGGGACAAAAGCACCGGATCACTGGATCACGTGGGGGCCCGGGCCCGGGTCCCCGGGTTGCATCGGGACACCAGCGAAGGACCACCGGGTCCTGTCGGGTCCCCGGCCCGGGTCCCCTGGACAGGTCGTTAACCCGGCCCCAGGTCACCGGGTCATGTCGCGCACCCGGCCTGGTTCCCACGTTCCGGTGACCACCCCGGCACCAGGACCCCGGGTCCCGTGGGGACCCCGGCCCCAGGTGACCGGGTCACGCGGGGTCACCGGCCCCAGGTCAGCGGGTCACGTGGGGTCACCGGCCCCAGGTCAGCGGGTCACGTGGGGACCCCGGACCCAGGTCACCGCGTCAGGTCGGGACCCCGAACCCAGGTCCACGAGTCCGTCGACACCACAGCCCCGGGTCACCGGGTCGTGTCGGGTAACCGGCCTGGTTCCCAGGTTCCGATGACCACCCCGGCACCAGGACTCTGGGTCACGTGGGGACACCGGCCCCAGGTGACCGGGTCACGTGGGGTCACCGGACCCAGGTGACCCGGTCACGTGGGGACACCGGCCCCAGGTGACCGGGTCACGTGGGGTCACCGGCCCCAGGTGACCCGGTCACGTGGGGTCACCGGGCCCAGGTGACCGGGTCACGTGGGGTCACCGGCACCAGGTGACCGGGTCACGTGGGGTCACCGGCCCCAGGTGACCGGGTCACGTGGGGACACCGGCCCCAGGTGACCGGGTCACGTGGGGTCACCGGCCCCAGGTCAGCGGGTCACGTGGGGTCACCGGCCCCAGGTGACCGGGTCACGTGGGGACACTGGCCCCAGGTGACCGGGTCACGTGGGGTCACCGGCCCCAGGTCAGCGGGTCACGTGGGGACACCGGCCCCAGGTCACCGGGTCACGTGGGGTCACCGGCCCCAGGTGACCGGGTCACGTGGGGTCACCGGCCCCAGGTGACCGGGTCACGTGGGGACACCGGCCCCAGGTGACCGGGTCACGTGGGGTCACCGGCCCCAGGTGACCGGGTCACGTGGGGTCACCTGCACCAGGTGACCGGGTCACGTGGGGACCCCGGCCCCAGGTGACCGGGTCACGTGGGGTCACCGGCCCCAGGTCAGCGGGTCACGTGGGGACCCCGGACCCAGGTGACCGGGTCACGTGGGGACCCCGGACCCAGGTAACCGGGTCATACCGAGTCCCCGGACCCAGGTCACCGGGTCAGTTCGGGACCCCGGACCCAGGTCGGGTCATGTCACGTCCCATGCCCGGGTCCCCGGGTTGGATTTTTACCCAGGCCCCGGGTCACAGGGTCATGTCGGGTCAACGGCCTGGGTACAAGGGTCTGGTGACCACCCCGACCCCAGGTCCCCGGGTCATGACGGGACACCGGACCAGGTCCCCGAGTCCGGTCGACACCACAGCCCCAGGCCACCGGGTCATGTCGGGACCCAGCCCGGGTCCCCGGGACGGGTTTTTACCCCAGCCGCAGATCACCGGGTCCTGTCGGGTACCCGGGTCGGGTCCCCTGGACAGGTCGGCACCCCGGCCCCGGGTCACGGGGTCATGTCGGGTCGCTGTCCCGGGTACCAGTGTCAGGTGACCACCCCGGCCCCGGGAGACGGAGTCATACCGGGTCCCCGGCCCAGGTCCCCGGGTTGCATCGGGACAAAAGCACCGGATCACTGGATCACGTGGGGGCCCGGGCCCGGGTCCCCGGGTTGCATCGGGACACCAGCGAAGGACCACCGGGTCCTGTCGGGTCCCCGGCCCGGGTCCCCTGGACAGGTCGTTAACCAGGCCCCAGGTCACCGGGTCGTGTCGGGTAACCGGCCTGGTTCCCAGGTTCCGGTGACCACCCCGGCACCAGGACCCCGGGTCCCGTGGGGACCCCGGCCCCAGGTGACCGGGTCACGCGGGGTCACCGGCCCCAGGTCAGCGGGTCACGTGGGGTCACCGGCCCCAGGTCAGCGGGTCACGTGGGGACACCGGCCCCAGGTCACCGCGTCAGGTCGGGACCCCGAACCCAGGTCCACGAGTCCGTCGACACCACAGCCCCGGGTCACCAAGTCGTGTCGGGTAACCGGCCTGGTTCCCAGGTTCCGATGACCACCCCGGCACCAGGACCCCGGGTCACGTGGGGACACCGGCCCCAGGTGACCGGGTCACGTGGGGCCACCGGCCCCAGGTGACCCGGTCACGTGGGGTCACCGGCCCCAGGTGACCGGGTCACGTGGGGACACCGGCCCCAGGTGACCGGGTCACGTGGGGTCACCGGCCCCAGGTGACCGGGTCACGTGGGGACACCGGCCCCAGGTGACCGGGTCACGTGGGGTCACCGGCCCCAGGTCAGCGGGTCACGTGGGGACACCGGCCCCAGGTCACCGGGTCACGTGGGGTCACCGGCCCCAGGTGACCGGGTCACGTGGGGTCACCGGCCCCAGGTGACCGGGTCACGTGGGGACACCGGCCCCAGGTAACCGGGTCATACCGAGTCCCCGGACCCAGGTCACCGGGTCAGTTCGGGACCCCGGACCCAGGTCGGGTCATGTCACGTCCCATGCCCGGGTCCCCGGGTTGGATTTTTACCCAGGCCCCGGGTCACAGGGTCATGTCGGGTCAACGGCCTGGGTACAAGGGTCTGGTGACCACCCCGACCCCAGGTCCCCGGGTCATGACGGGACACCGGACCAGGTCCCCGAGTCCGGTCGACACCACAGCCCCAGGTCACCGGGTCATGTCGGGACCCAGCCCGGGTCCCCGGGACGGGTTTTTACCCCAGCCGCAGATCACCGGGTCCTGTCGGGTACCCGGGTCGGGTCCCCTGGACAGGTCGGCACCCCGGCCCCGGGTCACGGGGTCATGTCGGGTCGCTGTCCCGGGTACCAGTGTCAGGTGACCACCCCGGCCCCGGGAGACGGAGTCATACCGGGTCCCCGGCCCAGGTCCCCGGGTTGCATCGGGACAAAAGCACCGGATCACTGGATCACGTGGGGGCCCGGGCCCGGGTCCCCGGGTTGCATCGGGACACCAGCGAAGGACCACCGGGTCCTGTCGGGTCCCCGGCCCGGGTCCCCTGGACAGGTCGTTAACCCGGCCCCAGGTCACCGGGTCATGTCGCGCACCCGGCCTGGTTCCCACGTTCCGGTGACCACCCCGGCACCAGGACCCCGGGTCCCGTGGGGACCCCGGCCCCAGGTGACGGGGTCACGCGGGGTCACCGGCCCCAGGTCAGCAGGTCACGTGGGGTCACCGGCCCCAGGTCAGCGGGTCACGTGGGGACACCGGCCCCAGGTCAGCGGGTCACGTGGGGACACCGGCCCCAGGTCACCGCGTCAGGTTGGGACCCCGAACCCAGGTCCACGAGTCCGTCGACACAACAGCCCCGGGTCACCGGGTCGTGTCGGGTAACCGGCCTGGTTCCCAGGTTCCGATGACCACCCCGGCACCAGGACTCTGTGTCACGTGGGGACACCGGACCCAGGTGACCGGGTCACGTGGGGTCACCGGACCCAGGTGACCCGGTCACGTGGGGACACCGGCCCCAGGTGACCGGGTAACGTGGGGTCACCGGCCCCAGGTGACCGGGTCACGTGGGGTCACCGGCCCCAGGTGACCGGGTCACGTGGGGTCACCGGCCCCAGGTCAGCGGGTCACGTGGGGTCACCGGCCCCAGGTGACCGGGTCACGTGGGGACACCGGCCCCAGGTGACCGGGTCTCGTGGGGTCACCGGCCCCAGGTGACCAGGTCACGTGGGGTCACCGGCCCCAGGTCAGCGGGTCACGTGGGGTCACCGGCCCCAGGTGACCGGGTCACGTGGGGACACCGGCCCCAGGTGACCGGGTCACGTGGGGTCACCGGCCCCAGGTGACCGGGTCACGTGGGGACACCGGCCCCAGGTGACCGGGTCACGTGGGGTCACCGGCCCCAGGTCACCGGGTCACGTGGGGTCACCGGCCCCAGGTGACCCGGTCACGTGGGGTCACCGGCCCCAGGTGACCGGGTCATGTGGGGTCACCGGCCCCAGGTGACCGGGTCACGTGGGGTCACCGGCCCCAGGTGACCGGGTCACGTGGGGTCACCGGCCCCAGGTGACCGGGTCACGTGGGGTCACCGGCACCAGGTGACCGGGTCACGTGGGGACACCGGCCCCAGGTGACCGGGTCACGTGGGGTCACCGGCCCCAGGTCAGCGGGTCACGTGGGGACCCTGGCCCCAGGTGACCGGGTCATACCGAGTCCCCGGACCCAGGTCACCTGGTCAGTTCGGGACCCCGGACCCAGGTCGGGTCATGTCACGTCCCATGCCCGGGTCCCCGGGTTGGATTTTTACCCAGGCCCCGGGTCACAGGGTCATGTCGGGTCAACGGCCTGGGTACAACGGTCTGGTGACCACCCCGACCCCAGGTCCCCGGGTCATGACGGGACACCGGACCAGGTCCCCGAGTCCGGTCGACACCACAGCCCCAGGTCACCGGGTCATGTCGGGACCCAGCCCGGGTCCCCGGGACGGGTTTTTACCCCAGCCGCAGATCACCGGGTCCTGTCGGGTACCCAGGTCGGGTCCCCTGGACAGGTCGGCACCCCGGCCCCGGGTCACGGGGTCATGTCGGGTCGCTGTCCCGGGTACCAGTGTCAGGTGACCACCCCGGCCCCGGGAGACGGAGTCATACCGGGTCCCCGGCCCAGGTCCCCGGGTTGCATCGGGACAAAAGCACCGGATCACTGGATCACGAGGGGGCCCGGGCCCGGGTCCCCGGGTTGCATCGGGACACCAGCGAAGGACCACCGGGTCCTGTCGGGTCCCCGGCCCGGGTCCCCTGGACAGGTCGATAACCCGGCCCCAGGTCACCGGGTCGTGTCGGGTAACCGGCCTGGTTCCCAGGTTCCGGTGACCACCCCGGCACCAGGACCCCGGGTCCCGTGGGGACCCCGGCCCCAGGTGACCGGGTCACGCGGGGTCACCGGCCCCAGGTCAGCGGGTCACGTGGGGTCACCGGCCCCAGGTCAGCGGGTCACGTGGGGACACCGTCCCCAGGTCACCGCGTCAGGTCGGGACCCCGAACCCAGGTCCACGAGTCCGTCGACACCACAGCCCCGGGTCACCAAGTCGTGTCGGGTAACCGGCCTGGTTCCCAGGTTCCGATGACCACCCCAGCACCAGGACCCCGGGTCACGTGGGGACACCGGCCCCAGGTGACCGGGTCACGTGGGGTCACCGGCCCCAGGTGACCCGGTCACGTGGGGTCACCGGCCCCAGGTGACCGGGTCACGTGGGGACACCGGCCCCAGGTCAGCGGGTCACGTGGGGTCACCGGCACCAGGTGACCGGGTCACGTGGGGTCACCGGCCCCAGGTGACCTGGTCACGTGGGGTCACCGGCCC
The DNA here is from genome assembly GCA_951411735.1 of Somateria mollissima. NCBI lineage: Eukaryota > Metazoa > Chordata > Aves > Anseriformes > Anatidae > Somateria > Somateria mollissima. Next base: position 344,451 of record CATOCB010000193.1, read on the forward strand.
CAGGTGACCGGGTCACGTGGGGTCACCGGCCCCAGGTGACCGGGTCACGTGAGGTCACCGGCCCCAGGTGACCGGGTCACGTGGGGTCACCGGCCCCAGGTGACCGGGTCACGTGGGGTCACCGGCCCCAGGTGACCGGGTCACGTGGGGTCACCGGCCCCAGGTGACCGGGTCACGTGGGGTCACCGGCACCAGGTGACCGGGTCACGTGGGGACACCGGCCCCAGGTGACCGGGTCACGTGGGATCACCGGCCCCAGGTGACCGGGTCACGTGGGGTCACCGGCCCCAGGTGACCTGGTCACGTGGGGTCACCGGCCCCAGGTGACCGGGTCACGTGGGGTCACCGGCCCCAGGTGACCGGGTCACGTGGGGTCACCGGACCCAGGTCAGCGGGTCACGTGGGGACACCGGCCCCAGGTAACCGGGTCATACCGAGTCCCCGGACCCAGGTCACCGGGTGAGTTCGGGACCCCGGACCCAGGTCGGGTCATGTCACGTCCCATGCCCGGGTCCCCGGGTTGGATTTTTACCCAGGCCCCGGGTCACAGGGTCATGTCGGGTCAACGGCCTGGGTACAACGGTCTGGTGACCACCCCGACCCCAGGTCCCCGGGTCATGACGGGACACCGGACCAGGTCCCCGAGTCCGGTCGACACCACAGCCCCAGGTCACCGGGTCATGTCGGGACCCAGCCCGGGTCCCCGGGACGGGTTTTTACCCCAGCCGCAGATCACCGGGTCCTGTCGGGTACCCGGGTCGGGTCCCCTGGACAGGTCGGCACCCCGGCCCCGGGTCACGGGGTCATGTGGAGTCGCTGTCCCGGGTACCAGTGTCAGGTGACCACCCCGGCCCCGGGAGACGGAGTCATACCGGGTCCCCGGCCCAGGTCCCCGGGTTGCATCGGGACAAAAGCACCGGATCACTGGATCACGTGGGGGCCCGGGCCCGGGTCCCCGGGTTGCATCGGGACACCAGCGAAGGACCACCGGGTCCTGTCGGGTCCCCGGCCCGGGTCCCCTGGACAGGTCGTTAACCCGGCCCCAGGTCACCGGGTCATGTCGCGCACCCGGCCTGGTTCCCAGGTTCCGGTGACCACCCCGGCACCAGGACCCCGGGTCACGTGGGGACCCCAGCCCCAGGTGACCGGGTCATGTGGGGACACCGGCCCCAGGTCATCGGGTCACGTGGGGTCACCGGCCCCAGGTGACCGGGTCACGTGGGGTCACCGGCACCAGGTGACCGGGTCACGTGGGGTCACCGGCCCCAGGTGACCTGGTCACGTGGGGTCACCGGCCCCAGGTGACCGGGTCACGTGGGGTCACCGGCCCCAGGTGACCGGGTCACGTGAGGTCACCGGCCCCAGGTGACCGGGTCACGTGGGGTCACCGGCCCCAGGTGACCGGGTCACGTGGGGTCACCGGCCCCAGGTGACCTGGTCACGTGGAGTCACCGGCCCCAGGTGACCGGGTCACGTGGGGTCACCGGCCCCAGGTGACCGGGTCACGTGGGGTCACCGGCCCCAGGTGACCGGGTCACGTGGGGTCACCGGCCCCAGGTGACCGGGTCACGTGGGGACACCGGCCCCAGGTGACCGGGTCACGTGGGGACACCGGCCCCAGGTGACCGGGTCACGTGGGGTCACCGGCCCCAGGTGACCGGGTCACGTGGGGTCACCGGCCCCAGGTGACTTGGTCACGTGGGGTCACCGGCCCCAGGTGACCGGGTCACGTGGGGTCACCGGCCCCAGGTGACCGGGTCACGTGGGGACACCGGCCTCAGGTCAGCGGGTCACGTGGGGACCCCGGACCCAGGTCAGCGGGTCACGTGGGGACACCGGCCCCAGGTAACCGGGTCATACCGAGTCCCCGGACCCAGGTCACCGGGTCAGTTCGGGACCCCGGACCCAGGTCGGGTCATGTCACGTCCCATGCCCGGGTCCCCGGGTTGGATTTTTACCCAGGCCCCGGGTCACAGGGTCATGTCGGGTCAACGGCCTGGGTACAAGGGTCTGGTGACCACCCCGACCCCAGGTCTCCGGGTCATGACGGGACACCGGACCAGGTCCCCGAGTCCGGTCGACACCACAGCCCCAGGTCACCGGGTCATGTCGGGACCCAGCCCGGGTCCCCGGGACGGGTTTTTACCCCAGCCGCAGATCACCGGGTCCTGTCGGGTACCCGGGTCGGGTCCCCTGGACAGGTCGGCACCCCGGCCCCGGGTCACGGGGTCATGTCGGGTCGCTGTCCCGGGTACCAGTGTCAGGTGACCACCCCGGCCCCGGGAGACGGAGTCATACCGGGTCCCCGGCCCGGGTCCCCGGGTTGCATCGGGACAAAAGCACCGGATCACTGGATCACGTGGGGGCCCGGGCCCGGGTCCCCGGGTTGCATCGGGACACCAGCGAAGGACCACCGGGTCCTGTCGGGTCCCCGGCCCGGGTCCCCTGGACAGGTCGTTAACCCGGCCCCAGGTCACCGGGTCATGTCGCGCACCCGGCCTGGTTCCCACGTTCCGGTGACCACCCCGGCACCAGGACCCCGGGTCCCGTGGGGACCCCGGCCCCAGGTGACCGGGTCACGCGGGGTCACCGGCCCCAGGTCAGCGGGTCACGTGGGGTCACCGGCCCCAGGTCAGCGGGTCACGTGGGGACCCCGGACCCAGGTCACCGCGTCAGGTCGGGACCCCGAACCCAGGTCCACGAGTCCGTCGACACCACAGCCCCGGGTCACCGGGTCGTGTCGGGTAACCGGCCTGGTTCCCAGGTTCCGATGACCACCCCGGCACCAGGACTCTGGGTCACGTGGGGACACTGGCCCCAGGTGACCGGGTCACGTGGGGTCACCGGACCCAGGTGACCCGGTCACGTGGGGACACCGGCCCCAGGTGACCGGGTCACGTGGGGTCACCGGCCCCAGGTGACCCGGTCACGTGGGGTCACCGGGCCCAGGTGACCGGGTCACGTGGGGTCACTGGCACCAGGTGACCGGGTCACGTGGGGTCACCGGCCCCAGGTGACCGGGTCACGTGGGGACACCGGCCCCAGGTGACCGGGTCACGTGGGGTCACCGGCCCCAGGTCAGCGGGTCACGTGGGGTCACCGGCCCCAGGTGACCGGGTCACGTGGGGACACTGGCCCCAGGTGACCGGGTCACGTGGGGTCACCGGCCCCAGGTCAGCGGGTCACGTGGGGACACCGGCCCCAGGTCACCGGGTCACGTGGGGTCACCGGCCCCAGGTGACCGGGTCACGTGGGGTCACCGGCCCCAGGTGACCGGGTCACGTGGGGTCACCGGGCCCAGGTGACCGGGTCACGTGGGGTCACCGGCACCAGGTGACCGGGTCACGTGGGGTCACCGGCCCCAGGTGACCGGGTCACGTGGGGACACCGGCCCCAGGTGACCGGGTCACGTGGGGTCACCGGCCCCAGGTCAGCGGGTCACGTGGGGTCACCGGCCCCAGGTGACCGGGTCACGTGGGGTCACCGGCCCCAGGTGACCGGGTCACGTGGGGTCACCTGCACCAGGTGACCGGGTCACGTGGGGACCCCGGCCCCAGGTGACCGGGTCACGTGGGGTCACCGGCCCCAGGTCAGCGGGTCACGTGGGGACCCCGGACCCAGGTGACCGGGTCACGTGGGGACCCCGGACCCAGGTAACCGGGTCATACCGAGTCCCCGGACCCAGGTCACCGGGTCAGTTCGGGACCCCGGACCCAGGTCGGGTCATGTCACGTCCCATGCCCGGGTCCCCGGGTTGGATTTTTACCCAGGCCCCGGGTCACAGGGTCATGTCGGGTCAACGGCCTGGGTACAAGGGTCTGGTGACCACCCCGACCCCAGGTCCCCGGGTCATGACGGGACACCGGACCAGGTCCCCGAGTCCGGTCGACACCACAGCCCCAGGTCACCGGGTCATGTCGGGACCCAGCCCGGGTCCCCGGGACGGGTTTTTACCCCAGCCGCAGATCACCGGGTCCTGTCGGGTACCCGGGTCGGGTCCCCTGGACAGGTCGGCACCCCGGCCCCGGGTCACGGGGTCATGTCGGGTCGCTGTCCCGGGTACCAGTGTCAGGTGACCACCCCGGCCCCGGGAGACGGAGTCATACCGGGTCCCCGGCCCAGGTCCCCGGGTTGCATAGGGACAAAAGCACCGGATCACTGGATCACGTGGGGGCCCGGGCCCGGGTCCCCGGGTTGCATCGGGACACCAGCGAAGGACCACCGGGTCCTGTCGGGTCCCCGGCCCGGGTCCCCTGGACAGGTCGTTAACCCGGCCCAAGGTCACCAGGTCGTGTCGGGTAACTGGCCTGGTTCCCAGGTTCCGGTGACCACCCCGGCACCAGGACCCCGGGTCCCGTGGGGACCCCGGCCCCAGGTGACCGGGTCACGTGGGGACACCGGCCTCAGGTCAGCGGGTCACGTGGGGACCCCGGACCCAGGTCAGCGGGTCACGTGGGGACACCGGCCCCAGGTAACAGGGTCATACCGAGTCCCCGGACCCAGGTCCACGAGTCCGTCGACACCACAGCCCCGGGTCACCGGGTCGTGTCGGGTAACCGGCCTGGTTCCCAGGTTCCGATGACCACCCCGGCACCAGGACTCTGGGTCACGTGGGGACACCGGCCCCAGGTGACCGGGTCACGTGGGGTCACCGGACCCAGGTGACACGGTCACGTGGGGTCACCGGCCCCAGGTGACCGGGTCACGTGGGGTCACCGGCCCCAGGTGGCCGGGTCACGTGGGGACACCGGCCCCAGCTCACCGGGTCACGTGGGGTCACCGGCCCAGGTGACCGGGTCACGTGGGGTCACCGGCCCCAGGTGACCGGGTCACGTGGGGTCACCGGCCCCAGGTGACCGGGTCACGTGGGGTCACCGGCCCCAGGTGACCGGGTCACGTGGGGACACCGGCCCCAGGTGACCGGGTCACGTGGGGTCACCGGCCCCAGGTGACCGGGTCACGTGGGGTCACCGGCACCAGGTGACCGGGTCACGTGGGGACCCCGGCCCCAGGTGACCGGGTCACGTGGGGTCACCGGCCCCAGGTGACCGGGTCACGTGGGGTCACCGGCCCCAGGTGACCGGGTCACGTGGGGTCACCGGCCCCAGGTGACCGGGTCACGTGGGGTCACCGGCCCCAGGTGACCGGGTCACGTGGGGACACCGGCCCCAGGTGACCGGGTCACGTGGGGTCACCGGCCCCAGGTGACCGGGTCACGTGGGGACACCGGCCCCAGGTGACCGGGTCACGTGGGGTCACCGGCCCCAGGTGACCGGGTCACGTGGGGACACCGGCCCCAGTTCAGCGGGTCACGTGGGGACCCCGGACCCAGGTCAGCGGGTCACGTGGGGACACCGGCCCCAGGTGACCGGGTCACGTGGGGTCACCGGCCCCAGGTGACCGGGTCACGTGGGGTCACCGGCCCCAGGTGACCGGGTCACGTGGGGACACCGGCCCCAGGTGACCGGGTCACGTGGGGTCACCGGCCCCAGGTGACCGGGTCACGTGGGGTCACCTGCACCAGGTGACCGGGTCACATGGGGACCCCGGCCCCAGGTCAGCGGGTCACGTGGGGTCACCGGCCCCAGGTCAGCGGGTCACGTGGGGACCCCAGCCCCAGGTGACCGGGTCACGTGGGGACCCCGGACCCAGGTAACCGGGTCATACCGAGTCCCCGGACCCAGGTCACCGGGTCAGTTCGGGACCCCGGACCCAGGTCGGGTCATGTCACGTCCCATGCCCGGGTCCCCGGGTTGGATTTTTACCCAGGCCCCGGGTCACAGGGTCATGTCGGGTCAACGGCCTGGGTACAAGGGTCTGGTGACCACCCCGACCCCAGGTCCCCGGGTCATGACGGGACACCGGACCAGGTCCCCGAGTCCGGTCGACACCACAGCCCCAGGTCACCGGGTCATGTCGGGACCCAGCCCGGGTCCCCGGGACGGGTTTTTACCCCAGCCGCAGATCACCGGGTCCTGTCGGGTACCCGGGTCGGGTCCCCTGGACAGGTCGGCACCCCGGCCCCGGGTCACGGGGTCATGTCGGGTCGCTGTCCCGGGTACCAGTGTCAGGTGACCACCCCGGCCCCGGGAGACGGAGTCATACCGGGTCCCCGGCCCGGGTCCCCGGGTTGCATCGGGACAAAAGCACCGGATCACTGGATCACGTGGGGGCCCGGGCCCGGGTCCCCGGGTTGCATCGGGACACCAGCGAAGGACCACCGGGTCCTGTCGGGTCCCCGGCCCGGGTCCCCTGGACAGGTCGTTAACCCGGCCCCAGGTCACCGGGTCATGTCGCGCACCCGGCCTGGTTCCCACGTTCCGGTGACCACCCCGGCACCAGGACCCCGGGTCCCGTGGGGACCCCGGCCCCAGGTGACCGGGTCACGCGGGGTCACCGGCCCCAGGTCAGCGGGTCACGTGGGGTCACCGGCCCCAGGTCAGCGGGTCACGTGGGGACACCGGCCCCAGGTCACCGCGTCAGGTCGGGACCCCGAACCCAGGTCCACGAGTCCGTCGACACCACAGCCCCGGGTCACCGGGTCGTGTCGGGTAACCGGCCTGGTTCCCAGGTTCCGATGACCACCCCGGCACCAGGACTCTGGGTCACGTGGGGACACCGGCCCCAGGTGACCGGGTCACGTGGGGTCACCGGACCCAGGTGACCCGGTCAAGTGGGGTCACCGGCCCCAGGTGACCGGGTCACGTGGGGTCACCGGCCCCAGGTGACCGGGTCACGTGGGGTCACCGGCCCCAGGTGACCGGGTCACGTGGGGACACCGGCCCCAGGTGACCGGGTCACGTGGGGTCACCGGCCCCAGGTCAGCGGGTCACGTGGGGACACCGGCCCCAGGTCACCGGGTCACGTGGGGTCACCGGCCCCAGGTGACCGGGTCACGTGGGGTCACCGGCCCCAGGTGACCGGGTCACGTGGGGACACCGGCCCCAGGTAACCGGGTCATACCGAGTCCCCGGACCCAGGTCACCGGGTCAGTTCGGGACCCCGGACCCAGGTCGGGTCATGTCACGTCCCATGCCCGGGTCCCCGGGTTGGATTTTTACCCAGGCCCCGGGTCACAGGGTCATGTCGGGTCAACGGCCTGGGTACAAGGGTCTGGTGACCACCCCGACCCCAGGTCCCCGGGTCATGACGGGACACCGGACCAGGTCCCCGAGTCCGGTCGACACCACAGCCCCAGGTCACCGGGTCATGTCGGGACCCAGCCCGGGTCCCCGGGACGGGTTTTTACCCCAGCCGCAGATCACCGGGTCCTGTCGGGTACCCGGGTCGGGTCCCCTGGACAGGTCGGCACCCCGGCCCCGGGTCACGGGGTCATGTCGGGTCGCTGTCCCGGGTACCAGTGTCAGGTGACCACCCCGGCCCCGGGAGACGGAGTCATACCGGGTCCCCGGCCCAGGTCCCCGGGTTGCATCGGGACAAAAGCACCGGATCACTGGATCACGTGGGGGCCCGGGCCCGGGTCCCCGGGTTGCATCGGGACACCAGCGAAGGACCACCGGGTCCTGTCGGGTCCCCGGCCCGGGTCCCCTGGACAGGTCGTTAACCAGGCCCCAGGTCACCGGGTCGTGTCGGGTAACCGGCCTGGTTCCCAGGTTCCGGTGACCACCCCGGCACCAGGACCCCGGGTCCCGTGGGGACCCCGGCCCCAGGTGACCGGGTCACGCGGGGTCACCGGCCCCAGGTCAGCGGGTCACGTGGGGTCACCGGCCCCAGGTCAGCGGGTCACGTGGGGACACCGGCCCCAGGTCACCGCGTCAGGTCGGGACCCCGAACCCAGGTCCACGAGTCCGTCGACACCACAGCCCCGGGTCACCAAGTCGTGTCGGGTAACCGGCCTGGTTCCCAGGTTCCGATGACCACCCCGGCACCAGGACCCCGGGTCACGTGGGGACACCGGCCCCAGGTGACCGGGTCACGTGGGGCCACCGGCCCCAGGTGACCCGGTCACGTGGGGTCACCGGCCCCAGGTGACCGGGTCACGTGGGGACACCGGCCCCAGGTGACCGGGTCACGTGGGGTCACCGGCCCCAGGTGACCGGGTCACGTGGGGTCACCGGCCCCAGGTCAGCGGGTCACGTGGCGTCACCGGCCCCAGGTGACCGGGTCACGTGGGGTCACCGGACCCAGGTCAGCGGGTCACGTGGGGACACCGGCCCCAGGTAACCGGGTCATACCGAGTCCCCGGACCCAGGTCACCGGGTGAGTTCGGGACCCCGGACCCAGGTCGGGTCATGTCACGTCCCATGCCCGGGTCCCCGGGTTGGATTTTTACCCAGGCCCCGGGTCACAGGGTCATGTCGGGTCAACGGCCTGGGTACAAGGGTCTGGTGACCACCCCGACCCCAGGTCCCCGGGTCATGACGGGACACCGGACCAGGTCCCCGAGTCCGGTCGACACCACAGCCCCAGGTCACCGGGTCATGTCGGGACCCAGCCCGGGTCCCCGGGACGGGTTTTTACCCCAGCCGCAGATCACCGGGTCCTGTCGGGTACCCGGGTCGGGTCCCCTGGACAGGTCGGCACCCCGGCCCCGGGTCACGGGGTCATGTCGGGTCGCTGTCCCGGGTACCAGTGTCAGGTGACCACCCCGGCCCCGGGAGACGGAGTCATACCGGGTCCCCGGCCCGGGTCCCCGGGTTGCATCGGGACAAAAGCACCGGATCACTGGATCACGTGGGGGCCCGGGCCCGGGTCCCCGGGTTGCATCGGGACACCAGCGAAGGACCACCGGGTCCTGTCGGGTCCCCGGCCCGGGTCCCCTGGACAGGTCGTTAACCCGGCCCCAGGTCACCGGGTCATGTCGCGCACCCGGCCTGGTTCCCACGTTCCGGTGACCACCCCGGCACCAGGACCCCGGGTCCCGTGGGGACCCCTGCCCCAGGTGACCGGGTCACGCGGGGTCACCGGCCCCAGGTCAGAGGGTCACGTGGGGTCACCGGCCCCAGGTCAGCGGGTCACGTGGGGACACCGGCCCCAGGTCACCGCGTCAGGTCGGGACCCCGAACCCAGGTCCACGAGTCCGTCGACACCACAGCCCCGGGTCACCGGGTCGTGTCGGGTAACCGGCCTGGTTCCCAGGTTCCGATGACCACCCCGGCACCAGGACTCTGGGTCACGTGGGGACACCGGCCCCAGGTGACCGGGTCACGTGGGGTCACCGGACCCAGGTGACCCGGTCAAGTGGGGTCACCGGCCCCAGGTGACCGGGTCACGTGGGGTCACCGGCCCCAGGTGACCGGGTCACGTGGGGTCACCGGCCCCAGGTGACCGGGTCACGTGGGGACACCGGCCCCAGGTGACCGGGTCACGTGGGGTCACCGGCCCCAGGTCAGCGGGTCACGTGGGGACACCGGCCCCAGGTCACCGGGTCACGTGGGGTCACCGGCCCCAGGTGACCGGGTCACGTGGGGTCACCGGCCCCAGGTGACCGGGTCACGTGGGGTCACCGGCCCCAGGTGACCGGGTCACGTGGGGACACCGGCCCCAGGTGACCGGGTCACGTGGGGTCACCGGCCCCAGGTGACCGGGTCACGTGGGGTCACCTGCACCAGGTGACCGGGTCACGTGGGGACACCGGCCCCAGGTGACCGGGTCACGTGGGGACACCGGCCCCAGGTCAGCGGGTCACGTGGGGACCCCGGACCCAGGTCAGCGGGTCACGTGGGGACACCGGCCCCAGGTAACCGGGTCATACCGAGTCCCCGGACCCAGGTCACCGGGTCAGTTCGGGACCCCGGACTCAGGTCGGGTCATGTCACGTCCCATGCCCGGGTCCCCGGGTTGGATTTTTACCCAGGCCCCGGGTCACAGGGTCATGTCGGGTCAACGGCCTGGGTACAAGGGTCTGGTGACCACCCCGACCCCAGGTCCCCGGGTCATGACGGGACACCGGACCAGGTCCCCGAGTCCGGTCGACACCACAGCCCCAGGTCACCGGGTCATGTCGGGACCCAGCCCGGGTCCCCGGGACGGGTTTTTACCCCAGCCGCAGATCACCGGGTCCTGTCGGGTACCCGGGTCGGGTCCCCTGGACAGGTCGGCACCCCGGCCCCGGGTCACGGGGTCATGTCGGGTCGCTGTCCCGGGTACCAGTGTCAGGTGACCACCCCGGCCCCGGGAGACGGAGTCATACCGGGTCCCCGGCCCAGGTCCCCGGGTTGCATCGGGACAAAAGCACCGGATCACTGGATCACGTGGGGGCCCGGGCCCGGGTCCCCGGGTTGCATCGGGACACCAGCGAAGGACCACCGGGTCCTGTCGGGTCCCCGGCCCGGGTCCCCTGGACAGGTCGTTAACCCGGCCCAAGGTCACCAGGTCGTGTCGGGTAACTGGCCTGGTTCCCAGGTTCCGGTGACCACCCCGGCACCAGGACCCCGGGTCCCGTGGGGACCCCGGCCCCAGGTGACCGGGTCACGTGGGGTCACCGGCCCCAGGTCAGCGGGTCACGTGGGGTCACCGGCCCCAGGTCAGCGGGTCACGTGGGGACACCGGCCCCAGGTCACCGCGTCAGGTCGGGACCCCGAACCCAGGTCCACGAGTCCGTCGACACCACAGCCCCGGGTCACCAAGTCGTGTCGGGTAACCAGCCTGGTTCCCAGGTTCCGATGACCACCCCGGCACCAGGACCCCGGGTCACGTGGGGACACCAGCCCCAGGTGACCGGGTCACGTGGGGTCACCGGCCCCAGGTGACCGGGTCACGTGGGGTCACCGGCCCCAGGTCAGCGGGTCACGTGGGGACACCGGCCCCAGGTAACCAAGGCATGTCTGGACCCAGCCCGGGTCCCCGGGACGGATTTTTACCCCAGCCGCAGATCACCGGGTCCTGTCGGGTCCCCGGCCCGGGTCCCCTGGACAGGTCGATAACCCGGCCCCAGGTCACCCGGTCATCTCGCGCACCCGGCCTGGTTCCCAGGTTCCGATGACCACCCCGGCACCAGGACCCCGGGTCACGTGGGGACACCGGCCCCAGGTGACCGGGTCACGTGGGGTCACCGGCCCCAGGTGACCGGGTCACGTGGGGACACCGGCCTCAGGTCAGCGGGTCACGTGGGGACCCCGGACCCAGGTCAGCGGGTCACGTGGGGACACCGGCCCCAGGTAACCGGGTCATACCGAGTCCCCGGACCCAGGTCCACGAGTCCGTCGACACCACAGCCCCGGGTCACCGGGTCGTGTCGGGTAACCGGCCTGGTTCCCAGGTTCCGATGACCAGCCCGGCACCAGGACTCTGGGTCACGTGGGGACACCGGCCCCAGGTGACCGGGTCACGTGGGGTCACCGGCCCCAGGTGACCCGGTCACGTGGGGTCACCGGCACCAGGTGACCGGGTCACGTGGGGTCACCGGCCCCAGGTGACCGGGTCACGTGGGGTCACCGGCCCCCGGTGACCGGGTCACGTGGGGACACCGGCCCCAGGTGACCGGGTCACGTGGGGTCACCGGCCCCAGGTGACCGGGTCACGTGGGGTCACCGGCCCCAGGTCAGCGGGTCACGTGGGGTCACCGGCCCCAGGTGACCGGGTCACGTGGGGACACCGGCCCCAGGTGACCGGGTCACGTGGGGTCACCGGCCCCAGGTCAGCGGGTCACGTGGGGACACCGGCCCCAGGTCACCGGGTCACGTGGGGTCACCGGCCCAGGTGACTGGGTCACGTGGGGTCACCGGCCCCAGGTGACCGGGTCACATGGGGTCACCGGCCCCAGGTGACCGGGTCACGTGGGGTCACCGGCCCCAGGTGACCGGGTCACGTGGGGACACCGGCCCCAGGTGACCGGGTCACGTGGGGTCACCGGCCCCAGGTGACCGGGTCACATTGGGGTCACCGGCACCAGGTGACCGGGTCACGTGGGGACCCCGGCCCCAGGTGACCGGGTCACGTGGGGTCACCGGCCCCAGGTGACCGGGTCACGTGGGGTCACCGGCCCCAGGTGACCCGGTCACGTGGGGTCACCGGCCCCAGGTGACCGGGTCACGTGGGGTCACCGGCCCCAGGTGACCGGGTCACGTGGGGACACCGGCCCCAGGTGACCAGGTCACGTGGGGTCACCGGCCCTAGGTGACCGGGTCACGTGGGGACACCGGCCCCAGTTCAGCGGGTCACGTGGGGACCCCGGACCCAGGTCAGCGGGTCACGTGGGGACACCGGCCCCAGGTAACCGGGTCATACCAAGTCCCCGGACCCAGGTCACCGGGTCAGTTCGGGACCCCGGACCCAGGTCGGGTCATGTCACGTCCCATGCCCGGGTCCCCGGGTTGGATTTTTACCCAGGCCCCGGGTCACAGGGTCATGTCGGGTCAACGGCCTGGGTACAAGGGTCTGGTGACCACCCCGACCCCAGGTCTCCGGGTCATGACGGGACACCGGACCAGGTCCCCGAGTCCGGTCGACACCACAGCCCCAGGTCACCGGGTCATGTCGGGACCCAGCCCGGGTCCCCGGGACGGGTTTTTACCCCAGCCGCAGATCACCGGGTCCTGTCGGGTACCCGGGTCGGGTCCCCTGGACAGGTCGGCACCCCGGCCCCGGGTCACGGGGTCATGTCGGGTCGCTGTCCCGGGTACCAGTGTCAGGTGACCACCCCGGCCCCGGGAGACGGAGTCATACCGGGTCCCCGGCCCGGGTCCCCGGGTTGCATCGGGACAAAAGCACCGGATCACTGGATCACGTGGGGGCCCGGGCCCGGGTCCCCGGGTTGCATCGGGACACCAGCGAAGGACCACCGGGTCCTGTCGGGTCCCCGGCCCGGGTCCCCTGGACAGGTCGTTAACCCGGCCCCAGGTCACCGGGTCATGTCGCGCACCCGGCCTGGTTCCCACGTTCCGGTGACCACCCCGGCACCAGGACCCCGGGTCCCGTGGGGACCCCGGCCCCAGGTGACGGGGTCACGCGGGGTCACCGGCCCCAGGTCAGCAGGTCACGTGGGGTCACCGGCCCCAGGTCAGCGGGTCACGTGGGGACACCGGCCCCAGGTCAGCGGGTCACGTGGGGACACCGGCCCCAGGTCACCGCGTCAGGTTGGGACCCCGAACCCAGGTCCACGAGTCCGTCGACACAACAGCCCCGGGTCACCGGGTCGTGTCGGGTAACCGGCCTGGTTCCCAGGTTCCGATGACCACCCCGGCACCAGGACTCTGGGTCACGTGGGGACACCGGACCCAGGTGACCGGGTCACGTGGGGTCACCGGACCCAGGTGACCCGGTCACGTGGGGACACCGGCCCCAGGTGACCGGGTAACGTGGGGTCACCGGCCCCAGGTGACCGGGTCACGTGGGGTCACCGGCCCCAGGTGACCGGGTCACGTGGGGTCACCGGCCCCAGGTCAGCGGGTCACGTGGGGTCACCGGCCCCAGGTGACCGGGTCACGTGGGGACACCGGCCCCAGGTGACCGGGTCTCGTGGGGTCACCGGCCCCAGGTGACCAGGTCACGTGGGGTCACCGGCCCCAGGTCAGCGGGTCACGTGGGGTCACCGGCCCCAGGTGACCGGGTCACGTGGGGACACCGGCCCCAGGTGACCGGGTCACGTGGGGTCACCGGCCCCAGGTGACCGGGTCACGTGGGGACACCGGCCCCAGGTGACCGGGTCACGTGGGGTCACCGGCCCCAGGTCACCGGGTCACGTGGGGTCACCGGCCCCAGGTGACCCGGTCACGTGGGGACACCGGCCCCAGGTGACCGGGTCATGTGGGGTCACCGGCCCCAGGTGACCGGGTCACGTGGGGTCACCGGCCCCAGGTGACCGGGTCACGTGGGGTCACCGGCCCCAGGTGACCGGGTCACGTGGGGTCACCGGCACCAGGTGACCGGGTCACGTGGGGACACCGGCCCCAGGTGACCGGGTCACGTGGGGTCACCGGCCCCAGGTCAGCGGGTCACGTGGGGACCCCGGCCCCAGGTGACCGGGTCATACCGAGTCCCCGGACCCAGGTCACCGGGTCAGTTCGGGACCCCGGACCCAGGTCGGGTCATGTCACGTCCCATGCCCGGGTCCCCGGGTTGGATTTTTACCCAGGCCCCGGGTCACAGGGTCATGTCGGGTCAACGGCCTGGGTACAACGGTCTGGTGACCACCCCGACCCCAGGTCCCCGGGTCATGACGGGACACCGGACCAGGTCCCCGAGTCCGGTCGACACCACAGCCCCAGGTCACCGGGTCATGTCGGGACCCAGCCCGGGTCCCCGGGACGGGTTTTTACCCCAGCCGCAGATCACCGGGTCCTGTCGGGTACCCAGGTCGGGTCCCCTGGACAGGTCGGCACCCCGGCCCCGGGTCACGGGGTCATGTCGGGTCGCTGTCCCGGGTACCAGTGTCAGGTGACCACCCCGGCCCCGGGAGACGGAGTCATACCGGGTCCCCGGCCCAGGTCCCCGGGTTGCATCGGGACAAAAGCACCGGATCACTGGATCACGAGGGGGCCCGGGCCCGGGTCCCCGGGTTGCATCGGGACACCAGCGAAGGACCACCGGGTCCTGTCGGGTCCCCGGCCCGGGTCCCCTGGACAGGTCGATAACCCGGCCCCAGGTCACCGGGTCGTGTCGGGTAACCGGCCTGGTTCCCAGGTTCCGGTGACCACCCCGGCACCAGGACCCCGGGTCCCGTGGGGACCCCGGCCCCAGGTGACCGGGTCACGCGGGGTCACCGGCCCCAGGTCAGCGGGTCATGCGGGGTCACCGGCCCCAGGTCAGCGGGTCACGTGGGGACACCGGCCCCAGGTCACCGCGTCAGGTCGGGACCCCGAACCCAGGTCCACGAGTCCGTCGACACCACAGCCCCGGGTCACCGGGTCGTGTCGGGTAACCGGCCTGGTTCCCAGGTTCCGATGACCACCCCGGCACCAGGACTCTGTGTCACGTGGGGACACCGGCCCCAGGTGACCGGGTCACGTGGGGTCACCGGACCCAGGTGACACGGTCACGTGGGGACACCGGCCCCAGGTGACCGGGTCACGTGGGGACACCGGCCTCAGGTCAGCGGGTCACGTGGGGACCCCGGACCCAGGTCAGCGGGTCACGTGGGGACACCGGCCCCAGGTAACCGGGTCATACCGAGTCCCCGGACCCAGGTCCACGAGTCCGTCGACACCACAGCCCCGGGTCACCGGATCGTGTCGGGTAACCGGCCTGGTTCCCAGGTTCCGATGACCACCCCGGCACCAGGACTCTGTGTCACGTGGGGACACCGGCCCCAGGTGACCGGGTCACGTGGGGTCACCGGACCCAGGTGACACGGTCACGTGGGGACACCGGCACCAGGTGACTGGGTCACGTGGGGTCACCGGCCCCAGGTGACCCGGTCACGTGGGGTCACCGGCACCAGGTGACCGGGTCACGTGGGGTCACCGGCCCCAGGTGACCGGGTCACGTGGGGTCACCGGCCCCAGGTGACCGGGTCACGTGGGGACACCGGCCCCAGGTGACCGCGTCACGTGGGGTCACCGGCCCCAGGTGACCGGGTCACGTGGGGTCACCGGCCCCAGGTCAGCGGGTCACGTGGGGTCACCGGCCCCAGGTGACCGGGTCACGTGGGGACACCGGCCCCAGGTGACCGGGTCACGTGGGGTCACCGGCCCCAGGTGACCGGGTCACGTGGGGACACCGGCCCCAGGTCACCGGGTCACGTGGGGTCACCGGCCCAGGTGACCGGGTCACGTGGGGTCACCGGCCCTAGGTGACCGGGTCACGTGGGGTCACCGGCCCCAGGTGACCGGGTCACGTGGGGTCACCGGCCCCAGGTGACCGGGTCACGTGGGGACACCGGCCCCAGGTGACCGGGTCACGTGGGGTCACCGGCCCCAGGTGACCGGGTCACGTGGGGTCACCGGCACCAGGTGACCGGGTCACGTGGGGACCCCGGCCCCAGGTGACCGGGTCACGTGGGGTCACCGGCCCCAGGTGACCCGGTCACGTGGGGTCACCGGCCCCAGGTGACCGGGTCACGTGGGGTCACCGGCCCCAGGTCAGCGGGTCACGTGGGGACACCGGCCCCAGGTGACCGGGTCACGTCGGGTCACCGGCCCCAGGTGACCGGGTCATGTGGGGACACCGGCCCCAGGTGACCGGGTCACGTGGGGACACCGGCCCCAGTTCAGCGGGTCACGTGGGGACCCCGGACCCAGGTCAGCGGGTCACGTGGGGACACCGGCCCCAGGTGACCGGGTCACGTGGGGTCACCGGCCCCAGGTGACCGGGTCACGTGGGGTCACCGGCCCCAGGTGACCTGGTCACGTGGGGTCACCGGCCCCAGGTGACCGGGTCACGTGGGGTCACCGGCCCCAGGTGACCGGGTCACTTGGGACACCGGCCTCAGGTCAGCGGGTCACGTGGGGACCCCGGACCCAGGTCAGCGGGTCACGTGGGGACACCGGCCCCAGGTAACCGGGTCATACCGAGTCCCCGGACCCAGGTCACCGGGTCAGTTTGGGACCCCGGACCCAGGTCGGGTCATGTCACGTCCCATGCCCGGGTCCCCGGGTTGGATTTTTACCCAGGCCCCGGGTCACAGGGTCATGTCGGGTCAACGGCCTGGGTACAAGGGTCTGGTGACCACCCCGACCCCAGGTCTCCGGGTCATGACGGGACACCGGACCAGGTCCCCGAGTCCGGTCGACACCACAGCCCCAGGTCACCGGGTCATGTCGGGACCCAGCCCGGGTCCCCGGGACGGGTTTTTACCCCAGCCGCAGATCACCGGGTCCTGTCGGGTACCCGGGTCGGGTCCCCTGGACAGGTCGGCACCCCGGCCCCGGGTCACGGGGTCATGTCGGGTCGCTGTCCCGGGTACCAGTGTCAGGTGACCACCCCGGCCCCGGGAGACGGAGTCATACCGGGTCCCCGGCCCGGGTCCCCGGGTTGCATCGGGACAAAAGCACCGGATCACTGGATCACGTGGGGGCCCGGGCCCGGGTCCCCGGGTTGCATCGGGACACCAGCGAAGGACCACCGGGTCCTGTCGGGTCCCCGGCCCGGGTCCCCTGGACAGGTCGTTAACCCGGCCCCAGGTCACCGGGTCATGTCGCGCACCCGGCCTGGTTCCCACGTTCCGGTGACCACCCCGGCACCAGGACCCCGGGTCCCGTGGGGACCCCGGCCCCAGGTGACCGGGTCATGCGGGGTCACCGGCCCCAGGTCAGCGGGTCACGTGGGGACACCGGCCCCAGGTCACCGCGTCAGGTCGGGACCCCGAACCCAGGTCCACGAGTCCGTCGACACCACAGCCCCGGGTCACCGGGTCGTGTCGGGTAACCGGCCTGGTTCCCAGGTTCCGATGACCACCCCGGCACCAGGACTCTGTGTCACGTGGGGACACCGGCCCCAGGTGACCGGGTCACGTGGGGTCACCGGACCCAGGTGACACGGTCACGTGGGGACACCGGCACCAGGTGACTGGGTCACGTGGGGTCACTGGCCCCAGGTGACCCGGTCACGTGGGGTCACCGGCACCAGGTGACCGGGTCACGTGGGGTCACCGGCCCCAGGTGACCGGGTCACGTGGGGTCACCGGCCCCAGGTGACCGGGTCACGTGGGGACACCGGCCCCAGGTGACCGCGTCACGTGGGGTCACCGGCCCCAGGTGACCGGGTCACGTGGGGTCACCGGCCCCAGGTCAGCGGGTCACGTGGGGTCACCGGCCCCAGGTGACCGGGTCACGTGGGGACACCGGCCCCAGGTGACCGGGTCACGTGGGGTCACCGGCCCCAGGTGACCGGGTCACGTGGGGACACCGGCCCCAGGTCACCGGGTCACGTGGGGTCACCGGCCCAGGTGACCGGGTCACGTGGGGTCACCGGCCCCAGGTGACCGGGTCACGTGGGGTCACCGGCCCCAGGTGACCGGGTCACGTGGGGTCACCGGCCCCAGGTGACCGGGTCACGTGGGGACACCGGCCCCAGGTGACCGGGTCACGTGGGGTCACCGGCCCCAGGTGACCGGGTCACGTGGGGTCACCGGCACCAGGTGACCGGGTCACGTGGGGACCCCGGCCCCAGGTGACCGGGTCACGTGGGGTCACCGGCCCCAGGTGACCGGGTCACGTGGGGTCACCGGCCCCAGGTGACCCGGTCACGTGGGGTCACCGGCCCCAGGTGACCGGGTCACGTGGGGTCACCGGCCCCAGGTCAGCGGGTCACGTGGGGACACCGGCCCCAGGTGACCGGGTCACGTCGGGTCACCGGCCCCAGGTGACCGGGTCATGTGGGGACACCGGCCCCAGGTGACCGGGTCACGTGGGGACACCGGCCCCAGTTCAGCGGGTCACGTGGGGACCCCGGACCCAGGTCAGCGGGTCACGTGGGGACACCGGCCCCAGGTGACCGGGTCACGTGGGGTCACCGGCCCCAGGTGACCGGGTCACGCGGGGTCACCGGCCCCAGGTCAGCAGGTCACGTGGGGTCACCGGCCCCAGGTCAGCGGGTCACGTGGGGACACCGGCCCCAGGTCAGCGGGTCACGTGGGGACACCGGCCCCAGGTCACCGCGTCAGGTCGGGACCCCGAACCCAGGTCCTCGAGTCCGTCGACACAACAGCCCCGGGTCACCGGGTCGTGTCGGGTAACCGGCCTGGTTCCCAGGTTCCGATGACCACCCCGGCACCAGGACTCTGGGTCATGTGGGGACACCGGCCCCAGGTGACCGGGTCACGTGGGGTCACCGGACCCAGGTGACCTGGTCACGTGGGGACACCGGCCTCAGGTCAGCGGGTCACGTGGGGTCACCGGCCCCAGGTCAGCGGGTCACGTGGGGTCACCGGCCCCACGTGACCGGGTCACGTGGGGTCACCAGCCCCAGGTGACCGGGTCACGTGGGGACACCGGCCCCAGGTGACCGGGTCACGTGGGGTCACCGGCCCCAGGTGACCGGGTCACGTGGGGTCACCGGCCCCAGGTGACCGGGTCACGTGGGGACACCGGCCCCAGGTGACCGGGTCACGTGGGGTCACCGGCCCCAGGTCAGCAGGTCACGTGGGGACACCGGCCCCAGGTCACCGGGTCACGTGGGGTCACCGGCCCCAGGTGACCGGGTCACGTGGGGTCACCGGCCCCAGGTGACCGGGTCACGTGGGGTCACCGGCCCCAGGTGACCGGGTCACGTGGGGTCACCGGCCCCAGGTGACCGGGTCACGTGGGGACACCGGCCCCAGGTGACCGGGTCACGTGGGGTCACCGGCCCCAGGTGACCGGGTCACGTGGGGTCACCGGCCCCAGGTTACCGGGTCACGTGGGGACACCGGCCCCAGGTGACCGGGTCACGTGGGGTCACCGGCCCCAGGTCAGCGGGTCACGTGGGGACCCCGGCCCCAGGTGACCGGGTCACGTGGGGACCCCGGACCCAGGTAACCGGGTCATACCGAGTCCCCGGACCCAGGTCACCGGGTCAGTTCGGGACCCCGGACCCAGGTCGGGTCATGTCACGTCCCATGCCCGGGTCCCCGGGTTGGATTTTTACCCAGGCCCCGGGTCACAGGGTCATGTCGGGTCAACGGCCTGGGTACAAGGGTCTGGTGACCACCCCGACCCCAGGTCCCCGGGTCATGACGGGACACCGGACCAGGTCCCCGAGTCCGGTCGACACCACAGCCCCAGGTCACCGGGTCATGTCGGGACCCAGCCCGGGTCCCCGGGACGGGTTTTTACCCCAGCCGCAGATCACCGGGTCCTGTCGGGTACCCGGGTCGGGTCCCCTGGACAGGTCGGCACCCCGGCCCCGGGTCACGGGGTCATGTCGGGTCGCTGTCCCGGGTACCAGTGTCAGGTGACCACCCCGGCCCCGGGAGACGGAGTCATACCGGGTCCCCGGCCCAGGTCCCCGGGTTGCATCGGGACAAAAGCACCGGATCACTGGATCACGAGGGGGCCCGGGCCCGGGTCCCCGGGTTGCATCGGGACACCAGCGAAGGACCACCGGGTCCTGTCGGGTCCCCGGCCCGGGTCCCCTGGACAGGTCGTTAACCCGGCCCCAGGTCACCGGGTCGTGTCGGGTAACCGGCCTGGTTCCCAGGTTCCGATGACCACCCCGGCACCAGGACCCCGGGTCACGTGGGGACACCGGCCCCAGGTGACCGGGTCACGTGGGGTCACCGGCCCCAGGTGACCCGGTCACGTGGGGTCACCGGCCCCAGGTGACCGGGTCACGTGGGGACACCGGCCCCAGGTCAGCGGGTCACGTGGGGTCACCGGCACCAGGTGACCGGGTCACGTGGGGTCACCGGCCCCAGGTGACCGGGTCACGTGGGGTCACCGGCCCCAGGTGACCTGGTCACGTGGGGTCACCGGCCCCAGGTGACCGGGTCACGTGAGGTCACCGGCCCCAGGTGACCGGGTCACGTGGGGTCACCGGCCCCAGGTGACCGGGTCACGTGGGGTCACCGGCCCCAGGTGACCGGGTCACGTGGGGTCACCGGCCCCAGGTGACCTGGTCACGTGGGGTCACCGGCCCCAGGTGACCGGGTCACGTGGGGTCACCGGCCCCAGGTGACCGGGTCACGTGGGGACACCGGCCCCAGGTGACCGGGTCACGTGGGATCACCGGCCCCAGGTCAGCGGGTCACGTGGGGTCACCGGCCCCAGGTGACCGGGTCACGTGGGGTCACCGGCCCCAGGTGACCGGGTCACGTGAGGTCACCGGCCCCAGGTGACCGGGTCACGTGGGGTCACCGGCCCCAGGTGACCGGGTCACGTGGGGTCACCGGCCCCAGGTGACCGGGTCACGTGGGGTCACCGGCCCCAGGTGACCGGGTCACGTGGGGTCACCGGCCCCAGGTGACCGGGTCACGTGGGGACACCGGCCCCAGGTGACCGGGTCACGTGGGGTCACCGGCCCCAGGTGACCGGGTCACGTGGGGTCACCGGCCCCAGGTGACCTGGTCACGTAGGGTCACCGGCCCCAGGTGACCGGGTCACGTGGGTTCACCGGCCCCAGGTGACCGGGTCACGTGGGGACACCGGCCTCAGGTCAGCGGGTCACGTGGGGACCCCGGACCCAGGTCAGCGGGTCACGTGGGGACACCGGCCCCAGGTAACCGGGTCATACCGAGTCCCCGGACCCAGGTCACCGGGTCAGTTCGGGACCCCGGACCCAGGTCGGGTCATGTCACGTCCCATGCCCGGGTCCCCGGGTTGGATTTTTACCCAGGCCCCGGGTCACAGGGTCATGTCGGGTCAACGGCCTGGGTACAAGGGTCTGGTGACCACCCCGACCCCAGGTCTCCGGGTCATGACGGGACACCGGACCAGGTCCCCGAGTCCGGTCGACACCACAGCCCCAGGTCACCGGGTCATGTCGGGACCCAGCCCGGGTCCCCGGGACGGGTTTTTACCCAAGCCCCAGATCACCGGGTCCTGTCGGGTACCCAGGTCGGGTCCCCTGGACAGGTCGGCACCCCGGCCCCGGGTCACGGGGTCATGTCGGGTCGCTGTCCCGGGTACCAGTGTCAGGTGACCACCCCGGCCCCGGGAGACGGAGTCATACCGGGTCCCCGGCCCGGGTCCCCGGGTTGCATCGGGACAAAAGCACCGGATCACTGGATCACGTGGGGGCCCGGGCCCGGGTCCCCGGGTTGCATCGGGACACCAGCGAAGGACCACCGGGTCCTGTCGGGTCCCCGGCCCGGGTCCCCTGGACAGGTCGTTAACCCGGCCCCAGGTCAACGGGTCATGTCGCGCACCCGGCCTGGTTCCCACGTTCCGGTGACCACCCCGGCACCAGGACCCCGGGTCCCGTGGGGACCCCGGCCCCAGGTGACCGGGTCACGCAGGGTCACCGGCCCCAGGTCAGCGGGTCACGTGGGGACACCGGCCCCAGGTCACCGCGTCAGGTCGGGACCCCGAACCCAGGTCCACGAGTCCGTCGACACCACAGCCCCGGGTCACCGGGTCGTGTCGGGTAACCGGCCTGGTTCCCAGGTTCCGATGACCACCCCGGCACCAGGACTCTGGGTCACGTGGGGACACCGGCCCCAGGTGACCGGGTCACGTGGGGTCACCGGACCCAGGTCAGCGGGTCACGTGGGGTCACCGGCCCCAGGTGACCGGGTCACGTGGGGTCACCGGCCCCAGGTGACCCGGTCACGTGGGGTCACCGGCCCCAGGTGACCGGGTCACGTGGGGTCACCGGCCCCAGGTCAGCGGGTCACGTGGGGACACCGGCCCCAGGTGACCTGGTCACGTGGGGTCACCGGCCCCAGGTGACCGGGTCACGTGGGGTCACCGGCCCCAGGTGACCGGGTCACGTGGGGTCACCGGCCCCAGGTGACCTGGTCACGTGGGGTCACCGGCCCCAGGTGACCGGGTCACGTGGGGTCACCGGCCCCAGGTGACCGGGTCACGTGGGGTCACCGGCCCCAGGTGACCGGGTCACGTGGGGTCACCGGCCCCAGGTGACCGGGTCAAGTGGGGTCACCGGCCCCAGGTCAGCGGGTCACGTGGGGACCCCGGCCCCAGGTGACCGGGTCACATGGGGACACCGGCCCCTGGTGACCGGGTCACGTGGGGTCACCGGCCCCAGGTCAGCGGGTCACGTGGGGACCCCGGCCCCAGGTGACCGGGTCACGTGGGGACCCCGGACCCAAGTAACCGGGTCATACCGAGTCCCCGGACCCAGGTCACCGGGTCAGTTCGGGACCCCGGACCCAGGTCGGGTCATGTCACGTCCCATGCCCGGGTCCCCGGGTTGGATTTTTACCCAGGCCCCGGGTCACAGGGTCATGTCGGGTCAACGGCCTGGGTACAAGGGTCTGGTGACCACCCCGACCCCAGGTCCCCGGGTCATGACGGGACACCGGACCAGGTCCCCGAGTCCGGTCGACACCACAGCCCCAGGTCACCGTGTCATGTCGGGACCCAGCCCGGGTCCCCGGGACGGGTTTTTACCCCAGCCGCAGATCACCAGGTCCTGTCGGGTACCCGGGTCGGGTCCCCTGGACAGGTCGGCACCCCGGCCCCGGGTCACGGGGTCATGTCGAGTCGCTGTCCCGGGTACCAGTGTCAGGTGACCACCCCGGCCCCGGGAGACGGAGTCATACCAGGTCCCCGGCCCGGGTCCCCGGGTTGCATCGGGACAAAAGCACCGGATTACTGGATCACGTGGGGGCCCGGGCCCGGGTCCCCGGGTTGCATCGGGACACCAGCGAAGGACCACCGGGTCCTGTCGGGTCCCCGGCCCGGGTCCCCTGGACAGGTCGTTAACCCGGCCCCAGGTCACCGGGTCATGTCGCGCACCCGGCCTGGTTCCCACGTTCCGGTGACCACCCCGGCACCAGGACCCCGGGTCCCGTGGGGACCCCGGCCCCAGGTGACCGGGTCACGCGGGGTCACCGGCCCCAGGTCAGCGGGTCACGTGGGGTCACCGGCCCCAGGTCAGCGGGTCACGTGGGGTCACCGGCCCCACGTGACCGGGTCACGTGGGGTCACCGGCCCCAGGTGACCGGGTCACGTGGGGTCACCGGCCCCAGGTGACCGGGTCACGTGGGGACACCGGCCCCAGGTCAGCGGGTCACGTGGGGTCACCGGCCCCAGGTCAGCGGGTCACGTGGGGTCACCGGCCCCACGTGACCGGGTCACGTGGGGTCACCGGCCCCAGGTGACCGGGTCACGTGGGGACACCGGCCCCAGGTGACCGGGTCACGTGGGGTCACCGGCCCCAGGTGACCGGGTCACGTGGGGTCACCGGCCCCAGGTGACCGGGTCACGTGGGGTCACCGGCCCCAGGTGACCGGGTCACGTGGGGACACCGGCCCCAGGTGACCGGGTCACGTGGGGTCACCGGCCCCAGGTCAGCAGGTCACGTGGGGACACCGGCCCCAGGTCACCGGGTCACGTGGGGTCACCGGCCCCAGGTGACCGGGTCACGTGGGGTCACCGGCCCCAGGTGACCGGGTCACGTGGGGTCACCGGCCCCAGGTGACCGGGTCACGTGGGGACACCGGCCCCAGGTGACCGGGTCACGTGGGGTCACCGGCCCCAGGTGACCGGGTCACGTGGGGTCACCGGCCCAGGTGACCGGGTCACGTGGGGTCACCGGCCCCAGGTGACCGGGTCACGTGGGGTCACCGGCCCCAGGTCAGCGGGTCACGTGGGGACCCCGGCCCCAGGTGACCGGGTCACGTGGGGACCCCGGACCCAGGTAACCGGGTCATACCGAGTCCCCGGACCCAGGTCACCGGGTCAGTTCGGGACCCCGGACCCAGGTCGGGTCATGTCACGTCCCATGCCCGGGTCCCCGGGTTGGATTTTTACCCAGGCCCCGGGTCACAGGGTCATGTCGGGTCAACGGCCTGGGTACAAGGGTCTGGTGACCACCCCGACCCCAGGTCCCCGGGTCATGACGGGAAACCGGACCAGGTCCCCGAGTCCGGTCGACACCACAGCCCCAGGTCACCGGGTCATGTCGGGACCCAGCCCGGGTCCCCGGGACGGGTTTTTACCCCAGCCGCAGATCACCGGGTCCTGTCGGGTACCCGGGTCGGGTCCCCTGGACAGGTCGGCACCCCGGCCCCGGGTCACGGGGTCATGTCGGGTCGCTGTCCCGGGTACCAGTGTCAGGTGACCACCCCGGCCCCGGGAGACGGAGTCATACCGGGTCCCCGGCCCAGGTCCCCGGGTTGCATCGGGACAAAAGCACCGGATCACTGGATCACGAGGGGGCCCGGGCCCGGGTCCCCGGGTTGCATCGGGACACCAGCGAAGGACCACCGGGTCCTGTCGGGTCCCCGGCCCGGGTCCCCTGGACAGGTCGTTAACCCGGCCCCAGGTCACCGGGTCGTGTCGGGTAACCGGCCTGGTTCCCAGGTTCCGGTGACCACCCCGGCACCAGGACCCCGGGTCCCGTGGGGACCCCGGCCCCAGGTGACCGGGTCACGCGGGGTCACCGGCCCCAGGTCAGCGGGTCACGTGGGGTCACCGGCCCCAGGTCAGCGGGTCACGTGGGGACACCGGCCCCAGGTCACCGCGTCAGGTCGGGACCCCGAACCCAGGTCCACGAGTCCGTCGACACCACAGCCCGGGGTCACCAAGTCGTGTCGGGTAACCGGCCTGGTTCCCAGGTTCCGATGACCACCCCGGCACCAGGACCCCGGGTCACGTGGGGACACCGGCCCCAGGTGACCGGGTCACGTGGGGTCACCGGCCCCAGGTGACCCGGTCACGTGGGGTCACCGGCCCCAGGTGACCGGGTCACGTGGGGACACCGGCCCCAGGTCAGCGGGTCACGTGGGGTCACCGGCCCCAGGTGACCGGGTCACGTGGGGTCACCGGCCCCAGGTGACCGGGTCACGTGGGGTCACCGGCCCCAGGTGACCGGGTCACGTGGGGTCACCGGCCCCAGGTGACCGGGTCACGTGAGGTCACCGGCCCCAGGTGACCGGGTCACGTGGGGTCACCGGCCCCAGGTGACCGGGTCACGTGGGGTCACCGGCCCCAGGTGACCGGGTCACGTGGGGTCACCGGCCCCAGGTGACCGGGTCACGTGGGGTCACCGGCCCCAGGTGACCGGGTCACGTGGGATCACCGGCCCCAGGTCAGCGGGTCACGTGGGGTCACCGGCCCCAGGTGACCTGGTCACGTGGGGTCACCGGCCTCAGGTGACCGGGTCACGTGGGGTCACCGGCCCCAGGTGACCGGGTCACGTGGGGTCACCGGACCCAGGTCAGCGGGTCACGTGGGGACACCGGCCCCAGGTAACCGGGTCATACCGAGTCCCCGGACCCAGGTCACCGGGTGAGTTCGGGACCCCGGACCCAGGTCGGGTCATGTCACGTCCCATGCCCGGGTCCCCGGGTTGGATTTTTACCCAGGCCCCGGGTCACAGGGTCATGTCGGGTCAACGGCCTGGGTACAAGGGTCTGGTGACCACCCCGACCCCAGGTCCCCGGGTCATGACGGGACACCGGACCAGGTCCCCGAGTCCGGTCGACACCACAGCCCCAGGTCACCGGGTCATGTCGGGACCCAGCCCGGGTCCCCGGGACGGGTTTTTACCCCAGCCGCAGATCACCGGGTCCGGTCGGGTCCCCTGGACAGGTCGGCACCCCGGCCCCGGGTCACGGGGTCATGTCGAGTCGCTGTCCCGGGTACCAGTGTCAGGTGACCACCCCGGCCCCGGGAGACGGAGTCATACCGGGTCCCCGGCCCAGGTCCCCGGGTTGCATCGGGACAAAAGCACCGGATCACTGGATCACGTGGGGGCCCGGGCCCGGGTCCCCGGGTTGCATCGGGACACCAGCGAAGGACCACCGGGTCCTGTCGGGTCCCCGGCCCGGGTCCCCTGGACAGGTCGTTAACCCGGCCCCAGGTCACCGGGTCATGTCGCGCACCCGGCCTGGTTCCCAGGTTCTGGTGACCACCCCGGCACCAGGACCCCGGGTCCCGTGGGGACCCCGGCCCCAGGTGACCGGGTCACGTGGGGACACCGGCCCCAGGTCATCGGGTCACGTGGGGTCACCGGCCCCAGGTGACCGGGTCACGTGGGGTCACCGGCACCAGGTGACCGGGTCACGTGGGGTCACCGGCCCCAGGTGACCTGGTCACGTGGGGTCACCGGCCCCAGGTGACCGGGTCACGTGGGGTCACCGGCCCCAGGTGACCGGGTCACGTGAGGTCACCGGCCCCAGGTGACCGGGTCACGTGGGGTCACCGGCCCCAGGTGACCGGGTCACGTGGGGTCACCGGCCCCAGGTGACCGGGTCACGTGGGGTCACCGGCCCCAGGTGACCGGGTCACGTGGGGTCACAGGCCCCAGGTGACCGGGTCACGTGGGGTCACCGGCCCCAGGTGACCGGGTCACGTGGGGTCACCGGCCCCAGGTGACCGGGTCACGTGGGGTCACCGGCCCCAGGTGACCGGGTCACGTGGGGTCACCGGCCCCAGGTGACCGGGTCACGTGGGGTCACCGGCCCCAGGTGACCGGGTCACGTGGGGTCACCGGCCCCAGGTGACCTGGTCACGTAGGGTCACCGGCCCCAGGTGACCGGGTCACGTGGGGTCACCGGCCCCAGGTGACCGGGTCACGTGGGGACACCGGCCTCAGGTCAGCGGGTCACGTGGGGACCCCGGACCCAGGTCAGCGGGTCACGTGGGGACACCGGCCCCAGGTAACCGGGTCATACCGAGTCCCCGGACCCAGGTCACCGGGTCAGTTCGGGACCCCGGACCCAGGTCGGGTCATGTCACGTCCCATGCCCGGGTCCCCGGGTTGGATTTTTACCCAGGCCCCGGGTCACAGGGTCATGTCGGGTCAACGGCCTGGGTACAAGGGTCTGGTGACCACCCCGACCCCAGGTCTCCGGGTCATGACGGGACACCGGACCAGGTCCCCGAGTCCGGTCGACACCACAGCCCCAGGTCACCGGGTCATGTCGGGACCCAGCCCGGGTCCCCGGGACGGGTTTTTACCCAAGCCCCAGATCACCGGGTCCTGTCGGGTACCCAGGTCGGGTCCCCTGGACAGGTCGGCACCCCGGCCCCGGGTCACGGGGTCATGTCGGGTCGCTGTCCCGGGTACCAGTGTCAGGTGACCACCCCGGCCCCGGGAGACGGAGTCATACCGGGTCCCCGGCCCGGGTCCCCGGGTTGCATCGGGACAAAAGCACCGGATCACTGGATCACGTGGGGGCCCGGGCCCGGGTCCCCGGGTTGCATCGGGACACCAGCGAAGGACCACCGGGTCCTGTCGGGTCCCCGGCCCGGGTCCCCTGGACAGGTCGTTAACCCGGCCCCAGGTCACCGGGTCATGTCGCGCACCCGGCCTGGTTCCCAGGTTCCGGTGACCACCCCGGCACCAGGACCCCGGGTCCCGTGGGGACCCCGGCCCCAGGTGACCGGGTCACGCAGGGTCACCGGCCCCAGGTCAGCGGGTCACGTGGGGTCACCGGCCCCAGGTCAGCGGGTCACGTGGGGACACCGGCCCCAGGTCAGCGGGTCACGTGGGGACACCGGCCCCAGGTCACCGCATCAGGTCGGGACCCCGAACCCAGGTCCACGAGTCCGTCGACACCACAGCCCCGGGTCACCGGGTCGTGTCGGGTAACCGGTCTGGTTCCCAGGTTCCGATGACCACCCCGGCACCAGGACTCTGGGTCACGTGGGGACACCGGCCCCAGGTGACCGGGTCACGTGGGGTCACCGGACCCAGGTGACCCGGTCACGTGGGGTCACCGGCCCCAGGTGACCGGGTCACGTGGGGTCACCGGCCCCAGGTGACCCGGTCACGTGGGGTCACCGGCACCAGGTGACCGGGTCACGTGGGGTCACCGGCCCCAGGTTACCGGGTCACGTGGGGACACCGGCCCCAGGTGACCGGGTCACGTGGGGTCACCGGCCCCAGGTCAGCGGGTCACGTGGGGACACCGGCCCCAGGTGACCTGGTCACGTGGGGTCACCGGCCCCAGGTGACCGGGTCACGTGCGGTCACCGGCACCAGGTGACCGGGTCACGTGGGGTCACCGGCCCCAGGTGACCTGGTCACGTGGGGTCACCGGCCCCAGGTGACCGGGTCACGTGGGGTCACCGGCCCCAGGTGACCGGGTCACGTGGGGTCACCGGCCCCAGGTGACCGGGTCACGTGGGGTCACCGGCCCCAGGTCAGCGGGTCACGTGGGGACCCCGGCCCCAGGTGACCGGGTCACGTGGGGACACCGGCCCCTGGTGACCGGGTCACGTGGGGACACCGGCCCCAGGTCAGCGGGTCACGTGGGGACCCCGGCCCCAGGTGACCGGGTCACGTGGGGACCCCGGACCCAAGTAACCGGGTCATACCGAGTCCCCGGACCCAGGTCACCGGGTCAGTTCGGGACCCCGGACCCAGGTCGGGTCATGTCACGTCCCATGCCCGGGTCCCCGGGTTGGATTTTTACCCAGGCCCCGGGTCACAGGGTCATGTCGGGTCAACGGCCTGGGTACAAGGGTCTGGTGACCACCCCGACCCCAGGTCCCCGGGTCATGACGGGACACCGGACCAGGTCCCCGAGTCCGGTCGACACCACAGCCCCAGGTCACCGGGTCATGTCGGGACCCAGCCCGGGTCCCCGGGACGGGTTTTTACCCCAGCCGCAGATCACCAGGTCCTGTCGGGTACCCGGGTCGGGTCCCCTGGACAGGTCGGCACCCCGGCCCCGGGTCACGGGGTCATGTCGAGTCGCTGTCCCGGGTACCAGTGTCAGGTGACCACCCCGGCCCCGGGAGACGGAGTCATACCGGGTCCCCGGCCCGGGTCCCCGGGTTGCATCGGGACAAAAGCACCGGATTACTGGATCACGTGGGGGCCCGGGCCCGGGTCCCCGGGTTGCATCGGGACACCAGCGAAGGACCACCGGGTCCTGTCGGGTCCCCGGCCCGGGTCCCCTGGACAGGTCGTTAACCCGGCCCCAGGTCACCGGGTCATGTCGCGCACCCGGCCTGGTTCCCAGGTTCCGGTGACCACCCCGGCACCAGGACCCCGGGTCCCGTGGGGACCCCGGCCCCAGGTGACCGGGTCACGCGGGGTCACCGGCCCCAGGTCAGCGGGTCACGTGGGGTCACCGGCCCCAGGTCAGCGGGTCACGTGGGGACACCGGCCCCAGGTCACCGCGTCAGGTCGGGACCCCGAACCCAGGTCCACGAGTCCGTCGACACCACAGCCCCAGGTCACCGGGTCGTGTCGGGTAACCGGCCTGGTTCCCAGGTTCCGATGACCACCCCGGCACCAGGACTCTGGGTCACGTGGGGACACCGGCCCCAGGTGACCGGGTCACGTGGGGTCACCGGACACAGGTGACCCGGTCACGTGGGGACACCGGCCCCAGGTGACCGGGTCACGTGGGGTCACCGGCCCCAGGTGACCGGGTCACGTGGGGTCACCGGCCCCAGGTGACCGGGTCACGTGGGGACACCGGCCCCAGGTGACCGGGTCACGTGGGGTCACCGGCCCCAGGTGACCGGGTCACGTGAGGTCACCGGCCCCAGGTGACCGGGTCACGTGGGGTCACCGGCCCCAGGTGACCGGGTCACGTGGGGACACCGGCCCAGGTGACCGGGTCACGTGGGGTCACCGGCCCCAGGTCAGCGGGTCACGTGGGGTCACCGGCCCCAGGTCACCGGGTCACGTGGGGTCACCGGCCCAGGTGACCGGGTCACGTGGGGTCACCGGCCCCAGGTCAGCGGGTCACGTGGGGTCACCGGCCCCAGGTGACCGGGTCACGTGGGGTCACCGGCCCCAGGTCAGCGGGTCACGTGGGGACCCCGGCCCCAGGTGACCGGGTCACGTGGGGACCCCGGCCCCAGGTGACCGGGTCACGTGAGGTCACCGGCCCCAGGTGACCGGGTCACGTGGGGTCACCGGCCCCAGGTGACCGGGTCACGTGGGGTCACCGGCCCCAGATCAGCGGGTCACGTGGGGACACCGGCCCCAGGTCACCGGGTCACGTGGGGTCACCGGCCCAGGTGACCGGGTCACGTGGGGTCACCGGCCCCAGGTGACCGGGTCACGTGGGGTCACCGGCCCCAGGTCAGCGGGTCACGTGGGGACCCCGGCCCCAGGTGACCGGGTCACGTGGGGACACCGGCCCCAGGTGACCGGGTCACGTGGGGTCACCGGCCCCAGGTCAGCGGGTCACGTGGGGACCCCGGCCCCAGGTGACCGGGTCACGTGGGGACCCCGGACCCAAGTAACCGGGTCATACCGAGTCCCCGGACCCAGGTCACCGGGTCAGTTCGGGACCCCGGACCCAGGTCGGGTCATGTCACGTCCCATGCCCGGGTCCCCGGGTTGGATTTTTACCCAGGCCCCGGGTCACAGGGTCATGTCGGGTCAACGGCCTGGGTACAAGGGTCTGGTGACCACCCCGACCCCAGGTCCCCGGGTCATGACGGGACACCGGACCAGGTCCCCGAGTCCGGTCGACACCACAGCCCCAGGTCACCGGGTCATGTCGGGACCCAGCCCGGGTCCCCGGGACGGGTTTTTACCCCAGCCGCAGATCACCGGGTCCTGTCGGGTACCCGGGTCGGGTCCCCTGGACAGGTCGGCACCCCGGCCCCGGGTCACGGGGTCATGTCGAGTCGCTGTCCCGGGTACCAGTGTCAGGTGACCACCCCGGCCCCGGGAGACGGAGTCATACCGGGTCCCCGGCCCAGGTCCCCGGGTTGCATCGGGACAAAAGCACCGGATCACTGGATCACGTGGGGGCCCGGGCCCGGGTCCCCGGGTTGCATCGGGACACCAGCGAAGGACCACCGGGTCCTGTCGGGTCCCCGGCCCGGGTCCCCTGGACAGGTCGTTAACCCGGCCCCAGGTCACCGGGTCATGTCGCGCACCCGGCCTGGTTCCCACGTTCCGGTGACCACCCCGGCACCAGGACCCCGGGTCCCGTGGGGACCCCGGCCCCAGGTGACCGGGTCACGCGGGGTCACCGGCCCCAGGTCAGCGGGTCACGTGGGGTCACCGGCCCCAGATCAGCGGGTCACGTGGGGACACCGGCCCCAGGTCAGCGGGTCACGTGGGGACACCGGCCCCAGGTCACCGCGTCAGGTCGGGACCCCGAACCCAGGTCCACGAGTCCGTCGACACCACAGCCCCGGGTCACCGGGTCGTATCGGGTAACCGGCCTGGTTCCCAGGTTCCGATGACCACCCCGGCACCAGGACTCTGGGTCACGTGGGGACACCGGCCCCAGGTGACCGGGTCACGTGGGGTCACCGGACCCAGGTGACCCGGTCACGTGGGGACACCGGCCCCAGTTGACCGGGTCACGTGGGGTCACCGGCCCCAGGTGACCGGGTCACGTGGGGTCACCGGCACCAGGTGACCGGGTCAAGTGGGGTCACCGGCCCCAGGTGACCGGGTCACGTGGGGTCACCGGCCCCAGGTGACCGGGTCACGTGGGGACACCGGCCCCAGGTGACCGGGTCACGTGGGGTCACCGGCCCCAGGTGACCGGGTCACGTGGGGTCACCGGCCCCAGGTCAGCGGGTCACGTGGGGTCACCGGCCCCAGGTGACCGGGTCAGGTGGGGACACCGGCCCCAGGTGACCGGGTCACGTGGGGTCACCGGCCCCAGATCAGCGGGTCACGTGGGGACACCGGCCCCAGGTCACCGGGTCACGTGGGGTCACCGGCCCAGGTGACCGGGTCACGTGGGGTCACCGGCCCCAGGTGACCGGGTCACGTGGGGTCACCGGCCCCAGGTGACCGGGTCACGTGGGGTCACCGGCCCCAGGTGACCGGGTCACGTGGGGACACCGGCCCCAGGTGACCGGGTCACGTGGGGTCACCGGCCCCAGGTGACCGGGTCACGTTGGGTCACTGGCCCCAGGTCAGCGGGTCACGTGGGGTCACCGGCCCCAGGTGACCGGGTCACGTGGGGACACCGGCCCCAGGTGACCGGGTCACGTGGGGTCACCGGCCCCAGGTGACCGGGTCACGTGGGGACACCGGCCCCAGGTCACCGGGTCACGTGGGGTCACCGGCCCAGGTGACCGGGTCACGTGGGGTCACCGGCCCCAGGTGACCGGGTCACGTGGGGTCACCGGCCCCAGGTGACCGGGTCACGTGGGGTCACCGGCCCCAGGTCAGCGGGTCACGTGGGGACACCGGCCCCAGGTGACCGGGTCACATGGGGTCACCGGCCCCAGGTGACCGGGTCACGTGGGGACACCGGCCCCAGGTGACCGGGTCACGTGGGGACACCGGCCCCAGGTGACCGGGTCACGTGGGGTCACCGGCCCCAGGTGACCGGGTCACGTGGGGTCACCGGCCCCAGGTGACCGGGTCACGTGGGGTCACCGGCCCCAGGTCAGCGGGTCACGTGGGGACACCGGCCCCAGGTGACCGGGTCACGTGGGGACACCGGCCCCAGGTGACCGGGTCACGTGGGGTCACCGGCCCCAGGTCAGCGGGTCATGTGGGGACACCGGCCCCAGGTAACCAAGGCATGTCGGGACCCAGCCCGGGTCCCCGGGACGGGTTTTTACCCCAGCCGCAGATCACCGGGTCCTGTCGGGTCCCCGGCCCGGGTCCCCTGGACAGGTCGATAACCCGGCCCCAGGTCACCCGGTCATCTCGCGCACCCGGCCTGGTTCCCAGGTTCCGATGACCACCCCGGCACCAGGACCCCGGGTCACGTGGGGACACCGGCCCCAGGTGACCGGGTCACGTGGGGTCACCGGCCCCAGGTGACCGGGTCACGTGGGGACACCGGCCTCAGGTCAGCGGGTCACGTGGGGACCCCGGACCCAGGTCAGCGGGTCACGTGGGGACACCGGCCCCAGGTAACCGGGTCATACCGAGTCCCCGGACCCAGGTCCACGAGTCCGTCGACACCACAGCCCCGGGTCACCGGGTCGTGTCGGGTAACCGGCCTGGTTCCCAGGTTCCGATGACCACCCCAGCACCAGGACTCTGGGTCACGTGGGGACACCGGCCCCAGGTGACCGGGTCACGTGGGGTCACCGGACCCAGGTGACCGGGTCACGTGGGGACACCGGCCCCAGGTGACCGGGTCACGTGGGGTCACCGGCACCAGGTGACCGGGTCACGTGGGGTCACCGGCCCCAGGTGACCGGGTCACGTGGTGTCACCGGCCCCAGGTGACCGGGTCACGTGGGGACACCGGCCCCAGGTGACCGGGTCACGTGGGGTCACCGGCCCCAGGTGACCGGGTCACGTGGTGTCACCGGCCCCAGGTCAGCGGGTCACGTGGGGTCACCGGCCCCAGGTGACCGGGTCACGTGGGGACACCGGCCCCAGGTGACCGGGTCACGTGGGGTCACCGGCCCCAGGTCAGCGGGTCACGTGGGGACAGCGGCCCCAGGTCACCGGGTCACGTGGGGTCACCGGCCCAGGTGACCGGGTCACGTGGGGTCACCGTCCCCAGGTGACCGGGTCACGTGGGGTCACCGGCCCCAGGTGACCGGGTCACGTGGGGTCACCGGCCCCAGGTGACCGGGTCACGTGGGGACACCGGCCCCAGGTGACCGGGTCACGTGGGGTCACCGGCCCCAGGTGACCGGGTCACGTGGGGTCACCGGCACCAGGTGACCGGGTCACGTGGGGACACCGGCCCCAGGTGACCGGGTCACATGGGGTCACCGGCCCCAGGTGACCGGGTCACGTGGGGTCACCGGCCCCAGGTGACCCGGTCACGTGGGGTCACCGGCCCCAGGTGACCGGGTCACGTGGGGACACCGGCCCCAGGTCAGCGGGTCACGTGGGGACACCGGCCCCAGGTGACCGGGTCATGTGGGGTCACCGGCCCCAGGTGACCGGGTCACGTGGGGTCACCGGCCCCAGGTGACCGGGTCACGTGGGGTCACCGGCCCCAGGTCAGCGGGTCACGTGGGGACACCGGCCCCAGGTAACCAAGGCATGTCGGGACCCAGCCCGGGTCCCCGGGACGGGTTTTTACCCCAGCCGCAGATCACCGGGTCCTGTCGGGTCCCCGGCCCGGGTCCCCTGGACAGGTCGATAACCCGGCCCCAGGTCACCCGGTCATCTCGCGCACCCGGCCTGGTTCCCAGGTTCCGATGACCACCCCGGCACCAGGACCCCGGGTCACGTGGGGACACCGGCCCCAGGTGACCGGGTCACGTGGGGTCACCGGCCCCAGGTGACCGGGTCACTTGGGGACACCGGCCTCAGGTCAGCGGGTCACGTGGGGACCCCGGACCCAGGTCAGCGGGTCACGTGGGGACACCGGCCCCAGGTAACCGGGTCATACCGAGTCCCCGGACCCAGGTCACCGGGTCAGTTCGGGACCCCGGACCCAGGTCGGGTCATGTCACGTCCCATGCTCGGGTCCCCGGGTTGGATTTTTACCCAGGCCCCGGGTCACAGGGTCATGTCGGGTCAACGGCCTGGGTACAAGGGTCTGGTGACCACCCCGACCCCAGGTCTCCGGGTCATGACGGGACACCGGACCAGGTCCCCGAGTCCGGTCGACACCACAGCCCCAGGTCACCGGGTCATGTCGGGACCCAGCCCGGGTCCCCGGGACGGGTTTTTACCCCAGCCGCAGATCACCGGGTCCTGTCGGGTACCCGGGTCGGGTCCCCTGGACAGGTCGGCACCCCGGCCCCGGGTCACGGGGTCATGTCGGGTCGCTGTCCCGGGTACCAGTGTCAGGTGACCACCCCGGCCCCGGGAGACGGAGTCATACCGGGTCCCCGGCCCGGGTCCCCGGGTTGCATCGGGACAAAAGCACCGGATCACTGGATCACGTGGGGGCCCGGGCCCGGGTCCCCGGGTTGCATCGGGACACCAGCGAAGGACCACCGGGTCCTGTCGGGTCCCCGGCCCGGGTCCCCTGGACAGGTCGTTAACCCGGCCCCAGGTCACCGGGTCATGTCGCGCACCCGGCCTGGTTCCCAGGTTCCGGTGACCACCCCGGCACCAGGACCCCGGGTCCCGTGGGGACCCCGGCCCCAGGTGACCGGGTCACGCGGGGTCACCGGCCCCAGGTCAGCGGGTCACGTGGGGTCACCGGCCCCAGGTCAGCGGGTCACGTGGGGACACCGGCCCCAGGTCAGCGGGTCACGTGGGGACACCGGCCCCAGGTCACCGCGTCAGGTCGGGACCCCGAACCCAGGTCCACGAGTCCGTCGACACCACAGCCCCGGGTCACCGGGTCGTGTCGGGTAACCGGCCTGGTTCCCAGGTTCCGATGACCACCCCGGCACCAGGACTCTGGGTCACGTGGGGACACCGGCCCCAGGTGACCGGGTCACGTGGGGTCACCGGCCCCAGGTGACCCGGTCACGTGGGGACACCGGCCCCAGGTGACCGGGTCACGTGGGGACACCGGCCCCAGGTGACCGGGTCACGTGGGGTCACCGGCCCCAAGTGACCGGGTCACGTGGGGTCACCGGCCCCAGGTCAGCGGGTCACGTGGGGTCACCGGCCCCAGGTGACCGGGTCACGTGGGGACACCGGCCCCAGGTGACCGGGTCACGTGGGGTCACCGGCCCCAGGTCAGCGGGTCACGTGGGGACACCGGCCCCAGGTCACCGGGTCACGTGGGGTCACCGGCCCAGGTGACCGGGTCACGTGGGGTCACCGGCCCCAGGTGACCGGGTCACGTGGGGTCACCGGCCCCAGGTGACCGGGTCACGTGGGGACACCGGCCCCAGGTGACCTGGTCACGTGGGGTCACCGGCCCCAGGTGACCGGGTCACGTGGGGTCACCGGCACCAGGTGACCGGGTCACGTGGGGACACCGGCCCCAGGTGACCGGGTCACGTGGGGTCACCGGCCCCAGGTGACCGGGTCACGTGGGGTCACCGGCCCCAGGTGACCCGGTCACGTGGGGTCACCGGCCCCAGGTGACCGGGTCACGTGGGGTCACCGGCCCCAGGTCAGCGGGTCACGTGGGGACACCGGCCCCAGGTGACCGGGTCACGTGGGGTCACCGGCCCCAGGTGACCGGGTCACGTGGGGTCACCGGCCCCAGGTGACCGGGTCACGTGGGGACACCGGCCCCAGGTGACCCGGTCACGTGGGGTCACCGGCCCCAGGTGACCGGGTCACGTGGGGTCACCGGCCCCAGGTGACCGGGTCACGTGGGGTCACCGG
Source organism: Somateria mollissima (assembly GCA_951411735.1). NCBI lineage: Eukaryota > Metazoa > Chordata > Aves > Anseriformes > Anatidae > Somateria > Somateria mollissima. Next base: position 381,003 of record CATOCB010000193.1, read on the forward strand.
CCCCAGGTGACCCGGTCACGTGGGGTCACCGGCCCCAGGTGACCGGGTCACGTGGGGTCACCGGCCCCAGGTCAGCGGGTCACGTGGGGTCACCGGCCCCAGGTGACCGGGTCACGTGGGGTCACCGGCCCCAGGTGACCGGGTCACGTGGGGACACCGGCCCCAGGTCAGCGGGTCACGTGGGGACACCGGCCCCAGGTAACCAAGGCATGTCGGGACCCAGCCCGGGTCCCCGGGACGGGTTTTTACCCCAGCCGCAGATCACCGGGTCCTGTCGGGTCCCCGGCCCGGGTCCCCTGGACAGGTCGATAACCTGGCCCCAGGTCACCCGGTCATCTCGCGCACCCGGCCTGGTTCCCAGGTTCCGATGACCACCCCAGGCACCAGGACCCCGGGTCACGTGGGGACACCGGCCCCAGGGGACCGGGTCACGTGGGGTCACCGGCCCCAGGTCAGCGGGTCACGTGGGGACCCCGGCCCCAGGTGACCGGGTCACGTGGGGACACCGGACCCAGGTAACCGGGTCATACCGAGTCCCCGGACCCAGGTCACCGGGTCAGTTCGGGACCCCGGACCCAGGTCGGGTCATGTCACGTCCCATGCCCGGGTCCCCGGGTTGGATTTTTACCCAGGCCCCGGGTCACAGGGTCATGTCGGGTCAACGGCCTGGGTACAAGGGTCTGGTGACCACCCCGACCCCAGGTCCCCGGGTCATGACGGGACACCGGACCAGGTCCCCGAGTCCGGTCGACACCACAGCCCCAGGTCACCGGGTCATGTCGGGACCCAGCCCGGGTCCCCGGGACGGGTTTTTACCCCAGCCGCAGATCACCGGGTCCTGTCGGGTACCCGGGTCGGGTCCCCTGGACAGGTCGGCACCCCGGCCCCGGGTCACGGGGTCATGTCGGGTCGCTGTCCCGGGTACCAGTGTCAGGTGACCACCCCGGCCCCGGGAGATGGAGTCATACCGGGTCCCCGGCCCCGGTCCACGGGTTGCATCGGGACAAAAGCACCGGATCACTGGACCACGTGGGGGCCCGGGCCCGGGTCCCCGGGTTGCATCGGGACACCAGCGAAGGACCACCGGGTCCTGTCGGGTCCCCGGCCCGGGTCCCCTGGACAGGTCGTTAACCCGGCCCCAGGTCACCGGGTCATGTCGGGTAACCGGCCTGGTTCCCAGGTTCCGGTGACCACCCCGGCACCAGGACCCCGGGTCCCGTGGGGACCCCGGCCCCAGGTGACCGGGTCACGCGGGGTCACCGGCCCCAGGTCAGCGGGTCACGTGGGGTCACCGGCCCCAGGTCAGCGGGTCACGTGGGGACACCGGCCCCAGGTCAGCGGGTCACGTGGGGACACCGGCCCCAGGTCACCGCGTCAGGTCGGGACCCCGAACCCAGGTCCACGAGTCCGTCGACACCACAGCCCCGGGTCACCGGGTCGTGTCGGGTAACCGGCCTGGTTCCCAGGTTCCGATGACCACCCCGGCACCAGGACTCTGGGTCACGTGGGGACACCGGCCCCAGGTGACCGGGTCACGTGGGGTCACCGGACCCAGGTGACCCGGTCACGTGGGGACACCGGCCCCAGGTGACCGGGTCACGTGGGGTCACCGGCCCCAGGTGACCCGGTCACGTGGGGTCACCGGCCCCAGGTGACCGGGTCACGTGGGGTCACCGGCCCCAGGTGACCGGGTCACGTGGGGTCACCGGCCCCAGGTGACCGGGTCACGTGGGGTCACCGGCCCCAGGTGACCGGGTCACGTGGGGTCACCGGCCCCAGGTCAGCGGGTCACGTGGGGTCACCGGCCCCAGGTGACCGGGTCACGTGGGGTCACCGGCCCCAGGTGACCGGGTCACGTGGGGTCACCGGCCCCAGATCAGCGGGTCACGTGGGGACACCGGCCCCAGGTCACCGGGTCACGTGGGGTCACCGGCCCCAGGTGACCGGGTCACGTGGGGTCACCGGCCCCAGGTGACCGGGTCACGTGGGGACACCGGCCCCAGGTGACCGGGTCACGTGGGGTCACCGGCCCCAGGTGACCGGGTCACGTGGGGTCACCGGCCCCAGGTGACCGGGTCACGTGGGGTCACCGGCCCCAGGTGACCGGGTCACGTGGGGTCACCGGCCCCAGGTGACCGGGTTACGTGGGGTCACCGGCCCCAGGTGACCCGGTCACGTGGGGTCACCGGCCCCAGGTGACCGGGTCACGTGGGGTCACCGGCCCCAGGTGACCGGGTCACGTGGGGACACCGGCCCCAGGTGACCGGGTCACGTGGGGTCACCGGCCCCAGGTGACCGGGTCACGTGGGGACACCGGCCCCAGGTGACCGGGTCACGTGGGGTCACCGGCCCCAGGTCAGCGGGTCACGTGGGGACACCGGCCCCAGGTAACCAAGGCATGTCGGGACCCAGCCCGGGTCCCCGGGACGGGTTTTTACCCCAGCCGCAGATCACCGTGTCCTGTCGGGTCCCCGGCCCGGGTCCCCTGGACAAGTCGATAACCCAGCCCCAGGTCACCCGGTCATCTCGCGCACCCGGCCTGGTTCCCAGGTTCCGATGACCACCCCGGCACCAGGACCCCGGGTCACGTGGGGACACCGGCCCCAGGTGACCGGGTCACGTGGGGTCACCGGCCCCAGGTGACCGGGTCACGTGGGGACACCGGCCTCAGGTCAGCGGGTCACGTGGGGACCCCGGACCCAGGTCAGCGGGTCACGTGGGGACACCGGCCCCAGGTAACCGGGTCATACCGAGTCCCCGGACCCAGGTCGACGAGTCCGTCGACACCACAGCCCCGGGTCACCGGGTCGTGTCGGGTAACCGGCCTGGTTCCCAGGTTCCGATGACCACCCCAGCACCAGGACTCTGGGTCACGTGGGGACACCGGCCCCAGGTGACCGGGTCACGTGGGGTCACCGGACCCAGGTGACCCGGTCACATGGGGACACCGGCCCCAGGTGACCCGGTCACGTGGGGTCACCGGCACCAGGTGACCGGGTCACGTGGGGTCACCGGCCCCAGGTGACCGGGTCACGTGGTGTCACCGGCCCCAGGTGACCGGGTCACGTGGGGACACCGGCCCCAGGTGACCGGGTCACGTGGGGTCACCGGCCCCAGGTGACCGGGTCACGTGGGGTCACCGGCCCCAGGTCAGCAGGTCACGTGGGGTCACCGGCCCCAGGTGACCGGGTCACGTGGGGACACCGGCCCCAGGTGACCGGGTCACGTGGGGTCACCGGCCCCAGGTGACCGGGTCACGTGGGGTCACCGGCACCAGGTGACCGGGTCACGTGGGGACCCCGGCCCCAGGTGACCGGGTCACGTGGGGTCACCGGCCCCAGGTGACCGGGTCACGTGGGGTCACCGGCCCCTAGTGACCCGGTCACGTGGGGTCACCGGCCCCAGGTGACCGGGTCACGTGGGGTCACAGGCCCCAGGTCAGCGGGTCACGTGGGGACACCGGCCCCAGGTGACCGGGTCACGTGGGGTCACCGGCCCCAGGTGACCGGGTCACGTGGGGACACCGGCCCCAGGTGACCGGGTCACGTGGGGTCACCGGCCCCAGGTCAGCGGGTCACGTGGGGACACCGGCCCCAGGTAACCAAGGCATGTCGGGACCCAGCCCGGGTCCCCGGGACGGGTTTTTACCCCAGCCGCAGGTCACCGGGTCCTGTCGGGTCCCCGGCCCGGGTCCCCTGGACAGGTCGATAACCCGGCCCCAGGTCACCCGGTCATCTCGCGCACCCGGCCTGGTTCCCAGGTTCCGATGACCACCCCGGCACCAGGACCCCGGGTCACGTGGGGACACCGGCCCCAGGTGACCGGGTCACGTGGGGTCACCGGCCCCAGGTGACCGGGTCACGTGGGGACACCGGCCTCAGGTCAGCGGGTCACGTGGGGACCCCGGACCCAGGTGACCGGGTCACGTGGGGTCACCGGCCCCAGGTCAGCGGGTCACGTGGGGACACCGGCCCCAGGTCACCGGGTCACGTGGGGTCACCGGCCCAGGTGACCGGGTCACGTGGGGTCACCGGCCCCAGGTGACCGGGTCACGTGGGGTCACCGGCCCCAGGTGACCGGGTCACGTGGGGTCACCGGCCCCAGGTGACCGGGTCACGTGGGGACACCGGCCCCAGGTGACCGGGTCACGTGGGGTCACCGGCCCCAGGTGACCGGGTCACGTGGGGTCACCGGCACCAGGTGACCGGGTCACGTGGGGACCCCGGCCCCAGGTGACCGGGTCACGTGGGGTCACCGGCCCCAGGTGACCGGGTCACGTGGGGTCACCGGACCCAGGTGACCCGGTCACGTGGGGACACCGGCCCCAGGTGACCGGGTCACGTGGGGTCACCGGCCCCAGGTGACCGGGTCACGTGGGGACACCGGCCCCAGGTGACCGGGTCACGTGGGGTCACCGGCCCCAGGTGACCGGGTCACGTGGGGTCACCGGCACCAGGTGACCGGGTCACGTGGGGACCCCGGCCCCAGGTGACCGGGTCACGTGGGGTCACCGGCCCCAGGTGACCGGGTCACGTGGGGTCACCGGACCCAGGTGACCCGGTCACGTGGGGACACCGGCCCCAGGTGACCCGGTCACGTGGGGTCACCGGCACCAGGTGACCGGGTCACGTGGGGTCACCGGCCCCAGGTGACCGGGTCACGTGGGGTCACCGGCCCCAGGTGACCGGGTCACGTGGGGACACCGGCCCCAGGTGACCTGGTCACGTGGGGTCACCGGCCCCAGGTGACTGGGTCACGTGGGGTCACCGGCACCAGGTGACCGGGTCACGTGGGGACCCCGGCCCCAGGTGACCGGGTCACGTGGGGTCACCGGCCCCAGGTGACCGGGTCACGTGGGGTCACCGGCCCCAGGTGACCCGGTCACGTGGGGTCACCGGCCCCAGGTGACCGGGTCACGTGGGGTCACCGGCCCCAGGTCAGCGGGTCACGTGGGGACACCGGCCCCAGGTGACCGGGTCACGTGGGGTCACCGGCCCCAGGTGACCGGGTCACGTGGGGACACCGGCCCCAGGTGACCGGGTCACGTGGGGTCACCGGCCCCAGGTCAGCGGGTCACGTGGGGACACCGGCCCCAGGTAACCAAGGCATGTCGGGACCCAGCCCGGGTCCCCGGGACGGGTTTTTACCCCAGCCGCAGATCACCGGGTCCTGTCGGGTCCCCGGCCCGGGTCCCCTGGACAGGTCGATAACCCGGCCCCAGGTCACCCGGTCATCTCGCGCACCCGGCCTGGTTCCCAGGTTCCGATGACCACCCCGGCACCAGGACCCCGGGTCACGTGGGGACACCGGCCCCAGGTGACCGGGTCACGTGGGGTCACCGGCCCCAGGTGACCGGGTCACGTGGGGACACCGGCCTCAGGTCAGCGGGTCACGTGCGGACCCCGGACCCAGGTCAGCGGGTCACGTGGGGACACCGGCCCCAGGTAACCGGGTCATACCGAGTCCCCGGACCCAGGTCACCGGGTCAGTTCGGGACCCCGGACCCAGGTCGGGTCATGTCACGTCCCATGCCCGGGTCCCCGGGTTGGATTTTTACCCAGGCCCCGGGTCACAGGGTCATGTCGGGTCAACGGCCTGGGTACAAGGGTCTGGTGACCACCCCGACCCCAGGTCTCCGGGTCATGACGGGACACCGGACCAGGTCCCCGAGTCCGGTCGACACCACAGCCCCAGGTCACCGGGTCATGTCGGGACCCAGCCCGGGTCCCCGGGACGGGTTTTTACCCCAGCCGCAGATCACCGGGTCCTGTCGGGTACCCGGGTCGGGTCCCCTGGACAGGTCGGCACCCCGGCCCCGGGTCACGGGGTCATGTCGGGTCGCTGTCCCGGGTACCAGTGTCAGGTGACCACCCCGGCCCCGGGAGACGGAGTCATACCGGGTCCCCGGCCCGGGTCCCCGGGTTGCATCGGGACAAAAGCACCGGATCACTGGATCACGTGGGGGCCCGGGCCCGGGTCCCCGGGTTGCATCGGGACACCAGCGAAGGACCACCGGGTCCTGTCGGGTCCCCGGCCCGGGTCCCCTGGACAGGTCGTTAACCCGGCCCCAGGTCACCGGGTCATGTCGCGCACCCGGCCTGGTTCCCACGTTCCGGTGACCACCCCGGCACCAGGACCCCGGGTCCCGTGGGGACCACGGCCCCAGGTGACCGGGTCACGCGGGGTCACCGGCCCCAGGTCAGCGGGTCACGTGGGGTCACCGGCCCCAGGTCAGCGGGTCACGTGGGGACACCGGCCCCAGGTCACCGTGTCAGGTCGGGACCCCGAACCCAGGTCCACGAGTCCGTCGACACCACAGCCCCGGGTCACCGGGTCGTGTCGGGTAACCGGCCTGGTTCCCAGGTTCCGATGACCACCACGGCACCAGAACTCTGGGTCACGTGGGGACACCGGCCCCAGGTGACCGGGTCACGTGGGGTCACCGGACCCAGGTGACCCGGTCACGTGGGGACACCGGCCCCAGGTGACCGGGTCACGTGGGGTCACCGGCCCCAGGTGTCCCGGTCACGTGGGGTCACCGGCCCCAGGTGACCGGGTCACGTGGGGTCACCGGCCCCAGGTGACCGGGTCACGTGGGGTCACCGGCCCCAGGTCAGCGGGTCACGTGGGGACACCGGCCCCAGGTGACCGGGTCACGTGGGGTCACCTGCCCCAGGTGACCGGGTCACGTGGGGTCACCGGCCCCAGGTCAGCGGGTCACGTGGGGTCACCGGCCCCAGGTGACCGGGTCACGTGGGGACACCGGCCCCAGGTGACCGGGTCACGTGGGGTCACCGGCCCCAGATCAGCGGGTCACGTGGGGACACCGGCCCCAGGTCACCGGGTCACGTGGGGTCACCGGCCCAGGTGACCGGGTCACGTGGGGTCACCGGCCCCAGGTGACCGGGTCACGTGGGGTCACCGGCCCCAGGTGACCGGGTCACGTGGGGACACCGGCCCCAGGTGACCGGGTCACGTGGTGTCACCGGCCCCAGGTGACCGGGTCACGTGGGGTCACCGTCCCCAGGTGACCGGGTCACGTGGGGACACCGGCCCCAGGTGACCGGGTCACGTGGGGTCACCGGCCCCAGGTGACCGGGTCACGTGGGGTCACCGGCCCCAGGTGACCCGGTCACGTGGGGTCACCGGCCCCAGGTGACCGGGTCACGTGGGGTCACCGGCCCCAGGTCAGCGGGTCACGTGGGGAGACCGGCCCCAGGTGACCGGGTCACGTGGGGTCACCGGCCCCAGGTGACCGGGTCACGTGGGGACACCGGCCTCAGGTCAGCGGGTCACGTGGGGACCCCGGACCCAGGTCAGCGGGTCACGTGGGGACACCGGCCCCAGGTAACCGGGTCATACCGAGTCCCCGGACCCAGGTCCACGAGTCCGTCGACACCACAGCCCCGGGTCACCGGGTCGTGTCGGGTAACCGGCCTGGTTCCCAGGTTCCGATGACCACCCCGGCACCAGGACTCTGGGTCACGTGGGGACACCGGCCCCAGGTGACCGGGTCACGTGGGGTCACCGGACCCAGGTGACCCGGTCACGTGGGGTCACCGGCCCCAGGTGACTGGGTCACGTGGGGTCACCGGCCCCATGTGACCCGGTCACGTGGGGTCACCGGCCCCAGGTGACCGGGTCACGTGGGGTCACCGGCCCCAGGTGACCGGGTCACGTGGGGACACCGGCCCCAGGTGACCGGGTCACGTGGGGTCACCGGCCCCAGGTGACCCGGTCAGGTGGGGTCACCGGCCCCAGGTGACCGGGTCACGTGGGGTCACCGGCCCCAGGTCAGCGGGTCACGTGGGGACACCGGCCCCAGGTGACCGGGTCACGTGGGGTCACCGGCCCCAGGTGACCGGGTCACGTGGGGACACCGGCCCCAGATGACCGGGTCACGTGGGGTCACCGGCCCCAGGTCAGCGGGTCACGTGGGGACACCGGCCCCAGGTAACCAAGGCATGTCGGGACCCAGCCCGGGTCCCCGGGACGGGTTTTTACCCCAGCCGCAGATCACCGGGTCCTGTCGGGTCCCCGGCCCGGGTCCCCTGGACAGGTCGATAACCCGGCCCCAGGTCACCCGGTCATCTCGCGCACCCGGCCTGGTTCCCAGGTTCCGATGACCACCCCGGCACCAGGACCCCGGGTCACGTGGGGACAACGGCCCCAGGTGACCGGGTCACGTGGGGTCACCGGCCCCAGGTGACCGGGTCACGTGGGGACACCGGCCTCAGGTCAGCGGGTCACGTGGGGATCCCGGCCCCAGGTCAGCGGGTCACGTGGGGACACCGGCCCCAGGTAACCGGGTCATACCGAGTCCCCGGACCCAGGTCCACGAGTCCGTCGACACCACAGCCCCGGGTCACCGGGTCGTGTCGGGTAACCGGCCTGGTTCCCAGGTTCCGATGACCACCCCGGCACCAGGACTCTGGGTCACGTGGGGACACCGGCCCCAGGTGACCGGGTCACGTGGGGTCACCGGACCCAGGTGACCCGGTCACGTGGGGACACCGGCCCCAGGTGACCGGGTCACGTGGGGTCACCGGCCCCAGGTGACCCGGTCACGTGGGGTCACCAGCACCAGGTGACCGGGTCACGTGGGGTCACCGGCCCCAGGTGACCGGGTCACGTGGGGACACCGGCCCCAGGTGACCGGGTCACGTGGGGTCACCGGCCCCAGGTGACCGGGTCAGGTGGTGTCACCGGCCCCAGGTCAGCGGGTCACGTGGGGTCACCGGCCCCAGGTGACCGGGTCACGTGGGGACACCGGCCCCAGGTGACCGGGTCACGTGGGGTCACCGGCCCCAGGTGACCGGGTCACGTGGGGACACCGGCCCCAGGTGACCGGGTCACGTGGGGTCACGTGCCCCAGGTGACTGGGTCACGTGGGGTCACCGGCCCCAGGTGACCGGGTCACGTGGGGTCACCGGCCCCAGGTTACCGGGTCACGTGGGGTCACCGGACCCAGGTCAGCGGGTCACGTGGGGACACCGGCCCCAGGTAACCGGGTCATACCGAGTCCCCGGACCCAGGTCACCGGGTCAGTTCGGGACCCCGGACCCAGGTCGGGTCATGTCACGTCCCATGCCTGGGTCCCCGGGTTGGATTTTTACCCAGGCCCCGGGTCACAGGGTCATGTCGGGTCAACGGCCTGGGTACAAGGGTCTGGTGACCACCCCGACCCCAGGTCCCCGGGTCATGACGGGACACCGGACCAGGTCCCCGAGTCCGGTCGACACCACAGCCCCAGGTCACCGGGTCATGTCGGGACCCAGCCCGGGTCCCCGGGACGGGTTTTTACCCCAGCCGCAGATCACCGGGTCCTGTCGGGTACCCGGGTCGGGTCCCCTGGACAGGTCGGCACCCCGGCCCCGGGTCACGGGGTCATGTCGAGTCGCTGTCCCGGGTACCAGTGTCAGGTGACCACCCCGGCCCCGGGAGACGGAGTCATACCGGGTCCCCGGCCCGGGTCCCCTGGTTGCATCGGGACAAAAGCACCGGATCACTGGATCACGTGGGGGCCCGGGCCCGGGTCCCCGGGTTGCATCGGGACACCAGCGAAGGACCACCGGGTCCTGTCGGGTCCCCGGCCCGGGTCCCCTGGACAGGTCGTTAACCCGGCCCCAGGTCACCGGGTCATGTCGCGCACCCGGCCTGGTTCCCACGTTCCGGTGACCACCCCGGCACCAGGACCCCGGGTCACGTGGGGACACCGGCCCCAGGTGACCGGGTCACGTGGGGACACCGGCCCCAGGTCATCGGGTCACGTGGGGTCACCGGCCCCAGGTGACCGGGTCACGTGGGGTCACCGGCACCAGGTGACCTGGTCACGTGGGGTCACCGGCCCCAGGTGACCGGGTCACGTGGGGTCACCGGCCCCAGGTGACCGGGTCACGTGAGGTCACCGGCCCCAGGTGACCGGGTCACGTGGGGTCACCGGCCCCAGGTGACCGGGTCACGTGGGGTCACCGGCCCCAGGTGACCCGGTCACGTGGGGTCACCGGCCCCAGGTGACCCGGTCACGTGGGGTCACCGGCCCCAGGTGACCGGGTCACGTGGGGACACCGGCCCCAGGTGACCGGGTCACGTGGGGTCACCGGCCCCAGGTGACCGGGTCACGTGGGGTCACCGGCCCCAGGTGACCGGGTCACGTGGGGTCACCGGCCCCAGGTGACCGGGTCACGTGGGGACACCGGCCCCAGGTGACCGGGTCACGTGGGGTCACCGGCCCCAGGTGACCGGGTCACGTGGGGACACCGGCCTCAGGTCAGCGGGTCACGTGGGGACCCCGGACCCAGGTCAGCGGGTCACGTGGGGACACCGGCCCCAGGTGACCGGGTCACGTGGGGTCACCGGCCCCAGGTGACCGGGTCACGTGGGGTCACCGGCCCCAGGTGACCCGGTCACGTGGGGACACCGGCCCCAGGTGACCGGGTCACGTGGGGACACCGGCCCCAGGTAACCAAGGCATGTCGGGACCCAGCCTGGGTCCCCGGGACGGGTTTTTACCCCAGCCGCAGATCACCGGGTCCTGTCGGGTCCCCGGCCCGGGTCCCCTGGACAGGTCGATAACCCGGCCCCAGGTCACCCGGTCATCTCGCGCACCCGGCCTGGTTCCCAGGTTCCGATGACCACCCCGGCACCAGGACCCCGGGTCACGTGGGGACACCGGCCCCAGGTGACCGGGTCACGTGGGGTCACCGGCCCCAGGTCAGCGGGTCACGTGGGGACCCCGGACCCAGGTCAGCGGGTCACGTGGGGACACCGGCCCCAGGTAACCGGGTCATACCGAGTCCCCGGACCCAGGTCACCGGGTGAGTTCGGGACCCCGGACCCAGGTCGGGTCATGTCACGTCCCATGCCCGGGTCCCCGGGTTGGATTTTTACCCAGGCCCCGGGTCACAGGGTCATGTCGGGTCAACGGCCTGGGTACAACGGTCTGGTGACCACCCCGACCCCAGGTCCCCGGGTCATGACGGGACACCGGACCAGGTCCCCGAGTCCGGTCGACACCACAGCCCCAGGTCACCGGGTCATGTCGGGACCCAGCCCGGGTCCCCGGGACGGGTTTTTACCCCAGCCGCAGATCACCGGGTCCTGTCGGGTACCCGGGTCGGGTCCCCTGGACAGGTCGGCACCCCGGCCCCGGGTCACGGGGTCATGTCGGGTCGCTGTCCCGGGTACCAGTGTCAGGTGACCACCCCGGCCCCGGGAGACGGAGTCATACCGGGTCCCCGGCCCGGGTCCCCGGGTTGCATCGGGACAAAAGCACCGGATCACTGGATCACGTGGGGGCCCGGGCCCGGGTCCCCGGGTTGCATCGGGACACCAGCGAAGGACCACCGGGTCCTGTCGGGTCCCCGGCCCGGGTCCCCTGGACAGGTCGTTAACCCGGCCCCAGGTCACCGGGTCGTGTCGGGTAACCGGCCTGGTTCCCAGGTTCCGGTGACCACCCCGGCACCAGGACCCCGGGTCCCGTGGGGACCCCGGCCCCAGGTGACCGGGTCACGCGGGGTCACCGGCCCCAGGTCAGCGGGTCACGTGGGGTCACCGGCCCCAGGTCAGCGGGTCACGTGGGGACACCGGCCCCAGGTCAGCGGGTCACGTGGGGTCACCGGCCCCAGGTGACCGGGTCACGTGGGGTCACCGGACCCAGGTGACCCGGTCACGTGGGGACACCGGCCCCAGGTGACCGGGTCACGTGGGGTCACCGGCCCCAGGTGACCCGGTCACGTGGGGTCACCGGCCCCAGGTGACCGGGTCACGTGGGGTCACCGGCCCCAGGTGACCGGGTCACGTGGGGTCACCGGCCCCAGGTGACCGGGTCACGTGGGGACACCGGCCCCAGGTGACCGGGTCACGTGGGGTCACCGGCCCCAGGTGACCGGGTCACGTGGGGTCACCGGCCCCAGGTCAGCGGGTCACGTGGGGTCACCGGCCCCAGGTGACCGGGTCACGTGGGGTCACCGGCCCCAGGTCAGCGGGTCACGTGGGGACACCGGCCCCAGGTCACCGGGTCACGTGGGGTCACCGGCCCAGGTGACCGGGTCACGTGGGGTCACCGGCCCCAGGTGACCGGGTCACGTGGGGTCACCGGCCCCAGGTGACCGGGTCACGTGGGGTCACCGGCCCCAGGTGACCGGGTCACGTGGGGTCACCGGCACCAGGTGACCGGGTCACGTGGGGACACCGGCCCCAGGTGACCGGGTCACGTGGGGTCACCGGCCCCAGGTGACCGGGTCACGTGGGGACACCGGCCCCAGGTGACCGGGTCACGTGGGGTCACCGGCCCCAGGTCAGCGGGTCACGTGGGGTCACCGGGCCCAGGTGACCCGGTCACGTGGGGTCACCGGCCCCAGGTGACCGGGTCACGTGGGGTCACCGGCCCCAGGTCAGCGGGTCACGTGGGGACACCGGCCCCAGGTGACCGGGTCACGTGGGGTCACCGGCCCCAGGTCAGCGGGTCACGTGGGGACACCGGCCCCAGGTGACCGGGTCACGTGGGGTCACCGGCCCCAGGTCAGCGGGTCACGTGGGGACACCGGCCCCAGGTAACCAAGGCATGTCGGGACCCAGCCCGGGTCCCCGGGACGGGTTTTTACCCCAGCCGCAGATCACCGGGTCATGTCGAGTCCCCGGCCCGGGTCCCCTGGACAGGTCGATAACCCGGCCCCAGGTCACCCGGTCATCTCGCGCACCCGGCCTGGTTCCCAGGTTCCGATGACCACCCCGGCACCAGGACCCCGGGTCACGTGGGGACACCGGCCCCAGGTGACCGGGTCACGTGGGGTCACCGGCCCCAGGTCAGCGGGTCACGTGGGGACCCCGGCCCCAGGTGACCGGGTCACGTGGGGACCCCGGACCCAGGTAACCGGGTCATACCGAGTCCCCGGACCCAGGTCACTGGGTCAGTTCGGGACCCCGGACCTAGGTCGGGTCATGTCACGTCCCATGCCCGGGTCCCCGGGTTGGATTTTTACCCAGGCCCCGGGTCACAGGGTCATGTCGGGTCAACGGCCTGGGTACAAGGGTCTGGTGACCACCCCGACCCCAGGTCCCCGGGTCATGACGGGACACCGGACCAGGTCCCCGAGTCCGGTCGACACCACAGCCCCAGGTCACCGGGTCATGTCGGGACCCAGCCCGGGTCCCCGGGACGGGTTTTTACCCCAGCCGCAGATCACCGGGTCCTGTCGGGTACCCGGGTCGGGTCCCCTGGACAGGTCGGCACCCCGGCCCCGGGTCACGGGGTCATGTCGGGTCGCTGTCCCAGGTACCAGTGTCAGGTGACCACCCCGGCCCCGGGAGACGGAGTCATACCGGGTCCCCGGCCCGGGTCCCCGGGTTGCATCGGGACAAAAGCACCGGATCACTGGATCACGTGGGGGCCCGGGCCCGGGTCCCCGGGTTGCATCGAGACACCAGCGAAGGACCACCGGGTCCTGTCGGGTCCCCGGCCCGGGTCCCCTGGACAGGTCGTTAACCCGGCCCCAGGTCACCGGGTCGTGTCGGGTAACCGGCCTGGTTCCCAGGTTCCGGTGACCACCCCGGCACCAGGACCCCGGGTCCCGTGGGGACCCCGGCCCCAGGTGACCGGGTCACGCGGGGTCACCGGCCCCAGGTCAGCGGGTCACGTGGGGTCACCGGCCCCAGGTCAGCGGGTCACGTGGGGACACCGGCCCCAGGTCACCGCGTCAGGTCGGGACCCCGAACCCAGGTCCACGAGTCCGTCGACACCACAGCCCCGGGTCACCAAGTCGTGTCGGGTAACCGGCCTGGTTCCCAGGTTCCGATGACCACCCCGGCACCAGGACCCCGGGTCACGTGGGGACACCGGCCCCAGGTGACCGGGTCACGTGGGGTCACCGGCCCCAGGTGACCCGGTCACGTGGGGTCACCGGCCCCAGGTGACCGGGTCACGTGGGGTCACCGGCCCCAGGTGACCGGGTCACGTGGGGTCACCGGCCCCAGGTGACCGGGTCACGTGAGGTCACCGGCCCCAGGTGACCGGGTCACGTGGGGTCACCGGCCCCAGGTGACCGGGTCACGTGGGGTCACCGGCCCCAGGTGACCTGGTCACGTGGGGTCACCGGCCCCAGGTGACCGGGTCACGTGGGGTCACCGGCCCCAGGTGACCGGGTCACGTGGGGTCACCGGACCCAGGTCAGCGGGTCACGTGGGGACACCGGCCCCAGGTAACCGGGTCATACCGAGTCCCCGGACCCAGGTCACCGGGTGAGTTCGGGACCCCGGACCCAGGTCGGGTCATGTCACGTCCCATGCCCGGGTCCACGGGTTGGATTTTTACCCAGGCCCCGGGTCACAGGGTCATGTCGGGTCAACGGCCTGGGTACAAGGGTCTGGTGACCACCCCGACCCCAGGTCCCCGGGTCATGACGGGACACCGGACCAGGTCCCCGAGTCCGGTCGACACCACAGCCCCAGGTCACCGGGTCATGTCGGGACCCAGCCCGGGTCTCCGGGACGGGTTTTTACCCCAGCCGCAGATCACCGGGTCCTGTCGGGTACCCGGGTCGGGTCCCCTGGACAGGTCGGCACCCCGGCCCCGGGTCACGGGGTCATGTCGAGTCGCTGTCCCGGGTACCAGTGTCAGGTGACCACCCCGGCCCCGGGAGACGGAGTCATACCGGGTCCCCGGCCCAGGTCCCCGGGTTGCATCGGGACAAAAGCACCGGATCACTGGATCACGTGGGGGCCCGGGCCCGGGTCCCCGGGTTGCATCGGGACACCAGCGAAGGACCACCGGGTCCTGTCGGGTCCCCGGCCCGGGTCCCCTGGACAGGTCGTTAACCCGGCCCCAGGTCACCGGGTCATGTCGCGCACCCGGCCTGGTTCCCAGGTTCCGGTGACCACCCCGGCACCAGGACCCCGGGTCACGTAGGGACACCGGCCCCAGGTGACCGGGTCACGTGGGGACACCGGCCCCAGGTCATCGGGTCACGTGGGGTCACCGGCCCCAGGTGACCGGGTCACGTGGGGTCACCGGCCCCAGGTGACCGGGTCACGTGGGGTCACCGGCCCCAGGTGACCTGGTCACGTGGGGTCACCGGCCCCAGGTGACCGGGTCACGTGGGGTCACCGGCCCCAGGTGACCGGGTCACGTGAGGTCACCGGCCCCAGGTGACCGGGTCACGTGGGGTCACCGGCCCCAGGTGACCGGGTCACGTGGGGTCACCGGCCCCAGGTGACCGGGTCACGTGGGGTCACCGGCCCCAGGTGACCCGGTCACGTGGGGTCACCGGCCCCAGGTGACCGGGTCACGTGGGGTCACCGGCCCCAGGTGACCGGGTCACGTGGGGTCACCGGCCCCAGGTGACCGGGTCACGTGGGGTCACCGGCCCCAGGTGACCGGGTCACGTGGGGACACCGGCCCCAGGTGACCGGGTCACGTGGGGTCACCGGCCCCAGGTGACCGGGTCACGTGGGGTCACCGGCCCCAGGTGACCTGGTCACGTGGGGTCACCGGCCCCAGGTGACCGGGTCACGTGGGGTCACCGGCCCCAGGTGACCGGGTCACGTGGGGACACCGGCCTCAGGTCAGCGGGTCACGTGGGGACCCCGGACCCAGGTCAGCGGGTCACGTGGGGACACCGGCCCCAGGTGACCGGGTCACGTGGGGTCACCGGCCCCAGGTCAGCGGGTCACGTGGGGTCACCGGCCCCAGGTGACCCGGTCACGTGGGGTCACCGGCCCCAGGTGACCGGGTCACGTGGGGACACCGGCCCCAGGTAACCAAGGCATGTCGGGACCCAGCCCGGGTCCCCGGGACGGGTTTCTACCCCAGCCGCAGATCACCGGGTCCTGTCGGGTCCCCGGCCCGGGTCCCCTGGACAGGTCGATAACCCGGCCCCAGGTCACCCGGTCATCTCGCGCACCCGGCCTGGTTCCCAGGTTCCGATGACCACCCCGGCACCAGGACCACGGGTCACGTGGGGACACCAGCCCCAGGTGACCGGGTCACGTGGGGTCACCGGCCCCAGGTCAGCGGGTCACGTGGGGACCCCGGCCCCAGGTGACCGGGTCACGTGGGGACCCCGGACCCAGGTAACCGGGTCATACCGAGTCCCCGGACCCAGGTCACCGGGTCAGTTCGGGACCCCGGACCCAGGTCGGGTCATGTCACGTCCCATGCCTGGGTCCCCGGGTTGGATTTTTACCCAGGCCCCGGGTCACAGGGTCATGTCGGGTCAACGGCCTGGGTACAAGGGTCTGGTGACCACCCCGACCCCAGGTCCCCGGGTCATGACGGGACACCGGACCAGGTCCCCGAGTCCGGTCGACACCACAGCCCCAGGTCACCGGGTCATGTCGGGACCCAGCCCGGGTCCCCGGGACGGGTTTTTACCCCAGCCGCAGATCACCGGGTCCTGTCGGGTACCCGGGTCGGGTCCCCTGGACAGGTCGGCACCCCGGCCCCGGGTCACGGGGTCATGTCGGGTCGCTGTCCCGGGTACCAGTGTCAGGTGACCACCCCGGCCCCGGGAGACGGAGTCATACCGGGTCCCCGGCCCAGGTCCCCGGGTTGCATCGGGACAAAAGCACCGGATCACTGGATCACGTGGGGGCCCGGGCCCGGGTCCCCGGGTTGCATCGGGACACCAGCGAAGGACCACCGGGTCCTGTCGGGTCCCCGGCCCGGGTCCCCTGGACAGGTCGTTAACCCGGCCCCAGGTCACCGGGTCATGTCGCGCACCCGGACTGGTTCCCAGGTTCCGGTGACCACCCCGGCACCAGGACCCCGGGTCACGTGGGGACACCGGCCCCAGGTGACCTGGTCACGTGGGGTCACCGGCCCCAGGTGACCGGGTCACGTGGGGACACCGGCCCCAGGTGACCGGGTCACGTGAGGTCACCGGCCCCAGGTGACCGGGTCACGTGGGGTCACCGGCCCCAGGTGACCGGGTCACGTGGGGTCACCGGCCCCAGGTGACCCGGTCACCTGGGGTCACCGGCCCCAGGTGACCCGGTCACGTGGGGACACCGGCCCCAGGTGACCGGGTCACGTGGGGTCACCGGCCCCAGGTGACCGGGTCACGTGGGGTCACCGGCCCCAGGTGACCGGGTCACGTGGGGTCACCGGCCCCAGGTGACCGGGTCACGTGGGGACACCGGCCCCAGGTGACCGGGTCACGTGGGGTCACCGGCCCCAGGTGACCGGGTCACGTGGGGACACCGGCCTCAGGTCAGCGGGTCACGTGGGGACACCGGCCCCAGGTGACCGGGTCACGTGGGGTCACCGGCCCCAGGTCAGCGGGTCACGTGGGGTCACCGGCCCCAGGTGACCCGGTCACGTGGGGTCACCGGCCCCAGGTGACCGGGTCACGTGGGGACACCGGACCCAGGTAACCAAGGCATGTCGGGACCCAGCCCGGGTCCCCGGGACGGGTTTTTACCCCAGCCGCAGATCACCGGGTCCTGTCGGGTCCCCGGCCCGGGTCCCCTGGACAGGTCGATAACCCGGCCCCAGGTCACCCGGTCATCTCGCGCACCCGGCCTGGTTCCCAGGTTCCGATGACCACCCCGGCACCAGGACCCCGGGTCACGTGGGGACACCGGCCCCAGGTGACCGGGTCACGTGGGGACACCGGCCCCAGGTGACCGGGTCACGTGGGGTCACCGGCCCCAGGTGACCGGGTCACGTGGGGTCACCGGCCCCAGGTGACCGGGTCACGTGGGGTCACCGGCCCCAGGTGACCTGGTCACGTGGGGACACCGGCCCCAGGTGACCGGGTCACGTGGGGTCACCGGCCCCAGGTGACCGGGTCACGTGGGGACACCGGCCTCAGGTCAGCGGGTCACGTGGGGACACCGGCCCCAGGTGACCGGGTCACGTGGGGTCACCGGCCCCAGGTCAGCGGGTCACGTGGGGTCACCGGCCCCAGGTGACCCGGTCACGTGGGGTCACCGGCCCCAGGTGATCGGGTCACGTGGGGACACCGGCCCCAGGTAACCAAGGCATGTCGGGACCCAGCCCGGGTCCCCGGGACGGGTTTTTACCCCAGCCGCAGATCACCGGGTCCTGTCGGGTCCCCGGCCCGGGTCCCCTGGACAGGTCGATAACCCGGCCCCAGGTCACCCGGTCATCTCGCGCACCCGGCCTGGTTCCCAGTTTCCGATGACCACCCCGGCACCAGGACCCCGGGTCACGTGGGGACACCGGCCCCAGGTGACCGGGTCACGTGAGGTCACCGGCCCCAGGTCAGCGGGTCACGTGGGGACCCCGGCCCCAGGTCAGCGGGTCACGTGGGGACCCCGGACCCAGGTAACCGGGTCATACCGAGTCCCCGGACCCAGGTCACCGGGTCAGTTCGGGACCCCGGACCCAGGTCGGGTCATGTCACGTCCCATGCCCGGGTCCCCGGGTTGGATTTTTACCCAGGCCCCGGGTCACAGGGTCATGTCGGGTCAACGGCCTGGGTACAACGGTCTGGTGACCACCCCGACCCCAGGTCCCCGGGTCATGACGGGACACCGGACCAGGTCCCCGAGTCCGGTCGACACCACAGCCCCAGGTCACCGGGTCATGTCGGGACCCAGCCCGGGTCCCCGGGACGGGTTTTTACCCCAGCCGCAGATCACCGGGTCCTGTCGGGTACCCGGGTCGGGTCCCCTGGACAGGTCGGCACCCCGGCCCCGGGTCACGGGGTCATGTCGGGTCGCTGTCCCGGGTACCAGTGTCAGGTGACCACCCCGGCCCCGGGAGACGGAGTCATACCGGGTCCCCGGCCCGGGTCCCCGGGTTGCATCGGGACAAAAGCACCGGATCACTGGATCACGTGGGGGCCCGGGCCCGGGTCCCCGGGTTGCATCGGGACACCAGCGAAGGACCACCGGGTCCTGTCGGGTCCCCGGCCCGGGTCCCCTGGACAGGTCGTTAACCCGGCCCCAGGTCACCGGGTCGTGTCGGGTAACCGGCCTGGTTCCCAGGTTCCGGTGACCACCCCGGCACCAGGACCCCGGGTCCCGTGGGGACCCCGGCCCCAGGTGACCGGGTCACGCGGGGTCACCGGCCCCAGGTCAGCGGGTCACGTGGGGTCACCGGCCCCAGGTCAGCGGGTCACGTGGGGACACCGGCCCCAGGTCACCGCGTCAGGTCGGGACCCCGAACCCAGGTCCACGAGTCCGTCGACACCACAGCCCCGGGTCACCAAGTCGTGTCGGGTAACCGGCCTGGTTCCCAGGTTCCGATGACCACCCCGGCACCAGGACCCCGGGTCACGTGGGGACACCGGCCCCAGGTGACCGGGTCACGTGGGGTCACCGGCCCCAGGTGACCCGGTCACGTGGGGTCACCGGCCCCAGGTGACCGGGTCACGTGGGGACACCGGCCCCAGGTGACCGGGTCACGTGGGGTCACCGGCACCAGGTGACCTGGTCACGTGGGGTCACCGGCCCCAGGTGACCGGGTCACGTGGGGTCACCGGCCCCAGGTGACCGGGTCACGTGAGGTCACCGGCCCCAGGTGACCGGGTCACGTGGGGTCACCGGCCCCAGGTGACCGGGTCACGTGGGGTCACCGGCCCCAGGTGACCGGGTCACGTGGTGTCACCGGCCCCAGGTGACCGGGTCACGTGGGGTCACCGGCCCCAGGTGACCGGGTCACGTGGGGTCACCGGACCCAGGTCAGCGGGTCACGTGGGGACACCGGCCCCAGGTAACCGGGTCATACCGAGTCCCCGGACCCAGGTCACCGGGTGAGTTCGGGACCCCGGACCCAGGTCGGGTCATGTCACGTCCCATGCCCGGGTCCCCGGGTTGGATTTTTACCCAGGCCCCGGGTCACAGGGTCATGTCGGGTCAACGGCCTGGGTACAACGGTCTGGTGACCACCCCGACCCCAGGTCCCCGGGTCATGACGGGACACCGGACCAGGTCCCCGAGTCCGGTCGACACCACAGCCCCAGGTCACCGGGTCATGTCGGGACCCAGCCCGGGTCCCCGGGACGGGTTTTTACCCCAGCCGCAGATCACCGGGTCCTGTCGGGTACCCGGGTCGGGTCCCCTGGACAGGTCGGCACCCCGGCCCCGGGTCACGGGGTCATGTCGGGTCGCTGTCCCGGGTACCAGTGTCAGGTGACCACCCCGGCCCCGGGAGACGGAGTCATACCGGGTCCCCGGCCCGGGTCCCCGGGTTGCATCGGGACAAAAGCACCGGATCACTGGATCACGTGGGGGCCCGGGCCCGGGTCCCCGGGTTGCATCGGGACACCAGCGAAGGACCACCGGGTCCTGTCGGGTCCCCGGCCCGGGTCCCCTGGACAGGTCGTTAACCCGGCCCCAGGTCACCGGGTCGTGTCGGGTAACCGGCCTGGTTCCCAGGTTCCGGTGACCACCCCGGCACCAGGACCCCGGGTCCCGTGGGGACCCCGGCCCCAGGTGACCGGGTCACGCGGGGTCACCGGCCCCAGGTCAGCGGGTCACGTGGGGTCACCGGCCCCAGGTCAGCGGGTCACGTGGGGACACCGGCCCCAGGTCACCGCGTCAGGTCGGGACCCCGAACCCAGGTCCACGAGTCCGTCGACACCACAGCCCCGGGTCACCAAGTCGTGTCGGGTAACCGGCCTGGTTCCCAGGTTCCGATGACCACCCCGGCACCAGGACCCCGGGTCACGTGGGGACACCGGCCCCAGGTGACCGGGTCACGTGGGGTCACCGGCCCCAGGTGACCCGGTCACGTGGGGTCACCGGCCCCAGGTGACCGGGTCACGTGGGGACACCGGCCCCAGGTAACCAAGGCATGTCGGGACCCAGCCCGGGTCCCCGGGACGGGTTTTTACCCCAGCCGCAGATCACCGGGTCCTGTCGGGTCCCCGGCCCGGGTCCCCTGGACATGTCGATAACCCGGCCCCAAGTCACCCGGTCATCTCGCGCACCCGGCCTGGTTCCAAGGTTCCGATGACCACCCCGGCACCAGGACCCTGGGTCACGTGGGGACACCGGCCCCAGGTGACCGGGTCACGTGGGGTCACCGGCCCCAGGTCAGCGGGTCACGTGGGGACCCCGGCCCCAGGTCAGCGGGTCACGTGGGGACCCCGGACCCAGGTAACCGGGTCATACCGAGTCCCCGGACCCAGTTCACCGGGTCAGTTCGGGACCCCGGACCCAGGTCGGGTCATGTCACGTCCCATGCCCGGGTCCCCGGGTTGGATTTTTACCCAGGCCCCGGGTCACAGGGTCATGTCGGGTCAACGGCCTGGGTACAACGGTCTGGTGACCACCCCGACCCCAGGTCCCCGGGTCATGACGGGACACCGGACCAGGTCCCCGAGTCCAGTCGACACCACAGCCCCAGGTCACCGGGTCATGTCGGGACCCAGCCCGGGTCCCCGGGACGGGTTTTTGCCCCAGCCGCAGATCACCGGGTCCTGTCGGGTACCCGGGTCGGGTCCCCTGGACAGGTCGGCACCCCGGCCCCGGGTCACGGGGTCATGTCGGGTCGCTGTCCCGGGTACCAGTGTCAGGTGACCACCCCGGCCCCGGGAGACGGAGTCATACCGGGTCCCCGGCCCGGGTCCCCGGGTTGCATCGGGACAAAAGCACCGGATCACTGGATCACGTGGGGGCCCGGGCCCGGGTCCCCGGGTTGCATCGGGACACCAGCGAAGGACCACCGGGTCCTGTCGGGTCCCCGGCCCGGGTCCCCTGGACAGGTCGTTAACCCGGCCCCAGGTCACCGGGTCGTGTCGGGTAACCGGCCTGGTTCCCAGGTTCCGGTGACCACCCCGGCACCAGGACCCCGGGTCCCGTGGGGACCCCGGCCCCAGGTGACCGGGTCACGCGGGGTCACCGGCCCCAGGTCAGCGGGTCACGTGGGGTCACCGGCCCCAGGTCAGCGGGTCACGTGGGGACACCGGCCCAAGGTCACCGCGTCAGGTCGGGACCCCGAACCCAGGTCCACGAGTCCGTCGACACCACAGCCCCGGGTCACCAAGTCGTGTCGGGTAACCGGCCTGGTTCCCAGGTTCCGATGACCACCCCGGCACCAGGACCCCGGGTCACGTGGGGACACCGGCCCCAGGTGACCGGGTCACGTGGGGTCACCGGCCCCAGGTGACCCGGTCACGTGGGGTCAACGGCCCCAGGTGACCGGGTCACGTGGGGACACCGGCCCCAGGTGACCGGGTCACGTGGGGTCACCGGCACCAGGTGACCGGGTCACGTGGGGTCACCGGCCCCAGGTGACCTGGTCACGTGGGGTCACCGGCCCCAGGTGACCGGGTCACGTGGGGTCACCGGCCCCAGGTGACCGGGTCACGTGGGGTCACCGGCCCCAGGTGACCGGGTCACGTGGGGTCACCGGACCCAGGTCAGCGGGTCACATGGGGACACCGGCCCCAGGTGACCCGGTCACGTGGGGTCACCGGACCCAGGTGACCCGGTCACGTGGGGTCACCGGCCCCAGGTGACCGGGTCACGTGGGGACACCGGCCCCAGGTGACCCGGTCACGTGGGGTCAACGGCCCCAGGTGACCGGGTCACGTGGGGACACCGGCCCCAGGTGACCGGGTCACGTGGGGTCACCGGCACCAGGTGACCGGGTCACGTGGGGTCACCGGCCCCAGGTGACCTGGTTACGTGGGGTCACCGGCCCCAGGTGACCGGGTCACGTGGGGTCACCGGCCCCAGGTGACCGGGTCACGTGGGGTCACCGGCCCCAGGTGACCGGGTCACGTGGGGTCACCGGCCCCAGGTGACCGGGTCACGTGGGGTCACCGGCCCCAGGTGACCGGGTCACGTGGGGTCACCGGACCCAGGTCAGCGGGTCACATGGGGACACCGGCCCCAGGTGACCCGGTCACGTGGGGTCACCGGACCCAGGTGACCCGGTCACGTGGGGTCACCGGCCCCAGGTGACCGGGTCACGTGGGGACACCGGCCCCACGTGACCGGGTCACGTGGGGTCACCGGCCCCAGGTGACTGGGTCACGTGGGGTCACCGGCCCCAGGTGACCGGGTCACGTGGGGACCCCGGCCCCAGGTGACCGGGTCACGCGGTGTCACCGGCCCCAGGTCAGCGGGTCACGTGGGGTCACCGGCCTTAGGTCAGCGGGTCACGTGGGGACACCGGCCCCAGGTCACCGGGTCAGTTCGGGACCCCGGACCCAGGTCGGGTCATGTCACGTCCCATGCCCGGGTCCCCGGGTTGGATTTTTACCCAGGCCCCGGGTCACAGGGTCATGTCGGGTCAACGGCCTGGGTACAAGGGTCTGGTGACCACCCCGACCCCAGGTCCCCGGGTCATGACGGGACACCGGACCAGGTCCCCGAGTCCGGTCGACACCACAGCCCCAGGTCACCGGGTCATGTCGGGACCCAGCCCGGGTCCCCGGGACGGGTTTTTACCCCAGCCGCAGATCACCGGGTCCTGTCGGGTACCCGGGTCGGGTCCCCTGGACAGGTCGGCACCCCGGCCCCGGGTCACGGGGTCATGTCGAGTCGCTGTCCCGGGTACCAGTGTCAGGTGACCACCCCGGCCCCGGGAGACGGAGTCATACCGGGTCCCCGGCCCAGGTCCCCGGGTTGCATCGGGACAAAAGCACCGGATCACTGGATCACGTGGGGGCCCGGGCCCGGGTCCCCGGGTTGCATCGGGACACCAGCGAAGGACCACCGGGTCCTGTCGGGTCCCCGGCCCGGGTCCCCTGGACAGGTCGTTAACCCGGCCCCAGGTCACCGGGTCATGTCGCGCACCCGGCCTGGTTCCCAGGTTCCGGTGACCACCCCGGCACCAGGACCCCGGGTCACGTGGGGACACCGGCCCCAGGTGACCGGGTCACGTGGGGTCACCGGCCCCAGGTGACCGGGTCACGTGGGGTCACCGGCCCCAGGTGACCGGGTCACGTGGGGTCACCGGCCCCAGGTGACCGGGTCACGTGGGGTCACCGGCCCAGGTGACCGGGTCACGTGGGGTCACCGGCCCCAGGTGACCGGGTCACGTGGGGACACCGGCCCCAGGTGACCGGGTCACGTGGGGTCACCGGCCCCAGGTGACCGGGTCACGTGGGGACACCGGCCTCAGGTCAGCGGGTCACGTGGGGACACCGGCCCCAGGTGACCGGGTCACGTGGGGTCACCGGCCCCAGGTGACCGGGTCACGTGGGGTCACCGGCCCCAGGTGACCCGGTCACGTGGGGTCACCGGCCCCAGGTGACCGGGTCACGTGGGGACACCGGCCCCAGGTAACCAAGGCATATCGGGACCCAGCCCGGGTCCCCGGGACGGGTTTTTACCCCAGCCGCAGATCACCGGGTCCTGTCGGGTACCCGGGTCGGGTCCCCTGGACAGGTCGGCACCCCGGCCCCGGGTCACGGGGTCATGTCGGGTCGCTGTCCCGGGTACCAGTGTCAGGTGACCACCCCGGCCCCGGGAGACGGAGTCATACCGGGTCCCCGGCCCGGGTCCCCGGGTTGCATCGGGACAAAAGCACCGGATCACTGGATCACGTGGGGGCCCGGGCCCGGGTCCCCGGGTTGCATCGGGACACCAGCGAAGGACCACCGGGTCCTGTCGGGTCCCCGGCCCGGGTCCCCTGGACAGGTCGTTAACCCGGCCCCAGGTCACCGGGTCGTGTCGGGTAACCGGCCTGGTTCCCAGGTTCCGGTGACCACCCCGGCACCAGGACCCCGGGTCCCGTGGGGACCCCGGCCCCAGGTGACCGGGTCACGCGGGGTCACCGGCCCCAGGTGACCTGGTCACGTGGGGTCACCGGCCCCAGGTCAGCGGGTCACGTGGGTACACCGGCCCCAGGTCACCGCGTCAGGTCGGGACCCCGAACCCAGGTCCACGAGTCCGTCGACACCACAGCCCCGGGTCACCAAGTCGTGTCGGGTAACCGGCCTGGTTCCCAGGTTCCGATGACCACCCCGGCACCAGGACCCCGGGTCACGTGGGGACACCGGCCCCAGGTGACCGGGTCACGTGGGGTCACCGGCCCCAGGTGACCCGGTCACGTGGGGTCACCGGCCCCAGGTGACCGGGTCACGTGGGGACACCGGCCCCAGGTGACCGGGTCACGTGGGGTCACCGGCACCAGGTGACCGGGTCACGTGGGGTCACCGGCCCCAGGTGACCGGGTCACGTGGGGTCACCGGCCCCAGGTGACCGGGTCACGTGGGGTCACCGGCCCCAGGTGACCGGGTCACGTGAGGTCACCGGCCCCAGGTGACCGGGTCACGTGGGGTCACCGGCCCCAGGTGACCGGGTCACGTGGGGTCACCGGCCCCAGGTGACCGGGTCACGTGGGGTCACCGGACCCAGGTCAGCGGGTCACGTGGGGACACCGGCCCCAGGTAACCGGGTCATACCGAGTCCCCGGACCCAGGTCACCGGGTGAGTTCGGGACCCCGGACCCAGGTCGGGTCATGTCACGTCCCATGCCCGGGTCCCCGGGTTGGATTTTTACCCAGGCCCCGGGTCACAGGGTCATGTCGGGTCAACGGCCTGGGTACAACGGTCTGGTGACCACCCCGACCCCAGGTCCCCGGGTCATGACGGGACACCGGACCAGGTCCCCGAGTCCGGTCGACACCACAGCCCCAGGTCACCGGGTCATGTCGGGACCCAGCCCGGGTCCCCGGGACGGGTTTTTACCCCAGCCGCAGATCACCGGGTCCTGTCGGGTACCCGGGTCGGGTCCCCTGGACAGGTCGGCACCCCGGCCCCGGGTCACGGGGTCATGTCGGGTCGCTGTCCCGGGTACCAGTGTCAGGTGACCACCCCGGCCCCGGGAGACGGAGTCATACCGGGTCCCCGGCCCGGGTCCCCGGGTTGCATCGGGACAAAAGCACCGGATCACTGGATCACGTGGGGGCCCGGGCCCGGGTCCCCGGGTTGCATCGGGACACCAGCGAAGGACCACCGGGTCCTGTCGGGTCCCCGGCCCGGGTCCCCTGGACAGGTCGTTAACCCGGCCCCAGGTCACCGGGTCGTGTCGGGTAACCGGCCTGGTTCCCAGGTTCCGGTGACCACCCCGGCACCAGGACCCCGGGTCCCGTGGGGACCCCGGCCCCAGGTGACCGGGTCACGCGGGGTCACCGGCCCCAGGTCAGCGGGTCACGTGGGGTCACCGGCCCCAGGTCAGCGGGTCACGTGGGGACACCGGCCCCAGGTCACCGCGTCAGGTCGGGACCCCGAACCCAGGTCCACGAGTCCGTCGACACCACAGCCCCGGGTCACCAAGTCGTGTCGGGTAACCGGCCTGGTTCCCAGGTTCCGATGACCACCCCGGCACCAGGACCCCGGGTCACGTGGGGACACCGGCCCCAGGTGACCGGGTCACGTGGGGTCACCGGCCCCAGGTCAGCGGGTCACGTGGGGACCCAGGCCCCAGGTCAGCGGGTCACGTGGGGACCCCGGACCCAGGTAACCGGGTCATACCGAGTCCCCGGACCCAGGTCACCGGGTCAGTTCGGGACCCCGGACCCAGGTCGGGTCATGTCACGTCCCATGCCCGGGTCCCCGGGTTGGATTTTTACCCAGGCCCCGGGTCACAGGGTCATGTCGGGTCAACGGCCTGGGTACAACGGTCTGGTGACCACCCCGACCCCAGGTCCCCGGGTCATGACGGGACACCGGACCAGGTCCCCGAGTCCAGTCGACACCACAGCCCCAGGTCAGCGGGTCATGTCGGGACCCAGCCCGGGTCCCCAGGACGGGTTTTTACCCCAGCCGCAGATCACCGGGTCCTGTCGGGTACCCGGGTCGGGTCCCCTGGACAGGTCGGCACCCCGGCCCCGGGTCACGGGGTCATGTCGGGTCGCTGTCCCGGGTACCAGTGTCAGGTGACCACCCCGGCCCCGGGAGACGGAGTCATACCGGGTCCCCGGCCCGGGTCCCCGGGTTGCATCGGGACAAAAGCACCGGATCACTGGATCACGTGGGGGCCCGGGCCCGGGTCCCCGGGTTGCATCGGGACACCAGCGAAGGACCACCGGGTCCTGTCGGGTCCCCGGCCCGGGTCCCCTGGACAGGTCGTTAACCCGGCCCCAGGTCACCGGGTCGTGTCGGGTAACCGGCCTGGTTCCCAGGTTCCGGTGACCACCCCGGCACCAGGACCCCGGGTCCCGTGGGGACCCCGGCCCCAGGTGACCGGGTCACGCGGGGTCACCGGCCCCAGGTCAGCGGGTCACGTGGGGTCACCGGCCCCAGGTCAGCGGGTCACGTGGGGACACCGGCCCCAGGTCACCGCGTCAGGTCGGGACCCCGAACCCAGGTCCACGAGTCCGTCGACACCACAGCCCCGGGTCACCAAGTCGCGTCGGGTAACCGGCCTGGTTCCCAGGTTCCGATGACCAACCCGGCACCAGGACCCCGGGTCACGTGGGGACACCGGCCCCAGGTGACCGGGTCACGTGGGGTCACCGGCCCCAGGTGACCCGGTCACGTGGGGTCACCGGCCCCAGGTGACCGGGTCACGTGGGGACACCGGCCCCAGGTGACCGGGTCACGTGGGGTCACCGGCACCAGGTGACCGGGTCACGTGGGGTCACCGGCCCCAGGTGACCTGGTCACGTGGGGTCACCGGCCCCAGGTGACCGGGTCACGTGGGGTCACCGGCCCCAGGTGACCGGGTCACGTGAGGTCACCGGCCCCAGGTGACCGGGTCACGTGGGGTCACCGGCCCCAGGTGACCGGGTCACGTGGGGTCACCGGCCCCAGGTGACCGGGTCACGTGGGGACACCGGCCCCAGGTGACCGGGTCACGTGGGGTCACCGGACCCAGGTCAGCGGGTCACGTGGGGACACCGGCCCCAGGTAACCGGGTCATACCGAGTCCCTGGACCCAGGTCACCGGGTGAGTTCGGGACCCCGGACCCAGGTCGGGTCATGTCACGTCCCATGCCCGGGTCCCCGGGTTGGATTTTTACCCAGGCCCCGGGTCACAGGGTCATGTCGGGTCAACGGCCTGGGTACAACGGTCTGGTGACCACCCCGACCCCAGGTCCCCGGGTCATGACGGGACACCGGACCAGGTCCCCGAGTCCGGTCGACACCACAGCCCCAGGTCACCGGGTCATGTCGGGACCCAGCCCGGGTCCCCGGGACGGGTTTTTACCCCAGCCGCAGATCACCGGGTCCTGTCGGGTACCCGGGTCGGGTCCCCTGGACAGGTCGGCACCCCGGCCCCGGGTCACGGGGTCATGTCGAGTCGCTGTCCCGGGTACCAGTGTCAGGTGACCACCCCGGCCCCGGGAGACGGAGTCATACCGGGTCCCCGGCCCAGGTCCCCGGGTTGCATCGGGACAAAAGCACCGGATCACTGGATCACGTGGGGGCCCGGGCCCGGGTCCCCGGGTTGCATCGGGACACCAGCGAAGGACCACCGGGTCCTGTCGGGTCCCCGGCCCGGGTCCCCTGGACAGGTCGTTAACCCGGCCCCAGGTCACCGGGTCGTGTCGGGTAACTGGCCTGGTTCCCAGGTTCCGGTGACCACCCCGGCACCAGGACCCCGGGTCCCGTGGGGACCCCGGCCCCAGGTGACCGGGTCACGCGGGGTCACCGGCCCCAGGTCAGCGGGTCAGGTGGGGTCACCGGCCCCAGGTCAGCGGGTCACGTGGGGACACCGGCCCCAGGTCACCGCGTCAGGTCGGGACCCCGAACCCAGGTCCACGAGTCCGTCGACACCACAGCCCCGGGTCACCAAGTCGTGTCGGGTAACCGGCCTGGTTCCCAGGTTCCGATGACCACCCCGGCACCAGGACCCCGGGTCACGTGGGGACACCGGCCCCAGGTGACCGGGTCACGTGGGGTCACCGGCCCCAGGTGACCCGGTCACGTGGGGTCACCGGCCCCAGGTGACCGGGTCACGTGGGGACACCGGCCCCAGGTGACCGGGTCAAGTGGGGTCACCGGCACCAGGTGACCGGGTCACGTGGGGTCACCGGCCCCAGGTGACCGGGTCACGTGGGGTCACCGGCCCCAGGTGACCGGGTCACGTGGGGACACCGGCCCCAGGTCAGCGGGTCACGTGGGGTCACCGGCCCCAGGTGACCGGGTCACGTGGGGTCACCGGCACCAGGTGACCGGGTCACGTGGGGTCACCGGCCCCAGGTGACGGGGTCACGTGGGGTCACCGGCCCCACGTGACCGGGTCACGTGAGGTCACCGGCCCCAGGTGACCGGGTCACGTGGGGTCACCGGCCCCAGGTGACCGGGTCACGTGGGGTCACCGGCCCCAGGTGACCGGGTCACGTGGGGTCACCGGCCCCAGGTGACCGGGTCACGTGCGGTCACCGGCCCCAGGTGACCCGGTCACGTGGGATCACCGGCCCCAGGTGACCGGGTCACGTGGGGTCACCGGCCCCAGGTGACCGGGTCACGTGGGGTCACCGGCCCCAGGTGACCGGGTCACGTGGGGACACCGGCCCCAGGTGACCGGGTCACGTGGGGACACCGGCCCCAGGTGACCGGGTCACGTGGGGTCACCGGCCCCAGGTGACCGGGTCACGTGGGGTCACCGGCCCCAGGTGACCGGGTCACGTGGGGACACCGGCCCCAGGTGACCGGGTCACGTGGGGTCACCGGCCCCAGGTCAGAGGGTCACGTGGGGACACCGGCCCCAGGTGACCGGGTCACGTGGGGACACCAGCCCCAGGTCAGAGGGTCACGTGGTGACCCCGGACCCAGGTCACCTGGTCATGTGTGGTACCCAGCCTGGTTCCCAGGTTCCGATGACCACCCCGGCACCAGGACCCCGGGTCCCGTGGGGACACCGGCCCCAGGTGACCGGGTCACGTGGGGTCACCGGCCCCAGGTCAGCGGGTCACGTGGGGTCACCGTCCCCAGGTCAGCGGGTCACGTGGGGACACCGGCCCCAGGTCATTGGGTCACGTGGGGACACCGGCCCCAGGTCAGCGGGTCACGTGGGGACACCAGCCCCAGGTAACCAAGGCAGGTCGGGACCCAGCCCGGGTCCCCGGGACGGGTTTTTACCCCAGCCGCAGATCACCGGGTCCTGTCGGGTCCCCGGCCCGGGTCCCCTGGACAGGTCGAAAACCCGGCCCCAGGTCACCCGGCCATCTCGCGCACCCGGCCTGGTTCCCAGGTTCCGATGACCACCCCGGCCGCAGGACTCCGGGTCACGTGGGGACACCGGCCCCAGGTCAGAGGGTCACGTGGGGACCCCGGACCCAGGTCACCTGGTCATGTGTGGTACCCAGCCTGGTTCCCAGGTTCCGATGACCACCCCGGCACCAGGACCACGGGTCCCGTGGGGACCCCGGCCCCAGGTGACCGGGTCACGTGGGGTCACCGGCACCAGGACCCCGGGTCCCGTGGGGACCCCGGCCCCAGGTGACCGGGTCACGTGGGGTCACCGGCCCCAGGTCAGCGGGTCACGTGGGGTCACCGGCACCAGGTGACCCGGTCACGTGGGGACACCGGCCCCAGGTCAGCGGGTCACGTGGGGACACCGGCCCCAGGTAACCAAGGCAGGTCGGGACCCAGCCCGGGTCCCCGGGACGGGTTTTTACCCCAGCCGCAGATCACCGGGTCCTGTCGGGTCCCCGGCCCGGGTCCCCTGGACAGGTCGATAACCCGGCCCCAGGTCACCCGGTCATCTCGCGCACCCGGCCTGGTTCCCAGGTTCCGATGACCACCCCGGCACCAGGACCCCGGGTCCCGTGGGGACCCCGGCCCCAGGTGACCGGGTCACGTGGGGACACCGGCCCCAGGTCAGCGGGTCACGTGGGGTCACTGGCCCCAGGTCAGCGGGTCACGTGGGGACATCGGCCCCAGGTGACCGGGTCACGTGGGGACACCGGCCCCAGGTCAGCGGGTCACGTGGGGACCCCGGCACCAGGTCAGCGGGTCACGTGGGGACACCGGCCCCAGGTGACCGGGTCACGTGGGGTCACCGGCCCCAGGTCAGCGGGTCACGTGGGGTCACCGGCCCCAGGTGACCGGGTCACGTGGGGTAACCGGCCCCAGGTCAGCGGGTCACGTGGGGACACCGGCCCCAGGTGACCGGGTCACGTGGGGTCACCGGCCCCAGGTGACCAGGTCACGTGGGGTCACCGGCCCCAGGTGACCTGGTCACGTGGGGTCACCGGCCCCATGTCAGCGGGTCACGTGGGGTCACCGGCCCCAGGTCAGCGGGTCATGTCGGGACCCAGCCCGGGTCCCCTGGACAGGTCGGCACCCCGGCCCCGGGTCACGGGGTCATGTCGGGTCGCTGTCCCGGGTACCAGTGTCAGGTGACCACCCCGGCCCCGGGAGACGGAGTCATACCGGGTCCCCGGCCCGGGTCCCCGGGTTGCATCGGGACAAAAGCACCGGATCACTGGATAACGTGGGGGCCCGGGCCCGGGTCCCCGGGTTGCATCGGGACACCAGCGAAGGACCACCGGGTCCTGTCGGGTCCCCGGCCCGGGTCCCCTGGACAGGTCGTTAACCCGGCCCCAGGTCACCGGGTCATGTCGCGCACCCGGCCTGGTTCCCAGGTTCCGGTGACCACCCCGGCACCAGGACCCCGGGTCACGTGGGGACACCGGCCTCAGGTGACCAGGTCACGTGGGGTCACCGGCCCCAGATCAGAGGGTCACGTGGGGACACCGGCCCCAGGTGACCGGGTCACGTGGGGACACCAGCCCCAGGTCAGAGGGTCACGTGGGGACCCCGGACCCAGGTCACCTGGTCATGTGTGGTACCCAGCCTGGTTCCCAGGTTCCGATGACCACCCCGGCACCAGGACCACGGGTCCCGTGGGGACACCGGCCCCAGGTGACCGGGTCACGTGGGGTCACCGGACCAGGGTGACCGGGTCACGTGGGGACACCGGCCCCAGGTCAGCGGGTAACGTGGGGTCACCGTCCCCAGGTCAGCGGGTCACGTGGGGACACCGTCCCCAGGTCAGCGGGTCACGTGGGGACACCGGCCCAGGTGACCGGGTCACGTGGGGACACCGGCCCCAGGTAACCAAGGCAGGTCGGGACCCAGCCCGGGTCCCCGGGACGGGTTTTTACCCCAGCCGCAGATCACCGGGTCCTGTCGGGTCCCCGGCCCGGGTCCCCTGGACAGGTCGAAAACCCGGCCCCAGGTCACCCGGTCATCTCGCGCACCCGGCCTGGTTCCCAGGTTCCGATGACCACCCCGGCCGCAGGACTCCAGGTCACGTGGGGACACCGGCCCCAGGTCAGAGGGTCACGTGGGGACCCCGGACCCAGGTCACCTGGTCATGTGTGGTACCCAGCCTGGTTCCCAGGTTCCGATGACCACCCCGGCACCAGGACCCCGGGTCCCGTGGGGACCCCGGCCCCAGGTGACCGGGTCACGTGGGGTCACCGGCCCCAGGTCAGCGGGTCACGTGGGGTCACCGGCCCCAGGTGACCAGGTCACGTGGGGTCACCGGCCCCAGGTCAGCGGGTCACGTGGGGACACCGGCCCCAGGTGACCGGGTCACGTGGGGACACCGGCCCCAGGTGACCGGGTCACGTGGGGACACCGGCCCCAGGTCAGAGGGTCACGTGGGGACCCCGGACCCAGGTCACCTGGTCATGTGTGGTACCCAGCCTGGTTCCTAGGTTCCGATGACCTCCCCGGCACCAGGACCCCGGGTCCCGTGGGGACCCCGGCCCCAGGTGACCGGGTCACGTGGGGTCACCGGCCCCAGGTCAGCGGGTCACGTGGGGTCACCGTCCCCAGGTCAGCGGGTCACGTGGGGACACCGGCCCCAGGTCAGCGGGTCACGTGGGGACACCGGCCCCAGGTAACCAAGGCAGGTCAGGACCCAGCCCGGGTCCCCGGGACGGGTTTTTACCCCAGCCGCAGATCACCTGGTCCTGTCGGGTCCCCGGCCCGGGTCCCCTGGACAGGTCGATAACCCGGCCCCAGGTCACCCGGTCATCTCGCGCACCCGGCCTGGTTCCCAGGTTCCGATGACCACCCCGGCACCAGGACCCCGGGTCCCGTGGGGACCCCGGCCCCAGGTGACCGGGTCACGTGGGGACACCGGCCCCAGGTCAGCGGGTCACGTGGGGTCACTGGCCCCAGGTCAACGGGTCACGTGGGGACACCGGCCCCAGGTGACCGGGTCACGTGGGGACACCGGCCCCAGGTCAGCGGGTCACGTGGGGTCACCGGCCCCAGGTCAGCGGGTCATGTCGGGACCCAGCCCGGGTCCCCTGGACAGGTCGGCACCCCGGCCCCGGGTCACGGGGTCATGTCGGGTCGCTGTCCCTGGTACCAGTGTCAGGTGACCACCCCGGCCCCGGGAGACGGAGTCATACCGGGTCCCCGGCCCGGGTCCCCGGGTTGCATCGGGACAAAAGCACCGGATCACTGGATAACGTGGGGGCCCGGGCCCGGGTCCCCGGGTTGCATCGGGACACCAGCGAAGGACCACCGGGTCCTGTCGGGTCCCCGGCCCGGGTCCCCTGGACAGGTCGTTAACCCGGCCCCAGGTCACCGGGTCATGTCGCGCACCCGGCCTGGTTCCCAGGTTCCGGTGACCACCCCGGCACCAGGACCCAGGGTCACGTGGGGACACCGGCCCCAGGTGACCAGGTCACGTGGGGTCACCGGCCCCAGGTCAGAGGGTCACGTGGGGACACCGGCCCCAGGTGACCGGGTCACGTGGGGACACCAGCCCCAGGTCAGAGGGTCACGTGGGGACCCCGGACCCAGGTCACCTGGTCATGTGTGGTACCCAGCCTGGTTCCCAGGTTCCGATGACCACCCCGGCACCAGGTCAGCGGGTCCCGTGGGGACCCCGGCCCCAGGTGACCGGGTCACGTGGGGTCACCGTCCCCAGGTCAGCGGGTCACGTGGGGACACCGGCCCCAGGTCAGAGGGTCACGTGGGGACACCGGCCCCAGGTCAGAGGGTCACGTGGGGACACCGGCCCCAGGTAACCGGGTCACGTGGGGTCACCGGCACCAGGTCAGCGGGTCACGTGGGGACACCGGCCCCAGGTAACCAAGGCAGGTCGGGACCCAGCCCGGGTCCCCGGGACGGGTTTTTACCCCAGCCGCAGATCACCGGGTCCTGTCGGGTCCCCGGCCCGGGTCCCCTGGACAGGTCGATAACCCGGCCCCAAGTCACCCGGTCATCTCGCGCACCCGGCCTGGTTCCCAGGTTCCGATGACCACCCCGGCCGCAGGACTCCGGGTCACGTGGGGACACCGGCCCCAGGTCAGAGGGTCACGTGGGGTCACCGGCCCCAGGTCAGCGGGTCACGTGGGGACCCCAGCCCCAGGTCACCGGATCACGTGGGGTCACCGGCCCCAGGTGACCGGGTCACGTGGGGACACCTGCCCCAGGTCACCGGGTCACGTGGGGTCACCGTCCCCAGGTGACCGGGTCACGTGGGGACACCGGCCCCAGGTGACCGGGTCACGTGGGGTCACCGTCCCCAGGTGACCGGGTCACGTGGGGTCACCGGCCCCAGGTGACCGGGTCACGTGGGGTCACCGGCCCCAGGTGACCGGGTCACGTGGGGTCATCGGCCCCAGGTGACCGGGTCACGTGGGGTCACCGGCCCCAGGTGACCGGGTCACGTGGGGTCACCGGCACCAGGTCAGCGGGTCACGTGGGGACACCGGCCCCAGGTGACCGGGTCACGTGGGGACACCGGCCCCAGGTGACTGGGTCACGTGGGGTCACCGGCCCCAGGTGACCGGGTCACGTGGGGACACCGGCCCCAGGTGACCGGGTCACGTGGGGTCACCGGCCCCAGGTCAGCAGGTCATGTCGGGACCCAGCCCGGGTCCCCTGGACAGGTCGGCACCCCGGCCCCGGGTCACGGGGTCATGTCGGGTCGCTGTCCCGGGTACCAGTGTCAGGTGACCACCCCGGCCCCGGGAGACGGAGTCATACCGGGTCCCCGGCCCGGGTCCCCGGGTTGCATCGGGACAAAAGCACCGGATCACTGGATAACGTGGGGGCCCGGGCCCGGGTCCCCGGGTTGCATCGGGACACCAGCGAAGGACCACCGGGTCCTGTCGGGTCCCCGGCCCGGGTCCCCTGGACAGGTCGTTAACCCGGCCCCAGGTCACCGGGTCATGTCGCGCACCCGGCCTGGTTCCCAGGTTCCGGTGACCACCCCGGCACCAGGACCCCGGGTCACGTGGGGACACCGGCCCCAGGTGACCGGGTCACGTGGGGTCACCGGCCCCAGGTCAGCGGGTCACGTGGGGTCACCGGCCCCAGGTCAGCGGGTCACGTGGGGACACCGGCCCCAGGTCAGCGGGTCACGTGGGGACACCGGCCCCATGTAACCAAGGCAGGTCGGGACCCAGCCCGGGTCCCCGGGACGGGTTTTTACCCCAGCCGCAGATCACCGGGTCCTGTCGGGTCCCCGGCCCGGGTCCCCTGGACAGGTCGAAAACCCGGCCCCAGGTCACCCGGCCATCTCGCGCACCCGGCCTGGTTCCCAGGTTCCGATGACCACCCCGGCCGCAGGACTCCGGGTCACGTGGGGACACCGGCCCCAGGTCAGAGGGTCACGTGGGGACCCCGGACCAAGGTCACCTGGACATGTGTGGTACCCAGCCTGGTTCCCAGGTTCCGATGACCACCCCGGCACCAGGACCCCGGGTCCCGTGGGGACCCCGGCCCCAGGTGACCGGGTCACGTGGGGTCACCGGCCCCAGGTCAGCGGGTCACGGGGGGTCACCGGCCCCAGGTCAGCGGGTCACGTGGGGACACTGGCCCCAGGTCAGAGGGTCACGTGGGGACACCGGCCCCAGGTAACCGGGTCACGTGGGGTCACCGGCCCCAGGTCAGCGGGTCACGTGGGGACACCGGCCCCAGGTAACCAAGGCAGGTCGGGACCCAGCCCGGGTCCCCGGGACGGGTTTTTACCCCAGCCGCAGATCACCGGGTCCTGTCGGGTCCCCGGCCCGGGTCCCCTGGACAGGTCGATAACCCGGCCCCAAGTCACCCGGTCATCTCGCGCACCCGGCCTGGTTCCCAGGTTCCGATGACCACCCCGGCCGCAGGACTCCGGGTCACGTGGGGACACCGGCCCCAGGTGACCGGGTCACGTGGGGACACCGGAACCACGTCAGCGGGTCACGTGGGGACCCCGGCACCAGGTCACCGGATCACGTGGGGTCACCGGCCCCAGGTGACCGGGTCACGTGGGGACACCGGCCCCAGGTCACCGGGTCACGTGGGGTCACCGTCCCCAGGTGACCGGGTCACGTGGGGACACCGGCCCCATGTGACCGGGTCACGTGGGGTCACCGTCCCCAGGTGACCGGGTCACGTGGGGTCACCGGCCCCAGGTGACCGGGTCACGTGGGGTCACCGTCCCCAGGTGACCGGGTCACGTGGGGTCACCGGCCCCAGGTGACCGGGTCACGTGGGGTCACCGGCCCCAGGTGACCGGGTCACGTGGGGTCACCGGCACCAGGTCAGCGGGTCACGTGGGGACACCGGCCCCAGGTGACCGGGTCACGTGGGGACACCGGCCCCAGGTGACTGGGTCACGTGGGGTCACCGGCCCCAGGTGACCGGGTCACGTGGGGACACCGGCCCCAGGTGACCGGGTCACGTGGGGTCACCGGCCCCAGGTCAGCGGGTCACGTGGGGTCACCGGCCCCAGGTCAGCGGGTCACGTGGGGACACCGGCCCCAGGTGACCGGGTCACGTGGGGACCCCGGCCCCAGGTGACCGGGTCACGTGGGGTCACCGGCCCCAGGTCAGCGGTCACGTGGGGACACCGGCCCCAGGTGACCGGGTCACGTGGGGTTATCGGCCCCAGGTCAGCAGGTCACGTGGGGTCACCGGCCCCAGGTCAGCGGGTCACGTGGGGACACCGGCCCCAGGTGACCGGGTCACGTGGGGTCACCGGACCCAGGTGAGCGGGTCACGTGGGGACACCGGCCCCAGGTGACCGGGTCACGTGGGGTCACCGGCCTCAGGTGACCGGGTCACGTGGGGTCACCGGCCCCTGGTGACCGGGTCACGTGGGGTCATCGGCCCCAGGTGAACGGGTCACGTGGGGTCACCGGCCCCAGGTGACCGGGTCACGTGGGGTCACAGGCCCCAGGTCAGCGGGTCACGTGGGGACACCGGCCCCAGGTGACCGGGTCACGTGGGGACCCCGGCCCCAGGTGACCGGGTCACGTGGGGTCACCGGCCCCAGGTCAGCGGGTCACGTGGGGTCACCAGCCCCAGGTGACCGGGTCACGTGGGGACACCGGCCCCAGGTGACCGGGTCACGTGGGGTCACCGGCCCCAGGTCAGCGGGTCACGTGGGGACCCCGGCCCCAGGTCAGCGGGTCACGTGGGGACACCGGCCCCAGGTGACCGGGTCACGTGGGGACACCGGCCCCAGGTCAGAGGGTCACGTGGGGACCCCGGACCCAGGTCACCTGGTCATGTGTGGTACCCAGCCTGGTTCCCAGGTTCCGATGACCTCCCCGGCACCAGGACCCCGGGTCCCGAGGGGACCGCGGCCCCAGGTGACCGGGTCACGTGGTGTCACCGGCCCCAGGTCAGCGGGTCACGTGGGGTCACCGGCCCCAGGTGACCGGGTCACGTGGGGACACCGGCCCCAGGTCAGCGGGTCACGTGGGGACACCGGCCCCAGGTCAGCGGGTCACGTGGGGACACCGGCCCCAGGTAACCAAGGCAGGTCGGGACCCAGCCCGGGTCCCCGGGACGGGTTTTTACCCCAGCCGCAGATCACCGGGTCCTGTCGGGTCCCCGGCCCGGGTCCCCTGGACAGGTCGATAACCCGGCCCCAAGTCACCCGGTCATCTCGCGCACCCGGCCTGGTTCCCAGGTTCCGATGACCACCCCGGCACCAGGACCCCGGGTCCTGTGGGGACCCCGGCCCCAGGTGACCGGGTCACGTCGGGACACCGGCCCCAGGTCAGCGGGTCACGTGGGGTCACTGGCCCCAGGTCAGCGGGTCACCTGGGGACACCGGCCCCAGGTGACCGGGTCACGTGGGGACACCGGCCCCAGGTGACCGGGTCACGTGGGGTCACCGGCCCCAGGTCAGCGGGTCACGTGGGGTCACCGGCCCCAGGTGACCGGGTCACGTGGGGTCACCGGCACCAGGTCAGCGGGTCACGTGGGGACACCGGCCCCAGGTGACCGGGTCACGTGGGGTCACCGGCCCCAGGTGACCGGGTCACGTGGGGTCACCGGCCCCAGGTGACCGGGTCACGTGGGGTCACCGGCCCCAGGTCAGCGGGTCACGTGGGGTCACCGGCCCCAGGTCAGCGGGTCATGTCGGGACCCAGCCCGGGTCCCCGGGACGGGTTTTTACCCCAGCCGCAGATCACCGGGTCCTGTCGGGTCCCCGGCCCGGGTCCCCTGGACAGGTCGGCACCCCGGCCCCGGGTCACGGGGTCATGTCGGGTCGCTGTCCCGGGTACCAGTGTCAGGTGACCACCCCGGCCCCGGGAGACGGAGTCATACCGGGTCCCCGGCCCGGGTCCCCGGGTTGCATCGGGACAAAAGCACCGGATCACTGGATAACGTGGGGGCCCGGGCCCGGGTCCCCGGGTTGCATCGGGACACCAGCGAAGGACCACCGGGTCCTGTCGGGTCCCCGGCCCGGGTCCCCTGGACAGGTCGTTAACCCGGCCCCAGGTCACCGGGTCATGTCGCGCACCCGGCCTGGTTCCCAGGTTCCGGTGACCACCCCGGCACCAGGACCCCGGGTCACGTGGGGACACCGGCCCCAGGTGACCAGGTCACGTGGGGTCACCGGCCCCAGGTCAGAGGGTCACGTGGGGACACCGGCCCCAGGTGACCGGGTCACGTGGGGACACCAGCCCCAGGTCAGAGGGTCACGTGGGGACCCCGGACCCAGGTCACCTGGTCATGTGTGGTACCCAGCCTGGTTCCCAGGTTCCGATGACCACCCCGGCACCAGGACCCCGGGTCCCGTGGGGACCCCGGCCCCAGGTGACCGGGTCACGTGGGGACACCGGCCCCAGGTCAGAGGGTCACGTGGGGTCACCGTCCCCAGGTCAGCGGGTCACGTGGGGACCCCGGCCCCAGGTCACCGGATCACGTGGGGTCACCGGCCCCAGGTGACCGGGTCACGCGGGGTCACCGGCCCCAGGTGACCGGGTCACGCGGGGTCACCGGCCCCAGGTGACCGGGTCACGTGGGGTCACCGGCACCAGGTGAGCGGGTCACGTGGGGTCACCCGCACCAGGTCAGCGGGTCACGTGGGGTCACAGGCCCCAGGTGACCGGGTCACGTGGGGTCACCGGCCCCAGGTGACTGGGTCACGTGGGGACACCGGCCCCAGGTCAGAGGGTCACGTGGTGTCACAGGCCCCAGGTGACCGGGTCACGTGGGGTCACAGGCCCCAGGTCAGCGGGTCACGTGGGGTCACAGGCCCCAGGTCAGCGGGTCACGTGGGGACACCGGCCCCAGGTGACCGGGTCACGTGGGGACACCGGCCCCAGGTCAGAGGGTCACGTGGGGACCCCGGACCCAGGTCACCTGGTCATGTGTGGTACCCAGCCTGGTTCCCAGGTTCCGATGACCTCCCCGGCACCAGGACCCCGGGTCCCGTGGGGACCCCGGCCCCAGGTGACCGGGTCACGTGGGGTCACCGGCCCCAGGTCAGCGGGTCACGTGGGGTCACCGGCCCCAGGTGACCGGGTCACGTGGGGACACCGGCCCCAGGTCAGCGGGTCACGTGGGGACACCGGCCCCAGGTAACCAAGGCAGGTCGGGACCCAGCCCGGGTCCCCGGGACAGGTTTTTACCCCAGCCGCAGATCACCGGGTCCTGTCGGGTCCCCGGCCCGGGTCCCCTGGACAGGTCGATAACCCGGCCCCAGGTCACCCGGTCATCTCGCGCACCCGGCCTGGTTCCCAGGTTCCGATGACCACCCCGGCACCAGGACCCCGGGTCCCGTGGGGACCCTGGCCCCAGGTGACCGGGTCACGTGGGGACACCGGCCCCAGGTCAGCGGGTCACGTGGGGTCACTGGGCCCAGGTCAGCGGGTCACGTGGGGACACCGGCCCCAGGTGACCGGGTCACGTGGGGACACCGGCCCCAGGTCAGCGGGTCACGTGGGGACCCCGGCACCAGGTCAGCGGGTCACGTGGGGACACCGGCCCCAGGTGACCGGGTCACGTGGGGTCACCGGCCCCAGGTCAGCGGGTCAAGTAGGGTCACCGGCCCCAGGTGACCGGGTCACGTGGGGTCACCGGCACCAGGTCAGCGGGTCACGTGGGGACACCGGCCCCAGGTGACCGGGTCACGTGGGGTCACCGGCCCCAGGTGACCAGGTCACGTGGGGTCACCGGCCCCAGGTGACCGGGTCACGTGGGGTCACCGGCCCCAGGTCAGCGGGTCACGTGGGGTCACCGGCCCCAGGTCAGCGGGTCATGTCGGGACCCAGCCCGGGTCCCCGGGACGGGTTTTTACTCCAGCCGCAGATCACCGGGTCCTGTCGGGTCTCCGGCCCGGGTCCCCTGGACAGGTCGGCACCCCGGCCCCGGGTCACGGGGTCATGTCGGGTCGCTGTCCCGGGTACCAGTGTCAGGTGACCACCCCGGCCCCGGGAGACGGAGTCATACCGCGTCCCCGGCCCGGGTCCCCGGGTTGCATCGGGACAAAAGCACCGGATCACTGGATAACGTGGGGGCCCGGGCCCGGGTCCCCGGGTTGCATCGGGACACCAGCGAAGGACCACCGGGTCCTGTCGGGTCCCCGGCCCGGGTCCCCTGGACAGGTCGTTAACCCGGCCCCAGGTCACCGGGTCATGTCGCGCACCCGGCCTGGTTCCCAGGTTCCGGTGGCCACCCCGGCACCAGGACCCCGGGTCACGTGGGGACACCGGCCCCAGGTGACCAGGTCACGTGGGGTCACCGGCCCCAGGTCAGAGGGTCACGTGGGGACACCGGCCCCAGGTGACCGGGTCACGTGGGGACACCAGCCCCAGGTCAGAGGGTCACGTGGGGACCCCGGACCCAGGTCACCTGGTCATGTGTGGTACCCAGCCTGGTTCCCAGGTTCCGATGACCACCCCGGCACCAGGACCCCGGGTCCCGTAGGGACCCCGGCCCCAGGTGACCGGGTCACGTGGGGTCACCGGCCCCAGGTCAGCGGGTCACGTGGGGTCACCGGCCCCAGGTCAGCGGGTCACGTGGGGACACCGGCCCCAGGTCAGAGGGTCACGTGGGGACACCGGCCCCAGGTAACCGGGTCACGTGGGGACACCGGCCCCAGGTCAGCGGGTCACGTGGGGCCACGGCCCCAGGTAACCAAGGCAGGTCGGGACCCAGCCCGGGTCCCCGGGACGGGTTTTTACCCCAGCCACAGATCACCGGGTCCTGTCGGGTCCCCGGCCCGGGTCCCCTGGACAGGTCGATAACCCGGCCCCAAGTCACCCGGTCATGTCGCGCACCCGGCCTGGTTCCCAGGTTCCGATGACCACCCCGGCCGCAGGACTCCGGGTCACGTGGGGACACCGGCCCCAGGTGACCGGGTCACGTGGGGACACCGGCCCCAGGTGACCGGGTCACGTGGGGTTATCGGCCCCAGGTCAGCGGGTCACGTGGGGTCACCGGCCCCAGGTCAGCGGGTCACGTGGGGACACCGGCCCCAGGTGACCGGGTCACGTGGGGACACCGGCCCCAGGTGACCGGGTCACGTGGGGTCACCGTCCCCAGGTGACCGGGTCACGTGGGGACACCGGCCCCAGGTGACCGGGTCACGTGGGGTCACCGGCCCCAGGTGACCGGGTCACGCGGTGTCACCGGCCCCAGGTGACCGGGTCACGTGGGGTCATCGGCCCCAGGTGACCGGGTCACGTGGGGTCACCGGCCCCAGGTGACCGATTCACGTGGGGTCACCGGCACCAGGTCAGCGGGTCACGTGGGGACACCGGCCCCAGGTGACCGGGTCACGTGGGGACACCGGCCCCAGGTCAGCGGGTCACGTGGGGTCACCGGCCCCAGGTGACCGGGTCACGTGGGGACACCGGCCCCAGGTGACCGGGTCACGTGGGGTCACCGGCCCCAGGTCAGCGGGTCACGTGGGGTCACCGGCCCCAGGTGACCGGGTCACGTGGGGTCACCGGCCCCAGGTCAGCGGGTCACGTGGGGACACCGGCCCCAGGTGACCGGGTCACGTGGGGACCCCGGCCCCAGGTGACCGGGTCACGTGGGGTCACCGGCCCCAGGTCAGCGGGTCACGTGGGGACACCGGCCCCAGGTGACCGGGTCACGTGGGGTTATCGGCCCCAGGTCAGCGGGTCACGTGGGGTCACCGGCCCCAGATCAGCGGGTCACGTGGGGACACCGGCCCCAGGTGACCGGGTCACGTGGGGTCACCGGACCCAGGTGAGCGGGTCACGTGGGGACACCGGCCCCAGGTGACCGGGTCACGTGGGGTCACCGGCCTCAGGTGACCGGGTCACGTGGGGTCACCGGCCCCTGGTGACCGGGTCACGTGGGGTCATCGGCCCCAGGTGACCGGGTCACGTGGGGTCACCGGCCCCAGGTGACCGGGTCACGTGGGGTCACAGGCCCCAGGTCAGCGGGTCACGTGGGGACACCGGCCCCAGGTGACCGGGTCACGTGGGGACCCCGGCCCCAGGTGACCGGGTCACGTGGGGTTACCGGCCCCAGGTCAGCGGGTCACGTGGGGTCACCGGCCCCAGGTGACCGGGTCACGTGGGGACACCGGCCCCAGGTGACCGGGTCACGTGGGGTCACCGGCCCCAGGTCAGCGGGTCACGTGGGGACCCCGGCACCAGGTCAGCGGGTCACGTGGGGACACCGGCCCCAGGTGACCGGGTCACGTGGGGACACCGGCCCCAGGTCAGAGGGTCACGTGGGGACCCCGGACCCAGGTCACCTGGTCATGTGTGGTACCCAGCCTGGTTCCCAGGTTCCGATGACCTCCCCGGCACCAGGACCCCGGGTCCCGTGGGGACCCCGGCCCCAGGTGACCGGGTCACGTGGGGTCACCGGCCCCAGGTCAGCGGGTCACGTGGGGTCACCGGCCCCAGGTGACCGGGTCACGTGGGGACACCGGCCCCAGGTCAGCGGGTCACGTGGGGACACCGGCCCCAGGTCAGCGGGTCACGTGGGGACACCGGCTCCAGGTAACCAAGGCAGGTCGGGACCCAGCCCGGGTCCCCGGGACGGGTTTTTACCCCAGCCGCAGATCACCGGGTCCTGTCGGGTCCCCGGCCCGGGTCCCCTGGACAGGTCGATAACCCGGCCCCAAGTCACCCGGTCATCTCGCGCACCCGGCCTGGTTCCCAGGTTCCGATGACCACCCCGGCACCAGGACTCCGGGTCACGTGGGGACACCGGCCCCAGGTCAGAGGGTCACGTGGGGTCACCGGCCCCAGGTGACCGGGTCACATCGGGACACCGGCCCCAGGTCACCGGGTCACGTGGGGTCACTGGCCCCAGGTCAGCGGGTCACCTGGGGACACCGGCCCCAGGTGACCGGGTCACGTGGGGACACCGGCCCCAGGTCAGCGGGTCACGTGGGGACACCGGCCCCAGGTGACCGGGTCACGTGGGGTCACCGGCCCCAGGTCAGCGGGTCACGTGGGGTCACCGGCCCCAGGTGACCGGGTCACTTGGGGTCACCGGCACCAGGTCAGCGGGTCACGTGGGGACACCGGCCCCAGGTGACCGGGTCACGTGGGGTCACCGGCCCCAGGTGACCGGGTCACGTGGGGTCACCGGCCCCAGGTCAGCGGGTCACGTGGGGTCACCGGCCCCAGGTCAGCGGGTCATGTCGGGACCCAGCCCGGGTCCCCGGGACGGGTTTTTACCCCAGCCGCAGATCACCGGGTGCTGTCGGGTCCCCGGCCCGGGTCCCCTGGACAGGTCGGCACCCCGGCCCCGGGTCACGGGGTCATGTCGGGTCGCTGTCCCGGGTACCAGTGTCAGGTGACCACCCCGGCCCCGGGAGACGGAGTCATACCGGGTCCCCGGCCCTGGTCCCCGGGTTGCATCGGGACAAAAGCACCGGATCACTGGATAACGTGGGGGCCCGGGCCCGGGTCCCCGGGTTGCATCGGGACACCAGCGAAGGACCACCGGGTCCTGTCGGGTCCCCGGCCCGGGTCCCCTGGACAGGTCGTTAACCCGGCCCCAGGTCACCGGGTCATGTCGCGCACCCGGCCTGGTTCCCAGGTTCCGGTGACCAACCCGGCACCAGGACCCCGGGTCACGTGGGGACACCGGCCCCAGGTGACCAGGTCACGTGGGGT
Organism: Somateria mollissima; assembly: GCA_951411735.1. Taxonomy (NCBI): domain Eukaryota; kingdom Metazoa; phylum Chordata; class Aves; order Anseriformes; family Anatidae; genus Somateria; species Somateria mollissima. The sequence goes on from CATOCB010000193.1 coordinate 425,192, forward strand.
CACCGGCCCCAGGTCAGAGGGTCACGTGGGGTCACCGGCCCCAGGTCAGCGGGTCACGTGGGGTCACCGGCCCCAGGTCAGCGGGTCACGTGGGGACACCGGCCCCAGGTCAGAGGGTCACGTGGGGACACCGGCCCCAGGTAACCGGGTCACGTGGGGACACCGGCCCCAGGTCAGCCGGTCACGTGGGGACACCGGCCCCAGGTAACCAAGGCAGGTCGGGACCCAGCCCGGGTCCCCGGGACAGGTTTTTACCCCAGCCGCAGATCACCGGGTCCTGTCGGGTCCCCGGCCCGGGTCCCCTGGACAGGTCGATAACCCGGCCCCAGGTCACCCGGTCATCTCGCGCACCCGGCCTGGTTCCCAGGTTCCGATGACCACCCCGGCACCAGGACTCCGGGTCACGTGGGGACACCGGCCCCAGGTCACCGGGTCACGTGGGGTCACCGTCCCCAGGTCAGCGGGTCACGTGGGGACCCCGGACCCAGGTCACCTGGTCATGTGTGGTACCCAGCCTGGTTCCCAGGTTCCGATGACCACCCCGGCACCAGGACCCCGGGTCCCGTGGGGACCCCGGCCCCAGGTGACCGGGTCACGTGGGGTCACCGGCCCCAGGTCAGCGGGTCACGTGGGGTCACCGTCCCCAGGTCAGCGGGTCACGTGGGGACACCGGCCCCAGGTGACCGGGTCACGTGGGGTCACCGGCCCCAGGTGACCGGGTCACGTGGGGTCACCAGCCCCAGGTCAGCGGGTCACGTGGGGACACCGGCCCCAGGTGACCGGGTCACGTGGGGTCACCGGCCCCAGGTCAGCGGGTCACGTGGGGTCACCGGCCCCAGGTCAGCGGGTCATGTCGGGACCCAGCCCGGGTCCCCGGGACGGGTTTTTACCCCAGCCGCAGATCACCGGGTCCTGTCGGGTACCCGGGTCGGGTCCCCTGGACAGGTCGGCACCCCGGCCCCGGGTCACGGGGTCATGTCGGGTCGCTGTCCCGGGTACCAGTGTCAGGTGACCACCCCGGCCCCGGGAGACGGAGTCATACCGGGTCCCCGGCCCGGGTCCCCGGGTTGCATCGGGACAAAAGCACCGGATCACTGGATCACGTGGGGGCCCGGGCCCGGGTCCCCGGGTTGCATCGGGACACCAGCGAAGGACCACCGGGTCCTGTCGGGTCCCCGGCCAGGGTCCCCTGGACAGGTCGTTAACCCGGCCCCAGGTCACCGGGTCATGTCGCGCACCCGGCCTGGTTCCCAGGTTCCGGTGACAACCCCGGCACCAGGTCAGCGGGTCACGTGGGGACACCGGCCCCAGGTGACCGGGTCACGTGGGGACACCGGCCCCAGGTGACCAGGTCACGTGGGGTCACCGGCCCCATGTCAGAGGGTCACGTGGGGACACCGGCCCCAGGTGACCGGGTCACGTGGGGACACCGGCCCCAGGTCAGAGGGTCACGTGGGGTCACCGGCCCCAGGTGACCGGGTCACGTGGGGTCACCGGCACCAGGTCAGCGGGTCACGTGGGGACACCGGCCCCAGGTGACCAGGTCACGTGGGGTCACCGGCCCCAGGTCAGAGGGTCACGTGGGGACACCGGCCCCAGGTGACCGGGTCACGTGGGGACACCGGCCCCAGGTCAGAGGGTCACGTGGGGTCACCGGCCCCAGGTGACCGGGTCACGTGGGGTCACCGGCCCCAGGTCAGAGGGTCACGTGGGGACACCGGCCCCAGGTGACCGGGTCACGTGGGGACACCGGCCCCAGGTCAGCGGGTCACGTGGCGACCCCGGACCCAGGTCACCTGGTCATGTGTGGTACCCAGCCTGGTTCCCAGGTTCCGATGACCACCCCGGCACCAGGACCCCGGGTCCCGTGGGGACCCCGGCCCCAGGTGACCGGGTCACGTGGGGTCACCGGCCCCAGGTCAGCGGGTCACGTGGGGTCACCGGCCCCAGGTCAGCGGGTCACGTGGGGACACCGGCCCCAGGTCAGCGGGTCACGTGGGGACACCGGCCCCAGATAACCAAGGCAGGTCGGGACCCAGCCCGGGTCCCCGGGACGGGTTTTTACCCCAGCCGCAGATCACCGGGTCCTGTCGGGTCCCCGGCCCGGGTCCCCTGGACAGGTCGATAACCCGGCCCCAGGTCACTCGGTCATCTCGCGCACCCGGCCTGGTTCCCAGGTTCCGATGACCACCCCGGCCGCAGGACTCCGGGTCACGTGGGGACACCGGCCCCAGGTCAGAGGGTCACGTGGGGACCCCGGACCCAGGTCACCTGGTCATGTGTGGTACCCAGCCTGGTTCCCAGGTTCCGATGACCACCCCGGCACCAGGACCCCGGGTCCCGTGGGGACCCCGGCCCCAGGTGACCGGGTCACGTGGGGTCACCGGCCCCAGGTGACCGGGTCACGGGGGGTCACCGGACCCAGGTGAGCGGGTCACGTGGGGACACCGGCCCCAGGTGACCGGGTCACATGGGGTCACCGGCCTCAGGTGACCGGGTCACGTGGGTTCACCGGCCCCTGGTGACCGGGTCACGTGGGGTCACCGGCCCCAGGTGACCGGGTCACGTGGGGTCACCGGCCCCAGGTGACCGGGTCACGTGGGGTCACAGGCCCCAGGTCAGCGGGTCACGTGGGGACACCGGCCCCAGGTGACCGGGTCACGTGGGGTCACCGGCCCCAGGTGACCGGGTCATGCGGGGTCACCGGCCCCAGGTCAGCGGGTCACGTGGGGACACCGGCCCCAGGTCAGCGGGTCACGTGGGGACACCGGCCCCAGGTCAGAGGGTCACGTGGGGTCACCGGACCCAGGTGACCGGGTCACGTGGGGACACCGGCCCCAGGTGACCGGGTCACGTGGGGTCACCGGCCTCAGGTGACCGGGTCACGTGGGGTCACCGGCCCCTGGTGACCGGGTCACGTGGGGTCACCGGCCCCAGGTGACCGGGTCACGTGGGGTCACCGGCCCCAGGTGACCGGGTCACGTGGGGTCACAGGCCCCAGGTCAGCGGGTCACGTGGGGACACCGGCCCCAGGTGACCGGGTCACGTGCGGACCCCGGCCCCAGGTGACCGGGTCACGTGGGGTCACCGGCCCCAGGTCAGCGGGTCACGTGGGGTCACCGGCCCCAGGTGACCGGGTCACGTGGGGACACCGGCCCCAGGTGACCGGGTCACATGGGGTCACCGGCCCCAGGTCAGCGGGTCACATGGGGACCCCAGCCCCAGGTCAGCGGGTCACGTGGGGACACCGGCCCCAGGTGACCGGGTCACGTGGGGACACCTGCCCCAGGTCAGAGGGTCACGTGGGGACCCCGGACCCAGGTCACCTGGTCATGTGTGGTACCCAGCTTGGTTCCCAGGTTCCGATGACCTCCCCGGCACCAGGACCCCGGGTCCCGTGGGGACCCCGGCCCCAGGTGACCGGGTCACGTGGGGTCACCGGCCCCAGGTCAGCGGGTCACGTGGGGTCACCGGCCCCAGGTGACCGGGTCACGTGGGGACACCGGCCCCAGGTCAGCGGGTCACGTGGGGACACCGGCCCCAGGTGACCGGGTCACGTGGGGACACCGGCCCCAGGTAACCAAGGCAGGTCGGGACCCAGCCCGGGTCCCTGGGACGGGTTTTTACCCCAGCCGCAGATCACCGGGTCCTGTCGGGTCCCCGGCCCGGGTCCCCTGGACAGGTCGATAACCCGGCCCCAGGTCACCCGGTCATCTCGCGCACCCGGCCTGGTTCCCAGGTTCCGATGACCACCCCGGCACCAGGACTCCGGGTCACGTGGGGACACCGGCCCCAGGTCACCGGGTCACGTGGGGTCACCGTCCCCAGGTCAGCGGGTCACGTGGGGACCCCGGACCCAGGTCACCTGGTCATGTGTGGTACCCAGCCTGGTTCCCAGGTTCCGATGACCACCCCGGCACCAGGACCCCGGGTCCCGTGGGGACCCCGGCCCCAGGTGACCGGGTCACGTGGGGTCACCGGCCCCAGGTCAGCGGGTCACGTGGGGTCACCGTCCCCAGGTCAGCGGGTCACGTGGGGACACCGGCCCCAGGTGACCGGGTCACGTGGGGACACCGGCCCCAGGTCAGCGGGTCACGTGGGGACCCCGGACCCAGGTCAGCGGGTCACGTGGGGACACCGGCCCCAGGTCAGCGGGTCACGTGGGGTCACCGGCCCCAGGTCAGCGGGTCACGTGGGGTCACCGGCCCCAGGTTACCGGGTCACGTGGGGTCACCAGCCCCAGGTCAGCGGGTCACGTGGGGACACCGGCCCCAGGTGACCGGGTCACGTGGGGTCACCGGCCCCAGGTCAGCGGGTCACGTGGGGTCACCGGCCCCAGGTCAGCGGGTCATGTCGGGACCCAGCCCGGGTCCCCGGGACGGGTTTTTACCCCAGCCGCAGATCACCGGGTCCTGTCGGGTACCCGGGTCGGGTCCCCTGGACAGGTCGGCACCCCGGCCCCGGGTCACGGGGTCATGTCGGGTCGCTGTCCCGGGTACCAGTGTCAGGTGACCACCCCGGCCCCGGGAGACGGAGTCATACCGGGTCCCCGGCCCGGGTCCCCGGGTTGCATCGGGACAAAAGCACCGGATCACTGGATCACGTGGGGGCCCGGGCCCGGGTCCCCGGGTTGCATCGGGACACCAGCGAAGGACCACCGGGTCCTGTCGGGTCCCCGGCCAGGGTCCCCTGGACAGGTCGTTAACCCGGCCCCAGGTCACCGGGTCATGTCGCGCACCCGGCCTGGTTCCCAGGTTCCGGTGACCACCCCGGCACCAGGTCAGCGGGTCACGTGGGGACACCGGCCCCAGGTGACCGGGTCACGTGGGGACACCGGCCCCAGGTGACCAGGTCACGTGGGGTCACCGGCCCCATGTCAGAGGGTCACGTGGGGACACCGGCCCCAGGTGACCGGGTCACGTGGGGACACCGGCCCCAGGTCAGAGGGTCACGTGGGGTCACCGGCCCCAGGTGACCGGGTCACGTGGGGTCACCGGCACCAGGTCAGCGGGTCACGTGGAGACACCGGCCCCAGGTGACCGGGTCACGTGGGGACACCAGCCCCAGGTCAGAGGGTCACGTGGGGACACCGGCCCCAGGTCAGCGGGTCAAGTGGGGACCCCGGCACCAGGTCAGCGGGTCACGTGGGGTCACCGGCCCCAGGTCAGCGGGTCACGTGGGGTCACCGGCCCCAGGTGACCGGGTCACGTGGGGTCACCGGCCCCAGGTCAGCGGGTCACGTGGGGTCACCGGCCCCAGGTCAGCGGGTCACGTGGGGACACCGGCCCCAGGTCAGCGGGTCACGTGGGGACACCGGCCCCAGGTAACCAAGGCAGGTCGGGACCCAGCCCGGGTCCCCGGGACAGGTTTTTACCCCAGCCGCAGATCACCGGGTCCTGTCGGGTCCCCGGCCCGGGTCCCCTGGACAGGTCGATAACCCGGCCCCAGGTCACTCGGTCATCTCGCGCACCCGGCCTGGTTCCCAGGTTCCGATGACCACCCCGGCCGCAGGACTCCGGGTCACGTGGGGACACCGGCCCCAGGTCAGAGGGTCACGTGGGGACCCCGGACCCAGGTCACCTGGTCATGTGTGGTACCCAGCCTGGTTCCCAGGTTCCGATGACCACCCCGGCACCAGGACCCCGGGTCCCGTGGGGACCCCGGCCCCAGGTGACCGGGTCACGTGGGGTCACCGGCCCCAGGTCAGCGGGTCACGGGGGGTCACCGGACCCAGGTGAGCGGGTCACGTGGGGACACCGGCCCCAGGTGACCGGGTCACGTGGGGTCACCGGCCTCAGGTGACCGGGTCACGTGGGGTCACCGGCCCCTGGTGACCGGGTCACGTGGGGTCACCGGCCCCAGGTGACCGGGTCACGTGGGGTCACAGGCCCCAGGTCAGCGGGTCACGTGGGGACACCGGCCCCAGGTGACCGGGTCACGTGGGGTCACCGGCCCCAGGTGACCGGTCATGCGGGGTCACCGGCCCCAGGTCAGCGGGTCACGTGGGGACACCGGCCCCAGGTCAGAGGGTCACGTGGGGTCACCGGCCCCAGGTAACCGGGTCACGTGGGGACACCGGCCCCAGGTCAGCGGGTCACGTGGGGACACCGGCCCCAGGTAACCAAGGCAGGTCGGGACCCAGCCCGGGTCCCCGGGACGGGTTTTTACCCCAGCCGCAGATCACCGGGTCCTGTCGGGTCCCCGGCCCGGGTCCCCTGGACAGGTCGATAACCCGGCCCCAAGTCACCCGGTCATCTCGCGCACCCGGCCTGGTTCCCAGGTTCCGATGACCACCCCGGCACCAGGACTCCGGGTCACGTGGGGACACCGGCCCCAGGTCAGAGGGTCACGTGGGGACACCGGCCCCAGGTCAGCGGGTCACGTGGGGACCCCGGCCCCAGGTCATGGGATCACGTGGGGTCACCGGCCCCAGGTGACCGGGTCACGTGGGGACACCGGCCCCAGGTCACCAGGTCACGTGGGGTCACCGTCCCCAGGTGACCGGGTCACGTGGGGACACCGGCCCCAGGTGACCGGGTCACGTGGGGTCACCGTCCCCAGGTGACCGGGTCACGTGGGGACACCGGCCCCAGGTGACCGGGTCACGTGGGGTCACCGGCCCCAGGTCAGCGGGTCACGTGGGGTCACCGGCCCCAGGTCAGCGGGTCACGTGGGGACACCGGCCCCAGGTGACCGGGTCACGTGGGGTCACCGGACCCAGGTGACCGGGTCACGTGGGGACACCGGCCCCAGGTGACCGGGTCACGTGGGGACACCGGCCCCAGGTGACCGGGTCACGTGGGGTCACCGGCCCCAGGTCAGCGGGTCACGTGGGGACACCGGCCCCAGGTCAGCGGGTCACGTGGGGACACCGGCCCCAGGTAACCAAGGCAGGTCGGGACCCAGCCCGGGTCCCCGGGACAGGTTTTTACCCCAGCCGCAGATCACCGGGTCCTGTCGGGTCCCCGGCCCGGGTCCCCTGGACAGGTCGATAACCCGGCCCCAGGTCACCCGGTCATCTCGCGCACCCGGCCTGGTTCCCAGGTTCCGATGACCACCCCGGCACCAGGACTCCGGGTCACGTGGGGACACCGGCCCCAGGTCACCGGGTCACGTGGGGTCACCGTCCCCAGGTCAGCGGGTCACGTGGGGACCCCGGACCCAGGTCACCTGGTCATGTGTGGTACCCAGCCTGGTTCCCAGGTTCCGATGACCACCCCGGCACCAGGACCCCGGGTCCCGTGGGGACCCCGGCCCCAGGTGACCGGGTCACGTGGGGTCACCGTCCCCAGGTCAGCGGGTCACGTGGGGTCACCGTCCCCAGGTCAGCGGGTCACGTGGGGACACCGGCCCCAGGTGACCGGGTCACGTGGGGTCACCGGCCCCAGGTGACCGGGTCACGTGGGGTCACCAGCCCCAGGTCAGCGGGTCACGTGGGGACACCGGCCCCAGGTGACCGGGTCACGTGGGGTCACCGGCCCCAGGTCAGCGGGTCACGTGGGGTCACCGGCCCCAGGTCAGCGGGTCATGTCGGGACCCAGCCCGGGTCCCCGGGACGGGTTTTTACCCCAGCCGCAGATCACCGGGTCCTGTCGGGTACCCGGGTCGGGTCCCCTGGACAGGTCGGCACCCCGGCCCCGGGTCACGGGGTCATGTCGTGTCGCTGTCCCGGGTACCAGTGTCAGGTGACCACCCCGGCCCCGGGAGACGGAGTCATACCGGGTCCCCGGCCCGGGTCCCCGGGTTGCATCGGGACAAAAGCACCGGATCACTGGATCACGTGGGGGCCCGGGCCCGGGTCCCCGGGTTGCATCGGGACACCAGCGAAGGACCACCGGGTCCTGTCGGGTCCCCGGCCAGGGTCCCCTGGACAGGTCGTTAACCCGGCCCCAGGTCACCGGGTCATGTCGCGCACCCGGCCTGGTTCCCAGGTTCCGGTGACAACCCCGGCACCAGGTCAGCGGGTCACGTGGGGACACCGGCCCCAGGTGACCGGGTCACGTGGGGACACCGGCCCCAGGTGACCAGGTCACGTGGGGTCACCGGCCCCATGTCAGAGGGTCACGTGGGGACACCGGCCCCAGGTGACCGGGTCACGTGGGGACACCGGCCCCAGGTCAGAGGGTCACGTGGGGTCACCGGCCCCAGGTGACCGGGTCACGTGGGGTCACCGGCACCAGGTCAGCGGGTCACGTGGGGACACCGGCCCCAGGTGACCAGGTCACGTGGGGTCACCGGCCCCAGGTCAGAGGGTCACGTGGGGACACCGGCCCCAGGTGACCGGGTCACGTGGGGACACCGGCCCCAGGTCAGCGGGTCACGTGGCGACCCCGGACCCAGGTCACCTGGTCATGTGTGGTACCCAGCCTGGTTCCCAGGTTCCGATGACCACCCCGGCACCAGGACCCCGGGTCCCGTGGGGACCCCGGCCCCAGGTGACCGGGTCACGTGGGGTCACCGGCCCCAGGTCAGCGGGTCACGTGGGGTCACCGGCCCCAGGTCAGCGGGTCACGTGGGGACACCGGCCCCAGGTCAGCGGGTCACGTGGGGACACCGGCCCCAGATAACCAAGGCAGGTCGGGACCCAGCCCGGGTCCCCGGGACGGGTTTTTACCCCAGCCGCAGATCACCGGGTCCTGTCGGGTCCCCGGCCCGGGTCCCCTGGACAGGTCGATAACCCGGCCCCAGGTCACTCGGTCATCTCGCGCACCCGGCCTGGTTCCCAGGTTCCGATGACCACCCCGGCCGCAGGACTCCGGGTCACGTGGGGACACCGGCCCCAGGTCAGAGGGTCACGTGGGGACCCCGGACCCAGGTCACCTGGTCATGTGTGGTACCCAGCCTGGTTCCCAGGTTCCGATGACCACCCCGGCACCAGGACCCCGGGTCCCGTGGGGACCCCGGCCCCAGGTGACCGGGTCACGTGGGGTCACCGGCCCCAGGTGACCGGGTCACGTGGGGTCACCGGCCCCAGGTCAGCGGGTCACGTGGGGTCACCGGCCCCAGGTCAGCGGGTCACGTGGGGACACCGGCCCCAGGTCAGCGGGTCACGTGGGGACACCGGCCCCAGATAACCAAGGCAGGTCGGGACCCAGCCCGGGTCCCCGGGACGGGTTTTTACCCCAGCCGCAGATCACCGGGTCCTGTCGGGTCCCCGGCCCGGGTCCCCTGGACAGGTCGATAACCCGGCCCCAGGTCACTCGGTCATCTCGCGCACCCGGCCTGGTTCCCAGGTTCCGATGACCACCCCGGCCGCAGGACTCCGGGTCACGTGGGGACACCGGCCCCAGGTCAGAGGGTCACGTGGGGACCCCGGACCCAGGTCACCTGGTCATGTGTGGTACCCAGCCTGGTTCCCAGGTTCCGATGACCACCCCGGCACCAGGACCCCGGGTCCCGTGGGGACCCCGGCCCCAGGTGACCGGGTCACGTGGGGTCACCGGCCCCAGGTGACCGGGTCACGGGGGGTCACCGGACCCAGGTGAGCGGGTCACGTGGGGACACCGGCCCCAGGTGACCGGGTCACATGGGGTCACCGGCCTCAGGTGACCGGGTCACGTGGGTTCACCGGCCCCTGGTGACCGGGTCACGTGGGGTCACCGGCCCCAGGTGACCGGGTCACGTGGGGTCACCGGCCCCAGGTGACCGGGTCACGTGGGGTCACAGGCCCCAGGTCAGCGGGTCACGTGGGGACACCGGCCCCAGGTGACCGGGTCACGTGGGGTCACCGGCCCCAGGTGACCGGGTCATGCGGGGTCACCGGCCCCAGGTCAGCGGGTCACGTGGGGACACCGGCCCCAGGTCAGCGGGTCACGTGGGGACACCGGCCCCAGGTCAGAGGGTCACGTGGGGTCACCGGACCCAGGTGACCGGGTCACGTGGGGACACCGGCCCCAGGTGACCGGGTCACGTGGGGTCACCGGCCTCAGGTGACCGGGTCACGTGGGGTCACCGGCCCCTGGTGACCGGGTCACGTGGGGTCACCGGCCCCAGGTGACCGGGTCACGTGGGGTCACCGGCCCCAGGTGACCGGGTCACGTGGGGTCACAGGCCCCAGGTCAGCGGGTCACGTGGGGACACCGGCCCCAGGTGACCGGGTCACGTGCGGACCCCGGCCCCAGGTGACCGGGTCACGTGGGGTCACCGGCCCCAGGTCAGCGGGTCACGTGGGGTCACCGGCCCCAGGTGACCGGGTCACGTGGGGACACCGGCCCCAGGTGACCGGGTCACATGGGGTCACCGGCCCCAGGTCAGCGGGTCACATGGGGACCCCAGCCCCAGGTCAGCGGGTCACGTGGGGACACCGGCCCCAGGTGACCGGGTCACGTGGGGACACCTGCCCCAGGTCAGAGGGTCACGTGGGGACCCCGGACCCAGGTCACCTGGTCATGTGTGGTACCCAGCTTGGTTCCCAGGTTCCGATGACCTCCCCGGCACCAGGACCCCGGGTCCCGTGGGGACCCCGGCCCCAGGTGACCGGGTCACGTGGGGTCACCGGCCCCAGGTCAGCGGGTCACGTGGGGTCACCGGCCCCAGGTGACCGGGTCACGTGGGGACACCGGCCCCAGGTCAGCGGGTCACGTGGGGACACCGGCCCCAGGTGACCGGGTCACGTGGGGACACCGGCCCCAGGTAACCAAGGCAGGTCGGGACCCAGCCCGGGTCCCTGGGACGGGTTTTTACCCCAGCCGCAGATCACCGGGTCCTGTCGGGTCCCCGGCCCGGGTCCCCTGGACAGGTCGATAACCCGGCCCCAGGTCACCCGGTCATCTCGCGCACCCGGCCTGGTTCCCAGGTTCCGATGACCACCCCGGCACCAGGACTCCGGGTCACGTGGGGACACCGGCCCCAGGTCACCGGGTCACGTGGGGTCACCGTCCCCAGGTCAGCGGGTCACGTGGGGACCCCGGACCCAGGTCACCTGGTCATGTGTGGTACCCAGCCTGGTTCCCAGGTTCCGATGACCACCCCGGCACCAGGACCCCGGGTCCCGTGGGGACCCCGGCCCCAGGTGACCGGGTCACGTGGGGTCACCGGCCCCAGGTCAGCGGGTCACGTGGGGTCACCGTCCCCAGGTCAGCGGGTCACGTGGGGACACCGGCCCCAGGTGACCGGGTCACGTGGGGACACCGGCCCCAGGTCAGCGGGTCACGTGGGGACCCCGGACCCAGGTCAGCGGGTCACGTGGGGACACCGGCCCCAGGTCAGCGGGTCACGTGGGGTCACCGGCCCCAGGTCAGCGGGTCACGTGGGGTCACCGGCCCCAGGTTACCGGGTCACGTGGGGTCACCAGCCCCAGGTCAGCGGGTCACGTGGGGACACCGGCCCCAGGTGACCGGGTCACGTGGGGTCACCGGCCCCAGGTCAGCGGGTCACGTGGGGTCACCGGCCCCAGGTCAGCGGGTCATGTCGGGACCCAGCCCGGGTCCCCGGGACGGGTTTTTACCCCAGCCGCAGATCACCGGGTCCTGTCGGGTACCCGGGTCGGGTCCCCTGGACAGGTCGGCACCCCGGCCCCGGGTCACGGGGTCATGTCGGGTCGCTGTCCCGGGTACCAGTGTCAGGTGACCACCCCGGCCCCGGGAGACGGAGTCATACCGGGTCCCCGGCCCGGGTCCCCGGGTTGCATCGGGACAAAAGCACCGGATCACTGGATCACGTGGGGGCCCGGGCCCGGGTCCCCGGGTTGCATCGGGACACCAGCGAAGGACCACCGGGTCCTGTCGGGTCCCCGGCCAGGGTCCCCTGGACAGGTCGTTAACCCGGCCCCAGGTCACCGGGTCATGTCGCGCACCCGGCCTGGTTCCCAGGTTCCGGTGACCACCCCGGCACCAGGTCAGCGGGTCACGTGGGGACACCGGCCCCAGGTGACCGGGTCACGTGGGGACACCGGCCCCAGGTGACCAGGTCACGTGGGGTCACCGGCCCCATGTCAGAGGGTCACGTGGGGACACCGGCCCCAGGTGACCGGGTCACGTGGGGACACCGGCCCCAGGTCAGAGGGTCACGTGGGGTCACCGGCCCCAGGTGACCGGGTCACGTGGGGTCACCGGCACCAGGTCAGCGGGTCACGTGGAGACACCGGCCCCAGGTGACCGGGTCACGTGGGGACACCAGCCCCAGGTCAGAGGGTCACGTGGGGACACCGGCCCCAGGTCAGCGGGTCAAGTGGGGACCCCGGCACCAGGTCAGCGGGTCACGTGGGGTCACCGGCCCCAGGTCAGCGGGTCACGTGGGGTCACCGGCCCCAGGTGACCGGGTCACGTGGGGTCACCGGCCCCAGGTCAGCGGGTCACGTGGGGTCACCGGCCCCAGGTCAGCGGGTCACGTGGGGACACCGGCCCCAGGTCAGCGGGTCACGTGGGGACACCGGCCCCAGGTAACCAAGGCAGGTCGGGACCCAGCCCGGGTCCCCGGGACAGGTTTTTACCCCAGCCGCAGATCACCGGGTCCTGTCGGGTCCCCGGCCCGGGTCCCCTGGACAGGTCGATAACCCGGCCCCAGGTCACTCGGTCATCTCGCGCACCCGGCCTGGTTCCCAGGTTCCGATGACCACCCCGGCCGCAGGACTCCGGGTCACGTGGGGACACCGGCCCCAGGTCAGAGGGTCACGTGGGGACCCCGGACCCAGGTCACCTGGTCATGTGTGGTACCCAGCCTGGTTCCCAGGTTCCGATGACCACCCCGGCACCAGGACCCCGGGTCCCGTGGGGACCCCGGCCCCAGGTGACCGGGTCACGTGGGTTCACCGGCCCCAGGTCAGCGGGTCACGGGGGGTCACTGGACCCAGGTGAGCGGGTCACGTGGGGACACCGGCCCCAGGTGACCGGGTCACGTGGGGTCACCGGCCTCAGGTGACCGGGTCACGTGGGGTCACCGGCCCCTGGTGACCGGGTCACGTGGGGTCACCGGCCCCAGGTGACCGGGTCACGTGGGGTCACAGGCCCCAGGTCAGCGGGTCACGTGGGGACACCGGCCCCAGGTGACCGGGTCACGTGGGGTCACCGGCCCCAGGTGACCGGTCATGCGGGGTCACCGGCCCCAGGTCAGCGGGTCACGTGGGGACACCGGCCCCAGGTCAGAGGGTCACGTGGGGTCACCGGCCCCAGGTAACCGGGTCACGTGGGGACACCGGCCCCAGGTCAGCGGGTCACGTGGGGACACCGGCCCCAGGTAACCAAGGCAGGTCGGGACCCAGCCCGGGTCCCCGGGACGGGTTTTTACCCCAGCCGCAGATCACCGGGTCCTGTCGGGTCCCCGGCCCGGGTCCCCTGGACAGGTCGATAACCCGGCCCCAAGTCACCCGGTCATCTCGCGCACCCGGCCTGGTTCCCAGGTTCCGATGACCACCCCGGCACCAGGACTCCGGGTCACGTGGGGACACCGGCCCCAGGTCAGAGGGTCACGTGGGGACACCGGCCCCAGGTCAGCGGGTCACGTGGGGACCCCGGCCCCAGGTCATGGGATCACGTGGGGTCACCGGCCCCAGGTGACCGGGTCACGTGGGGACACCGGCCCCAGGTCACCAGGTCACGTGGGGTCACCGTCCCCAGGTGACCGGGTCACGTGGGGACACCGGCCCCAGGTGACCGGGTCACGTGGGGTCACCGTCCCCAGGTGACCGGGTCACGTGGGGACACCGGCCCCAGGTGACCGGGTCACGTGGGGTCACCGGCCCCAGGTCAGCGGGTCACGTGGGGTCACCGGCCCCAGGTCAGCGGGTCACGTGGGGACACCGGCCCCAGGTGACCGGGTCACGTGGGGTCACCGGACCCAGGTGACCGGGTCACGTGGGGACACCGGCCCCAGGTGACCGGGTCACGTGGGGTCACCGGCCTCAGGTGACCGGGTCACGTGGGGTCACCGGCCCCTGGTGACCGGGTCACGTGGGGTCACCGGCCCCAGGTGACTTAGTCACGTGGGGTCACCGGCCCCAGGTGACAAGGTCACGTGGGGTCACCGGCCCCAGGTGACCGGGTCACGTGGGGTCACCGGCCCCAGGTCAGCGGGTCACGTGGGGTCACCGGCCCCAGGTCAGCGGGTCATGTCGGGACCCAGCCCGGGTCCCCGGGACGGGTTTTTACCCCAGCCGCAGATCACCGGGTCCTGTCGGGTCCCCGGCCCGGGTCCCCTGGACAGGTCGGCACCCCGGCCCCGGGTCACGGGGTCATGTCGGGTCGCTGTCCCGGGTACCAGTGTCAGGTGACCACCCCGGCCCCGGGAGACGGAGTCATACCGGGTCCCCGGCCCGGGTCCCCGGGTTGCATCGGGACAAAAGCACCGGATCACTGGATAACGTGGGGGCCCGGGCCCGGGTCCCCGGGTTACATCGGGACACCAGCGAAGGACCACCGGGTCCTGTCGGGTCCCCGACCCGGGTCCCCTGGACAGGTCGTTAACCCGGCCCCAGGTCACCGGGTCATGTCGCGCACCCGGCCTGGTTCCCAGGTTCCGGTGACCACCCCGGCACCAGGACCCCGGGTCACGTGGGGACACCGGCCCCAGGTGACCAGGTCACGTGGGGTCACCGGCCCCAGGTCAGAGGGTCACGTGGGGACACCGGCCCCAGGTGACCGGGTCACGTGGGGACACCAGCCCCAGGTCAGAGGGTCACGTGGGGACCCCGGACCCAGGTCACCTGGTCATGTGTGGTACCCAGCCTGGTTCCCAGGTTCCGATGACCACCCCGGCACCAGGACCCCGGGTCCCGTGGGGACCCCGGCCCCAGGTGACCGGGTCACGTGGGGTCACCGGCCCCAGGTCAGCGGGTCACGTGGGGTCACCGGCCCCAGGTCAGCGGGTCACGTGGGGACACCGGCCCCAGGTGACCGGGTCACGTGGGGACACCGGCCCCAGGTAACCAAGGCAGGTCGGGACCCAGCCCGGGTCCCCGGGACGGGTTTTTACCCCAGCCGCAGATCACAGGGTCCTGTCGGGTCCCCGGCCCGGGTCCCCTGGACAGGTCGATAACCCGGCCCCAGGTCACCCGGTCATCTCGCGCACCCGGCCTGGTTCCCAGGTTCCGATGACCACCCCGGCCGCAGGACTCCGGGTCACGTGGGGACACCGGCCCCAGGTCAGAGGGTCACGTGGGGACCCCGGACCCAGGTCACCTGGTCATGTGTGGTACCCAGCCTGGTTCCCAGGTTCCGATGACCACCCCGGCACCAGGACCCCGGGTCCCGTGGGGACCCCGGCCCCAGGTGACCGGGTCATGTGGGGTCACCGGCCCCAGGTCAGCGGGTCACGTGGGGACACCGGCCCCAGGTAACCAAGGCAGGTCGGGACCCAGCCCGGGTCCCCGGGACGGGTTTTTACCCCAGCCGCAGATCACCGGGTCCTGTCGGGTCCCCGGCCCGGGTCCCCTGGACAGGTCGATAACCCGGCCCCAAGTCACCCGGTCATCTCGCGCACCCGGCCTGGTTCCCAGGTTCCGATGACCACCCCGGCACCAGGACTCCGGGTCACGTGGGGACACCGGCCCCAGGTCAGAGGGTCACGTGGGGTCACCGGCCCCAGGTCAGAGGGTCACGTGGGGACCCCGGCCCCAGGTCACCGGATCACGTGGGGTCACCGGCCCCAGGTGACCGGGTCACGTGGGGACACCAGCCCCAGGTCACCGGGTCACGTGGGGTCACCGTCCCCAGGTGACCGGGTCACGTGGGGACACCGGCCCCAGGTGACCAGGTCACGTGGGGTCACCGGCTCCAGGTCAGAGGGTCACGTGGGGACACCGGCCCCAGGTGACCGGGTCACGTGGGGACACCAGCCCCAGGTCAGAGGGTCACGTGGGGACCCCGGACCCAGGTCACCTGGTCATGTGTGGTACCCAGCCTGGTTCCCAGGTTCCGATGACCACCCCGGCACCAGGACCCCGGGTCCCGTGGGGACACCGGCCCCAGGTGACCGGGTCACGTGGGGTCACCGGCCCCAGGTCAGCGGGTCACGTGGGGTCACCGGCCCCAGGTCAGCGGGTCACGTGGGGACACCGGCCCCAGGTCAGCGGGTCACGTGGGGACACCGGCCCCAGGTAACCAAGGCAGGTCGGGACCCAGCCCGGGTCCCCGGGACGGGTTTTTACCCCAGCCGCAGATCACCGGGTCCTGTCGGGTCCCCAGCCCGGGTCCCCTGGACAGGTCGATAACCCGGCCCCAGGTCACCCGGTCATCTCGCGCACCCGGCCTGGTTCCCAGGTTCCGATGACCACCCCGGCCGCAGGACTCCGGGTCACGTGGGGACACCGGCCCCAGGTCAGAGGGTCACGTGGGGACCCCAGACCCAGGTCACCTGGTCATGTGTGGTACCCAGCCTGGTTCCCAGGTTCCGATGACCACCCCGGCACCAGGACCCCGGGTCCCGTGGGGACACCGGCCCCAGGTGACCGGGTCACGTGGGGTCACCGGCCCCAGGTCAGCGGGTCACGGGGGGTCACCGGCCCCAGGTCAGCGGGTCACGTGGGGACACCGGCCCCAGGTCAGAGGGTCACGTGGGGACACCGGCCCCAGGTAACCGGGTCACGTGGGGACACCGGCCCCAGGTCAGCGGGTCACGTGGGGACACCGGCCCCAGGTAACCAAGGCAGGTCGGGACCCAGCCCGGGTCCCCGGGACGGGTTTTTACCCCAGCCGCAGATCACCGGGTCCTGTCGGGTCCCCGGCCCGGGTCCCCTGGACAGGTCGATAACCCGGCCCCAAGTCACCCGGTCATCTCGCGCACCCGGCCTGGTTCCCAGGTTCCGATGACCACCCCGGCCGCAGGACTCCGGGTCACGTGGGGACACCGGCCCCAGGTCAGAGGGTCACGTGGGGTCACCGGCCCCAGGTCAGCAGGTCACGTGGGGACCCCGGTCCCAGGTCACCGGATCACGTGGGGTCACCGGCCCCAGGTGACCGGGTCACGTGGGGACACCGGCCCCAGGTCACCGGGTCACGTGGGGTCACCGTCCCCAGGTGACCGGGTCACGTGGGGTCACCGGCCCCAGGTCAGCGGGTCACGTGGGGTCACCGGCCCCAGGTCAGCGGGTCATGTCGGGACCCAGCCCGGGTCCCCGGGACGGGTTTTTACCCCAGCCGCAGATCACCGGGTCCTGTCGGGTCCCCGGCCCGGGTCCCCTGGACAGGTCGGCACCCCGGCCCCGGGTCACGGGGTCATGTCGGGTCGCTGTCCCGGGTACCAGTGTCAGGTGACCACCCCGGCCCCGGGAGACGGAGTCATACCGGGTCCCCGGCCCGGGTCCCCGGGTTGCATCGGGACAAAAGCACCGGATCACTGGATAACGTGGGGGCCCGGGCCCGGGTCCCCGGGTTGCATCGGGACACCAGCGAAGGACCACCGGGTCCTGTCGGGTCCCCGGCCCGGGTCCCCTGGACAGGTCGTTAACCCGGCCCCAGGTCACCGGGTCATGTCGCGCACCCGGCATGGTTCCCAGGTTCCGGTGACCACCCCGGCACCAGGACCCCGGGTCACGTGGGGACACCGGCCCCAGGTGACCAGGTCACGTGGGGTCACCGGCCCCAGGTCAGAGGGTCACGTGGGGACACCGGCCCCAGGTGACCGGGTCACGTGGGGACACCAGCCCCAGGTCAGAGGGTCACGTGGGGACCCCGGACCCAGGTCACCTGGTCATGTGTGGTACCCAGCCTGGTTCCCAGGTTCCGATGACCTCCCCGGCACCAGGACCCCGGGTCCCGTGGGGACCCCGGCCCCAGGTGACCGGGTCACGTGGGGTCACCGGCCCCAGGTCAGCGGGTCACGTGGGGTCACCGGCCCCAGGTCAGCGGGTCACGTGGGGACACCGGCCCCAGGTCAGCGGGTCACGTGGGGACACCGGCCCCAGGTAACCGGGTCACGTGGGGACACCGGCCCCAGGTCAGCGGGTCACGTGGGGACACCGGCCCCAGGTAACCAAGGCAGGTCGGGACCCAGCCCGGGTCCCCGGGACGGGTTTTTACCCCAGCCGCAGATCACCGGGCCCTGGTCGGGTCCCCGGCCCGGGTCCCCTGGACAGGTCGATAACCCGGCCCCAAGTCACCCGGTCATCTCGCGCACCCGGCCTGGTTCCCAGGTTCCGATGACCACCCCGGCACCAGGACTCCGGGTCACGTGGGGACACCGGCCCCAGGTCAGAGGGTCACGTGGGGTCACCGGCCCCAGGTCAGCGGGTCACGTGGGGACCCCGGACCCAGGTCACCGGATCACGTGGGGTCACCGGCCCCAGGTGACCAGGTCACGTGGGGACACCGGCCCCAGGTGACCGGGTCACGTGGGGACACCGGCCCCAGGTGACCAGGTCACGTGGGATCACCGGCCCCAGGTCAGAGGGTCACGTGGGGACACCGGCCCCAGGTGACCGGGTCACGTGGGGACACCAGCCCCAGGTCAGAGGGTCACGTGGGGACCCCGGACCCAGGTCACCTGGTCATGTGTGGTACCCAGCCTGGTTCCCAGGTTCCGATGACCACCCCGGCACCAGGACCCCGGGTCCCGTGGGGACCCCGGCACCAGGTGACCGGGTCACGTGGGGTCACCGGCCCCAGGTCAGCGGGTCACGTGGGGTCACCGGCCCCAGGTCAGCGGGTCACGTGGGGACACCGGCACCAGGTCAGCGGGTCACGTGGGGTCACCGGCCCCAGGTCAGCGGGTCACGTGGGGACACCGGCCCCAGGTAACCAAGGCAGGTCGGGACCCAGCCCGGGTCCCCGGGACGGGTTTTTACCCCAGCCGCAGATCACCGGGTCCTGTCGGGTCCCCGGCCCGGGTCCCCTGCACAGGTCGATAACCCGGCCCCAGGTCACCCGGTCATCTCGCGCACCCGGCCTGGTTCCCAGGTTCCGATGACCACCCCGGCCGCAGGACTCCGGGTCACGTGGGGACACCGGCCCCAGGTCAGAGGGTCACGTGGGGACCCCGGACCCAGGTCACCTGGTCATGTGTGGTACCCAGCCTGGTTCCCAGGTTCCGATGACCACCCCGGCACCAGGACCCCGGGTCCCGTGGGGACCCCGGCCCCAGGTGACCGGGTCACGTGGGGTCACCGGCCCCAGGTCAGCGGGTCACGGGGGGTCACCGGCCCCAGGTCAGCGGGTCACGTGGGGACACCGGCCCCAGGTCAGAGGGTCACGTGGGGACACCGGCCCCAGGTCAGCGGGTCACGTGGGGACACCGGCCCCAGGTAACCAAGGCAGGTCGGGACCCAGCCCGGGTCCCCGGGACGGGTTTTTACCCCAGCCGCAGATCACCGGGTCCTGTCGGGTCCCCGGCCCGGGTCCCCTGGACAGGTCGATAACCCGGCCCCAAGTCACACGGTCATCTCGCGCACACGGCCTGGTTCCCAGGTTCCGATGACCACCCCGGCACCAGGACTCCGGGTCACGTGGGGACACCGGCCCCAGGTCAGAGGGTCACGTGGGGTCACCGGCCCCAGGTCAGCGGGTCACGTGGGGACCCCGGCCCCAGGTCACAGGATCACGTGGGGTCACCGGCCCCAGGAGACCGGGTCCCGTGGGGACACCGGCCCCAGGTCACCGGGTCACGTGGGGTCACCGTCCCCAGGTGACCGGGTCACGTGGGGACACCGGCCCAAGGTGACCGGGTCACGTGGGGTCACCGTCCCAAGGTGACCGGGTCACGTGGGGACACGGGCCCCAGGTGACCGGGTCACGTGGGGTCACCGGCCCCAGGTGACCGGGTCACGCGGGGTCACCGGCCCCAGGTGACCGGGTCACGTGGGGTCACCGGCCCTAGGTGACCGGGTCACGTGGGGTCACCGGCACCAGGTCAGCGGGTCACGTGGGGACACCGGCCCCAGGTCAGAGGGTCACGTGGGGACCCCGGCCCCAGGTGACCGGGTCACGTGGGGTCACCAGCCCCAGGTCAGCGGGTCACATGGGGTCACCGGCCCCAGGTGACCGGGTCACGTGGGGTCACCGGCCCCAGGTCAGCGGGTCACGTCGGGACACTTGCCCCAGGTGACCGGGTCACGTGGGGACACCGGCCCCAGTTGACCGGGTCACGTGGGGTCACCGGCCCCAGGTCAGCGGGTCACGTGGGGACACCGGCCCCAGGTGACCGGGTCACGTGGGGTCACCGACCCCAGGTCAGCGGGTCACGTGGGGTCACCGGTCCCAGGTGACCGGGTCACGTGGGGTCACCGGCACCAGGTCAGCGGCTCACGTGGGGACACCGGCCCCAGGTGACCGGGTCACGTGGGGACACCGGCCCCAGGTGACCGGGTCACGTGGGGTCACCGGCCCCAGGTCAGCGGGTCACGTGGGGTCACCGGCCCCAGGTCAGCGCGTCACGTGGGGTCACCGGCCCCAGGTGACCGGGTCACGTGGGGTCACCGGCCCCAGGTCAGCGCGTCACGTGGGGTCACCGGCCCCAGGTGACCGGGTCACGTGGGGTCACCGGCCCCAGGTCAGCGGGTCACGTGGGGACCCCGGACCCAGGTGACCGGGTCACGTGGGGACACCGGCCCCAGGTCAGAGGGTCACGTGCGGACCCCGGACCCAGGTCACCTGGTCATGTGTGGTACCCAGCCTGGTTCCCAGGTTCCGATGACCTCCCCGGCACCAGGACCCCGGGTCCCGTGGGGACCCCGGCCCCAGGTGACCGGGTCACGTGGGGTCACCGGCCCCAGGTCAGCGGGTCACGTGGGGTCACCGGCCCCAGGTGACCGGGTCACGTGGGGACACCGGCCCCAGGTCAGCGGGTCACGTGGGGACACCGGCCCCAGGTGACCGGGTCACGTGGGGACACCGGCCCCAGGTAACCAAGGCAGGTCGGGACCCAGCCCGGGTCCCTGGGACGGGTTTTTACCCCAGCCGCAGATCACCGGGTCCTGTCGGGTCCCCAGCCAGGGTCCCCTGGACAGGTCGATAACCCGGCCCCAGGTCACCCGGTCATCTCGCGCACCCGGCCTGGTTCCCAGGTTCCGATGACCACCCCGGCACCAGGACCCCGGGTCCCGTGGGGACCCCGGCCCCAGGTGACCGGGTCACATCGGGACACCGGCCCCAGGTCACCGGGTCACGTGGGGTCACTGGCCCCAGGTCAGCGGGTCACCTGGGGACACCGGCCCCAGGTGACCGTGTCACGTGGGGACACCGGCCCCAGGTCAGAGGGTCACGTGGGGACACCGGCACCAGGTCAGCGGGTCACGTGGGGACACCGGCCCCAGGTGACCGGGTCACGTGGGGTCACCGGCCCCAGGTCAGCGGGTCACGTGGGGTCACCGGCCCCAGGTCAGCGGGTCATGTCGGGACCCAGCCCGGGTCCCCGGGACGGGTTTTTACCCCAGCCGCAGATCACCGGGTGCTGTCGGGTCCCCGGCCCGGGTCCCCTGGACAGGTCGGCACCCCGGCCCCGGGTCACGGGGTCATGTCGGGTCGCTGTCCCGGGTACCAGTGTCAGGTGACCACCCCGGCCCCGGGAGACGGAGTCATACCGGGTCCCCGGCCCTGGTCCCCGGGTTGCATCGGGACAAAAGCACCGGATCACTGGATAACGTGGGGGCCCGGGCCCGGGTCCCCGGGTTGCATCGGGACACCAGCGAAGGACCACCGGGTCCTGTCGGGTCCCCGGCCCGGGTCCCCTGGACAGGTCGTTAACCCGGCCCCAGGTCACCGGGTCATGTCGCGCACCCGGCCTGGTTCCCAGGTTCCGGTGACCACCCCGGCACCAGGACCCCGGGTCACGTGGGGACACCGGCCCCAGGTGACCAGGTCACGTGGGGTCACCGGCCCCAGGTCAGAGGGTCACGTGGGGTCACCGGCCCCATGTCAGAGGGTCACGTGGGGACACCAGCCCCAGGTCAGAGGGTCACGTGGGGACCCCGGACCCAGGTCACCTGGTCATGTGTGGTACCCAGCCTGGTTCCCAGGTTCCGATGACCACCCCGGCACCAGGACCCCGGGTCCCGTGGGGACCCCGGCCACAGGTGACCGGGTCACGTGGGGTCACCGGCCCCAGGTCAGCGGGTCACGGGGGGTCACCGGTCCCAGGTCAGCGGGTCACGTGGGGACACCGGCCCCAGGTCAGCGGGTCACGTGGGGACACCGGCCCCAGGTAACCAAGGCAGGTCGGGACCCAGCCCGGGTCCCCGGGACGGGTTTTTACCCCAGCCGCAGATCACCGGGTCCTGTCGGGTCCCCGGCCCGGGTCCCCTGGACAGGTCGATAACCCGGCCCCAGGTCACCCGGTCATCTCGCGCACCCGGCCTGGTTCCCAGGTTCCGATGACCACCCCGGCCGCAGGACTCCGGGTCACGTGGGGGCACCGGCCCCAGGTCAGAGGGTCACGTGGGGACCCCGGACCCAGGTCACCTGGTCATGTGTGGTACCCAGCCTGGTTCCCAGGTTCCGATGACCACCCCGGCACCAGGAGTCCGGGTCCCGTGGGGACCCCGGCCCCAGGTGACCGGGTCACGTGGGGTCACCGGCCCCAGGTCAGCGGGTCACGTGGGGTCACCGGCCCCAGGTCAGCGGGTCACGTGGGGACACCGGCCCCAGGTCAGAGGGTCACGTGGGGACACCGGCCCCAGGTAACCGGGTCACGTGGGGACACCGGCCCCAGGTCAGCGGGTCACGTGGGGACACCGGCCCCAGGTAACCAAGGCAGGTCGGGACCCAGCCCGGGTCCCCGGGACAGGTTTTTACCCCAGCCGCAGATCACCGGGTCCTGTCGGGTCCCCGGCCCGGGTCCCCTGGACAGGTCGATAACCCGGCCCCAGGTCACCCGGTCATCTCGCGCACCCGGCCTGGTTCCCAGGTTCCGATGACCACCCCGGCACCAGGACTCCGGGTCACGTGGGGACACCGGCCCCAGGTCACCGGGTCACGTGGGGTCACCGTCCCCAGGTCAGCGGGTCACGTGGGGACCCCGGACCCAGGTCACCTGGTCATGTGTGGTACCCAGCCTGGTTCCCAGGTTCCGATGACCACCCCGGCACCAGGACCCCGGGTCCCGTGGGGACCCCGGCCCCAGGTGACCGGGTCACGTGGGGTCACCGGCCCCAGGTCAGCGGGTCACGTGGGGTCACCGTCCCCAGGTCAGCGGGTCACGTGGGGACACCGGCCCCAGGTGACCGGGTCACGTGGGGTCACCGGCCCCAGGTGACCGGGTCACGTGGGGTCACCAGCCCCAGGTCAGCGGGTCACGTGGGGACACCGGCCCCAGGTGACCGGGTCACGTGGGGTCACCGGCCCCAGGTCAGCGGGTCACGTGGGGTCACCGGCCCCAGGTCAGCGGGTCATGTCGGGACCCAGCCCGGGTCCCCGGGACGGGTTTTTACCCCAGCCGCAGATCACCGGGTCCTGTCGGGTACCCGGGTCGGGTCCCCTGGACAGGTCGGCACCCCGGCCCCGGGTCACGGGGTCATGTCGGGTCGCTGTCCCGGGTACCAGTGTCAGGTGACCACCCCGGCCCCGGGAGACGGAGTCATACCGGGTCCCCGGCCCGGGTCCCCGGGTTGCATCGGGACACCAGCGAAGGACCACCGGGTCCTGTCGGGTCCCCGGCCAGGGTCCCCTGGACAGGTCGTTAACCCGGCCCCAGGTCACCGGGTCATGTCGCGCACCCGGCCTGGTTCCCAGGTTCCGGTGACAACCCCGGCACCAGGTCAGCGGGTCACGTGGGGACACCGGCCCCAGGTAACCGGGTCACGTGGGGACACCGGCCCCAGGTGACCAGGTCACGTGGGGTCACCGGCCCCATGTCAGAGGGTCACGTGGGGACACCGGCCCCAGTTGACCGGGTCACGTGGGGACACCGGCCCCAGGTCAGAGGGTCACGTGGGGTCACCGGCCCCAGGTGACCGGGTCACGTGGGGTCACCGGCACCAGGTCAGCGGGTCACGTGGGGACACCGGCCCCAGGTGACCGGGTCACGTGGGGACACCAGCCCCAGGTCAGAGGGTCACGTGGGGACACCGGCCCCAGGTGACCGGGTCACGTGGGGTCACCGGCACCAGGTCAGCGTGTCACGTGGGGACACCGGCCCCAGGTGACCAGGTCACGTGGGGTCACCGGCCCCAGGTCAGAGGGTCACGTGGGGACACCGGCCCCAGGTGACCGGGTCACATGGGGACACCGGCCCCAGGTCAGAGGGTCACGTTGGGTCACCGGCCCCAGGTGACCGGGTCACGTGGGGTCACCGGCCCCAGGTCAGAGGGTCACGTGGGGACACCGGCCCCAGGTGACCGGGTCACGTGGGGACACCGGCCCCAGGTCAGCGGGTCACGTGGCGACCCCGGACCCAGGTCACCTGGTCATGTGTGGTACCCAGCCTGGTTCCCAGGTTCCGATGACCACCCCGGCACCAGGACCCCGGGTCCCGTGGGGACCCCGGCCCCAGGTGACCGGGTCACGTGGGGTCACCGGCCCCAGGTCAGCGGGTCACGTGGGGTCACCGGCCCCAGGTCAGCGGGTCACGTGGGGACACCGGCCCCAGGTCAGCGGGTCACGTGGGGACACCGGCCCCAGATAACCAAGGCAGGTCGGGACCCAGCCCGGGTCCCCGGGACGGGTTTTTACCCCAGCCGCAGATCACCGGGTCCTGTCGGGTCCCCGGCCCGGGTCCCCTGGACAGGTCGATAACCCGGCCCCAGGTCACTCGGTCATCTCGCGCACCCGGCCTGGTTCCCAGGTTCCGATGACCACCCCGGCCGCAGGACTCCGGGTCACGTGGGGACACCGGCCCCAGGTCAGAGGGTCACGTGGGGACCCCGGACCCAGGTCACCTGGTCATGTGTGGTACCCAGCCTGGTTCCCAGGTTCCGATGACCACCCCGGCACCAGGACCCCGGGTCCCGTGGGGACCCCGGCCCCAGGTGACCGGGTCACGTGGGGTCACCGGCCCCAGGTGACCGGGTCACGGGGGGTCACCGGACCCAGGTGAGCGGGTCACGTGGGGACACCGGCCCCAGGTGACCGGGTCACATGGGGTCACCGGCCTCAGGTGACCGGGTCACGTGGGTTCACCGGCCCCTGGTGACCGGGTCACGTGGGGTCACCGGCCCCAGGTGACCGGGTCACGTGGGGTCACCGGCCCCAGGTGACCGGGTCACGTGGGGTCACAGGCCCCAGGTCAGCGGGTCACGTGGGGACACCGGCCCCAGGTGACCGGGTCACGTGGGGTCACCGGCCCCAGGTGACCGGGTCATGCGGGGTCACCGGCCCCAGGTCAGCGGGTCACGTGGGGACACCGGCCTCAGGTGACCGGGTCACGTGGGGTCACCGTCCCCAGGTGACCGGGTCACGTGGGGTCACCGGCCCCAGGTCAGCGGGTCACGTGGGGTCACCGGCCCCAGGTCAGCGGGTCATGTCGGGACCCAGCCCGGGTCCCCGGGACGGGTTTTTACCCCAGCCGCAGATCACCGGGTCCTGTCGGGTCCCCGGCCCGGGTCCCCTGGACAGGTCGGCACCCCGACCCCGGGTCACGGGGTCATGTCGGGTCGCTGTCCCGGGTACCAGTGTCAGGTGACCACCCCGGCCCCGGGAGACGGAGTCATACCGAGTCCCCAGCCCGGGTCCCCGGGTTGCATCGGGACAAAAGCACCGGATCACTGGATAACGTGGGGGCCCGGGCCCGGGTCCCCGGGTTGCATCGGGACACCAGCGAAGGACCACCGGGTCCTGTCGGGTCCCCGGCCCGGGTCCCCTGGACAGGTCGTTAACCCGGCCCCAGGTCACCGGGTCATGTCGCGCACCCGGCCTGGTTCCCAGGTTCCGGTGACCACCCCGGCACCAGGACCCCGGGTCACGTGGGGACACCGGCCCCAGGTGACCAGGTCACGTGGGGACACCGGCCCCAGGTCAGAGGGTCACGTGGGGACACCGGCCCCAGGTGACCGGGTCACGTGGGGACACCAGCCCCAAGTCAGAGGGTCACGTGGGGACCCCGGACCCAGGTCACCTGGTCATGTGTGGTACCCAGCCTGGTTCCCAGGTTCCGATGACCACCCCGGCACCAGGACCCCGGGTCCCGTGGGGACCCGGGCCCCAGGTGACCGGGTCACGTGGGGTCACCGGCCCCAGGTCAGCGGGTCACGTGGGGTCACCGGCCCCAGGTCAGCGGGTCACGTGGGGACACCGGCCCCAGGTCAGCGGGTCACGTGGGGACACCGGCCCCAGGTAACCAAGGCAGGTCGGGACCCAGCCCGGGTCCCCGGGACGGGTTTTTACCCCAGCCGCAGATCACCGGGTCCTGTCGGGTCCCCGGCCCGGGTCCCCTGGACAGGTCGATAACCCGGCCCCAGGTCACCCGGTCATCTCGCGCACCCGGCCTGGTTCCCAGGTTCCGATGACCACCCCGGCACCAGGACTCCGGGTCACGTGGGGACACCGGCCCCAGGTCAGAGGGTCACGTGGGGTCACCGGCCCCAGGTCAGCGGGTCACGTGGGGACACCGGCCGCAGGTCACCGGATCACGTGGGGTCACCGGCCCCAGGTGACCGGGTCACGTGGGGACACCGGCCCCAGGTCACCGGGTCACGTGGGGTCACCGTCCCCAGGTCACCGGGTCACGTGGGGTCACTGGCCCCAGGTGACCGGGTCACGTGGGGACACCGGCCCCAGGTGACCGGGTCACGTGGGGACACCGGAACCAGGTCAGCGGGTCACGTGGGGACCCCGGCACCAGGTCAGCGGGTCACGTGGGGACACCGGCCCCAGGTGACCTGGTCACGTGGGGTCACCGGCCCCAGGTCAGCGGGTCACGTGGGGTCACCGGCCCCAGGTGACCGGGTCACGTGGGGTCACCGGCACCAGGTCAGCGGGTCACGTGGGGACACCAGCCCCAGGTGACCGGGTCACGTGGGGACACCGGCCCCAGGTGACTGGGTCACGTGGGGTCACCGGCCCCAGGTGACCGGGTCACGTGGGGACACCGGCCCCAGGTGACCGGGTCACGTGGGGTCACCGGCCCCAGGTCAGCGGGTCACGTGGGGTCACCGGCCCCAGGTGACCGGGTCACGTGGGGTCACCGGCCCCAGGTCAGCGGGTCACGTGGGGACACCGACCCCAGGTGACCGGGTCACGTGGGGACACCGGCCCAGGGTGACCGGGTCACATGGGGTCACCGGCCCCAGGTCAGCGGGTCACGTGGGGACACCGGCCCCAGGTGACCGGGTCACGTGGGGTCACCGGCCCCAGATCAGCGGGTCACGTGGGGTCACCGGCCCCAGGTCAGCGGGTCACGTGGGGACACCGGCCCCAGGTGACCGGGTCACGTGGGGTCACCGGACCCAGGTGACCGGGTCACGTGGGGTCACCGGCCTCAGGTGACCGGGTCACGTGGGGTCACCGGCCCCAGGTGACCGGGTCACGTGGGGTCACCGGCCCCAGGTGACCGGGTCACGTGGGGTCACCGGCCCCAGGTGACCGGGTCACGTGGGGTCACAGGCCCCAGGTCAGCGGGTCACGTGGGGACACCGGCCCCAGGTCAGCGGGTCATGTCGGGACCCAGCCCGGGTCCCCGGGACGGGTTTTTACCCCAGCCGCAGATCACCGGGTCCTGTCGGGTACCCGGGTCGGGTCCCCTGGACAGGTCGGCACCCCGGCCCCGGGTCACGGGGTCATGTCGGGTCGCTGTCCCGGGTACCAGTGTCAGGTGACCACCCCGGCCCCGGGAGACGGAGTCATACCGGGTCCCCGGCCCTGGTCCCCGGGTTGCATCGGGACAAAAGCACCGGATCACTGGATCACGTGGGGGCCCGGGCCCGGGTCCCCGGGTTGCATCGGGACACCAGCGAAGGACCACCGGGTCCTGTCGGGTCCCCGGCCCGGGTCCCCTGGACAGGTCGTTAACCCGGCCCCAGGTCACCGGGTCATGTCGCGCACCCGGCCTGGTTCCCAGGTTCCGGTGACCACCCCGGCACCAGGTCAGCGGGTCACGTGGGGACACCGGCCCCAGGTGACCGGGTCACGTGGGGACACCGGCCCCAGGTGACCAGGTCACGTGGGGTCACCGGCCCCATGTCAGAGGGTCACGTGGGGACACCGGCCCCAGGTGACCGGGTCACGTGGGGACACCGGCCCCAGGTCAGAGGGTCACGTGGGGTCACCGGCCCCAGGTGACCGGGTCACGTGGGGTCACCGGCACCAGGTCAGCGGGTCACGTGGAGACACCAGCCCCAGGTGACCGGGTCACGTGGGGACACCAGCCCCAGGTCAGAGGGTCACGTGGGGACACCGGCCCCAGGTGACCGGGTCACGTGGGGTCACCGGCCCCAGGTCAGCGGGTCACGTGGGGTCACCGGCCCCAGGTCAGCGGGTCACGTGGGGACACCGGCCCCAGGTCAGCGGGTCACGTGGGGACACCGGCCCCAGGTAACCAAGGCAGGTCGGGACCCAGCCCGGGTCCCCGGGACAGGTTTTTACCCCAGCCGCAGATCACCGGGTCCTGTCGGGTCCCCGGCCCGGGTCCCCTGGACAGGTCGATAACCCGGCCCCAGGTCACTCGGTCATCTCGCGCACCCGGCCTGGTTCCCAGGTTCCGATGACCACCCCGGCCGCAGGACTCCGGGTCACGTGGGGACACCGGCCCCAGGTCAGAGGGTCACGTGGGGACCCCGGACCCAGGTCACCTGGTCATGTGTGGTACCCAGCCTGGTTCCCAGGTTCCGATGACCACCCCGGCACCAGGACCCCGGGTCCCGTGGGGACCCCGGCCCCAGGTGACCGGGTCACGTGGGGTCACCGGCCCCAGGTCAGCGGGTCACGGGGGGTCACCGGACCCAGGTGAGCGGGTCACGTGGGGACACCGGCCCCAGGTGACCGGGTCACGTGGGGTCACCGGCCTCAGGTGACCGGGTCACGTGGGGTCACCGGCCCCTGGTGACCGGGTCACGTGGGGTCACCGGCCCCAGGTGACCGGGTCACGTGGGGTCACAGGCCCCAGGTCAGCGGGTCACGTGGGGACACCGGCCCCAGGTGACCGGGTCACGTGGGGTCACCGGCCCCAGGTGACCGGGTCATGCGGGGTCACCGGCCCCAGGTCAGCGGGTCACGTGGAGACACTGGCCCCAGGTCAGAGGGTCACGTGGGGTCACCGGCCCCAGGTAACCGGGTCACGTGGGGACACCGGCCCCAGGTCAGCGGGTCACGTGGGGACACCGGCCCCAGGTAACCAAGGCAGGTCGGGACCCAGCCCGGGTCCCCGGGACGGGTTTTTACCCCAGCCGCAGATCACCGGGTCCTGTCGGGTCCCCGGCCCGGGTCCCCTGGACAGGTCGGCACCCCGACCCCGGGTCACGGGGTCATGTCGGGTCGCTGTCCCGGGTACCAGTGTCAGGTGACCACCCCGGCCCCGGGAGACGGAGTCATACCGAGTCCCCAGCCCGGGTCCCCGGGTTGCATCGGGACAAAAGCACCGGATCACTGGATAACGTGGGGGCCCGGGCCCGGGTCCCCGGGTTGCATCGGGACACCAGCGAAGGACCACCGGGTCCTGTCGGGTCCCCGGCCCGGGTCCCCTGGACAGGTCGTTAACCCGGCCCCAGGTCACCGGGTCATGTCGCGCACCCGGCCTGGTTCCCAGGTTCCGGTGACCACCCCGGCACCAGGACCCCGGGTCACGTGGGGACACCGGCCCCAGGTGACCAGGTCACGTGGGGACACCGGCCCCAGGTCAGAGGGTCACGTGGGGACACCGGCCCCAGGTGACCGGGTCACGTGGGGACACCAGCCCCAAGTCAGAGGGTCACGTGGGGACCCCGGACCCAGGTCACCTGGTCATGTGTGGTACCCAGCCTGGTTCCCAGGTTCCGATGACCACCCCGGCACCAGGACCCCGGGTCCCGTGGGGACCCGGGCCCCAGGTGACCGGGTCACGTGGGGTCACCGGCCCCAGGTCAGCGGGTCACGTGGGGTCACCGGCCCCAGGTCAGCGGGTCACGTGGGGACACCGGCCCCAGGTCAGCGGGTCACGTGGGGACACCGGCCCCAGGTAACCAAGGCAGGTCGGGACCCAGCCCGGGTCCCCGGGACGGGTTTTTACCCCAGCCGCAGATCACCGGGTCCTGTCGGGTCCCCGGCCCGGGTCCCCTGGACAGGTCGATAACCCGGCCCCAGGTCACCCGGTCATCTCGCGCACCCGGCCTGGTTCCCAGGTTCCGATGACCACCCCGGCACCAGGACTCCGGGTCACGTGGGGACACCGGCCCCAGGTCAGAGGGTCACGTGGGGTCACCGGCCCCAGGTCAGCGGGTCACGTGGGGACACCGGCCGCAGGTCACCGGATCACGTGGGGTCACCGGCCCCAGGTGACCGGGTCACGTGGGGACACCGGCCCCAGGTCACCGGGTCACGTGGGGTCACCGTCCCCAGGTCACCGGGTCACGTGGGGTCACTGGCCCCAGGTGACCGGGTCACGTGGGGACACCGGCCCCAGGTGACCGGGTCACGTGGGGACACCGGAACCAGGTCAGCGGGTCACGTGGGGACCCCGGCACCAGGTCAGCGGGTCACGTGGGGACACCGGCCCCAGGTGACCTGGTCACGTGGGGTCACCGGCCCCAGGTCAGCGGGTCACGTGGGGTCACCGGCCCCAGGTGACCGGGTCACGTGGGGTCACCGGCACCAGGTCAGCGGGTCACGTGGGGACACCAGCCCCAGGTGACCGGGTCACGTGGGGACACCGGCCCCAGGTGACTGGGTCACGTGGGGTCACCGGCCCCAGGTGACCGGGTCACGTGGGGACACCGGCCCCAGGTGACCGGGTCACGTGGGGTCACCGGCCCCAGGTCAGCGGGTCACGTGGGGTCACCGGCCCCAGGTGACCGGGTCACGTGGGGTCACCGGCCCCAGGTCAGCGGGTCACGTGGGGACACCGACCCCAGGTGACCGGGTCACGTGGGGACACCGGCCCAGGGTGACCGGGTCACATGGGGTCACCGGCCCCAGGTCAGCGGGTCACGTGGGGACACCGGCCCCAGGTGACCGGGTCACGTGGGGTCACCGGCCCCAGATCAGCGGGTCACGTGGGGTCACCGGCCCCAGGTCAGCGGGTCACGTGGGGACACCGGCCCCAGGTGACCGGGTCACGTGGGGTCACCGGACCCAGGTGACCGGGTCACGTGGGGTCACCGGCCTCAGGTGACCGGGTCACGTGGGGTCACCGGCCCCAGGTGACCGGGTCACGTGGGGTCACCGGCCCCAGGTGACCGGGTCACGTGGGGTCACCGGCCCCAGGTGACCGGGTCACGTGGGGTCACAGGCCCCAGGTCAGCGGGTCACGTGGGGACACCGGCCCCAGGTCAGCGGGTCATGTCGGGACCCAGCCCGGGTCCCCGGGACGGGTTTTTACCCCAGCCGCAGATCACCGGGTCCTGTCGGGTACCCGGGTCGGGTCCCCTGGACAGGTCGGCACCCCGGCCCCGGGTCACGGGGTCATGTCGGGTCGCTGTCCCGGGTACCAGTGTCAGGTGACCACCCCGGCCCCGGGAGACGGAGTCATACCGGGTCCCCGGCCCTGGTCCCCGGGTTGCATCGGGACAAAAGCACCGGATCACTGGATCACGTGGGGGCCCGGGCCCGGGTCCCCGGGTTGCATCGGGACACCAGCGAAGGACCACCGGGTCCTGTCGGGTCCCCGGCCCGGGTCCCCTGGACAGGTCGTTAACCCGGCCCCAGGTCACCGGGTCATGTCGCGCACCCGGCCTGGTTCCCAGGTTCCGGTGACCACCCCGGCACCAGGTCAGCGGGTCACGTGGGGACACCGGCCCCAGGTGACCGGGTCACGTGGGGACACCGGCCCCAGGTGACCAGGTCACGTGGGGTCACCGGCCCCATGTCAGAGGGTCACGTGGGGACACCGGCCCCAGGTGACCGGGTCACGTGGGGACACCGGCCCCAGGTCAGAGGGTCACGTGGGGTCACCGGCCCCAGGTGACCGGGTCACGTGGGGTCACCGGCACCAGGTCAGCGGGTCACGTGGAGACACCAGCCCCAGGTGACCGGGTCACGTGGGGACACCAGCCCCAGGTCAGAGGGTCACGTGGGGACACCGGCCCCAGGTGACCGGGTCACGTGGGGTCACCGGCCCCAGGTCAGCGGGTCACGTGGGGTCACCGGCCCCAGGTCAGCGGGTCACGTGGGGACACCGGCCCCAGGTCAGCGGGTCACGTGGGGACACCGGCCCCAGGTAACCAAGGCAGGTCGGGACCCAGCCCGGGTCCCCGGGACAGGTTTTTACCCCAGCCGCAGATCACCGGGTCCTGTCGGGTCCCCGGCCCGGGTCCCCTGGACAGGTCGATAACCCGGCCCCAGGTCACTCGGTCATCTCGCGCACCCGGCCTGGTTCCCAGGTTCCGATGACCACCCCGGCCGCAGGACTCCGGGTCACGTGGGGACACCGGCCCCAGGTCAGAGGGTCACGTGGGGACCCCGGACCCAGGTCACCTGGTCATGTGTGGTACCCAGCCTGGTTCCCAGGTTCCGATGACCACCCCGGCACCAGGACCCCGGGTCCCGTGGGGACCCCGGCCCCAGGTGACCGGGTCACGTGGGGTCACCGGCCCCAGGTCAGCGGGTCACGGGGGGTCACCGGACCCAGGTGAGCGGGTCACGTGGGGACACCGGCCCCAGGTGACCGGGTCACGTGGGGTCACCGGCCTCAGGTGACCGGGTCACGTGGGGTCACCGGCCCCTGGTGACCGGGTCACGTGGGGTCACCGGCCCCAGGTGACCGGGTCACGTGGGGTCACAGGCCCCAGGTCAGCGGGTCACGTGGGGACACCGGCCCCAGGTGACCGGGTCACGTGGGGTCACCGGCCCCAGGTGACCGGGTCATGCGGGGTCACCGGCCCCAGGTCAGCGGGTCACGTGGAGACACTGGCCCCAGGTCAGAGGGTCACGTGGGGTCACCGGCCCCAGGTAACCGGGTCACGTGGGGACACCGGCCCCAGGTCAGCGGGTCACGTGGGGACACCGGCCCCAGGTAACCAAGGCAGGTCGGGACCCAGCCCGGGTCCCCGGGACGGGTTTTTACCCCAGCCGCAGATCACCGGGTCCTGTCGGGTCCCCGGCCCGGGTCCCCTGGACAGGTCGATAACCCGGCCCCAAGTCACCCGGTCATCTCGCGCACCCGGCCTGGTTCCCAGGTTCCGATGACCACCCCGGCACCAGGACTCCGGGTCACGTGGGGACACCGGCCCCAGGTCAGAGGGTCACGTGGGGTCACCGGCCCCAGGTCAGCGGGTCACGTGGGGACCCCGGCCCCAGGTCACGGGATCACGTGGGGTCACCGGCCCCAGGTGACCGGGTCACGTGGGGACACCGGCCCCAGGTCACCGGGTCACGTGGGGTCACCGTCCCCAGGTGACCGGGTCACGTGGGGACACCGGCCCCAGGTGACCGGGTCACGTGGGGTCACCGTCCCCAGGTGACCGGGTCACGTGGGGACACGGGCCCCAGGTGACCGGGTCACGTGGGGTCACCGGCCCCAGGTGACCGGGTCACGCGGGGTCACCGGCCCCAGGTGACCGGGTCACGTGGGGTCACCGGCCCCAGGTCAGCGGGTCACGTGGGGTCACCGGCCCCAGGTCAGCGGGTCACGTGGGGACACCGGCCCCAGGTGACCGGGTCACGTGGGGTCACCGGACCCAGGTGACCGGGTCACGTGGGGACACCGGCCCCAGGTGACCGGGTCACGTGTGGTCACCGGCCTCAGGTGACCGGGTCACGTGGGGTCACCGGCCCCTGGTGACCGGGTCACGTGGGGTCACCGGCCCCAGGTGACTTGGTCACGTGGGGTCACCGGCCCCAGGTGACAAGGTCACGTGGGGTCACTGGCCCCAGGTGACCGGGTCACGTGGGGTCACCGGCCCCAGGTCAGCGGGTCATGTCGGGACCCAGCCCGGGTCCCCGGGACGGGTTTTTACCCCAGCCGCAGATCACCGGGTCCTGTCAGGTACCCGGGTCGGGTCCCCTGGACAGGTCGGCACCCCGGCCCCGGGTCACGGGGTCATGTCGGGTCGCTGTCCCGGGTACCAGTGTCAGGTGACCACCCCGGCCCCGGGAGACGGAGTCATACCGGGTCCCCGGCCCTGGTCCCCGGGTTGCATCGGGACAAAAGCACCGGATCACTGGATCACGTGGGGGCCCGGGCCCGGGTCCCCGGGTTGCATCGGGACACCAGCGAAGGACCACCGGGTCCTGTCGGGTCCCCGGCCCGGGTCCCCTGGACAGGTCGTTAACCCGGCCCCAGGTCACCGGGTCATGTCGCGCACCCGGCCTGGTTCCCAGGTTCCGGTGACCACCCCGGCACCAGGTCAGCGGGTCACGTGGGGACACCGGCCCCAGGTGACCGGGTCACGTGGGGACACCGGCCCCAGGTGACCAGGTCACGTGGGGTCACCGGCCCCATGTCAGAGGGTCACGTGGGGACACCGGCCCCAGGTGACCGGGTCACGTGGGGACACCGGCCCCAGGTCAGAGGGTCACGTGGGGTCACCGGCCCCAGGTGACCGGGTCACGTGGGGTCACCGGCACCAGGTCAGCGGGTCACGTGGAGACACCAGCCCCAGGTGACCGGGTCACGTGGGGACACCAGCCCCAGGTCAGAGGGTCACGTGGGGACACCGGCCCCAGGTGACCGGGTCACGTGGGGTCACCGGCCCCAGGTCAGCGGGTCACGTGGGGTCACCGGCCCCAGGTCAGCGGGTCACGTGGGGACACCGGCCCCAGGTCAGCGGGTCACGTGGGGACACCGGCCCCAGGTAACCAAGGCAGGTCGGGACCCAGCCCGGGTCCCCGGGACAGGTTTTTACCCCAGCCGCAGATCACCGGGTCCTGTCGGGTCCCCGGCCCGGGTCCCCTGGACAGGTCGATAACCCGGCCCCAGGTCACTCGGTCATCTCGCGCACCCGGCCTGGTTCCCAGGTTCCGATGACCACCCCGGCCGCAGGACTCCGGGTCACGTGGGGACACCGGCCCCAGGTCAGAGGGTCACGTGGGGACCCCGGACCCAGGTCACCTGGTCATGTGTGGTACCCAGCCTGGTTCCCAGGTTCCGATGACCACCCCGGCACCAGGACCCCGGGTCCCGTGGGGACCCCGGCCCCAGGTGACCGGGTCACGTGGGGTCACCGGCCCCAGGTCAGCGGGTCACGGGGGGTCACCGGACCCAGGTGAGCGGGTCACGTGGGGACACCGGCCCCAGGTGACCGGGTCACGTGGGGTCACCGGCCTCAGGTGACCGGGTCACGTGGGGTCACCGGCCCCTGGTGACCGGGTCACGTGGGGTCACCGGCCCCAGGTGACCGGGTCACGTGGGGTCACAGGCCCCAGGTCAGCGGGTCACGTGGGGACACCGGCCCCAGGTGACCGGGTCACGTGGGGTCACCGGCCCCAGGTGACCGGGTCACGCGGGGTCACCGGCCCCAGGTCAGCGGGTCACGTGGAGACACTGGCCCCAGGTCAGAGGGTCACGTGGGGTCACCGGCCCCAGGTAACCGGGTCACGTGGGGACACCGGCCCCAGGTCAGCGGGTCACGTGGGGACACCGGCCCCAGGTAACCAAGGCAGGTCGGGACCCAGCCCGGGTCCCCGGGACGGGTTTTTACCCCAGCCGCAGATCACCGGGTCCTGTCGGGTCCCCGGCCCGGGTCCCCTGGACAGGTCGATAACCCGGCCCCAAGTCACCCGGTCATCTCGCGCACCCGGCCTGGTTCCCAGGTTCCGATGACCACCCCGGCACCAGGACTCCGGGTCACGTGGGGACACCGGCCCCAGGTCAGAGGGTCACGTGGGGTCACCGGCCCCAGGTCAGCGGGTCACGTGGGGACCCCGGCCCCAGGTCACGGGATCACGTGGGGTCACCGGCCCCAGGTGACCGGGTCACGTGGGGACACCGGCCCCAGGTCACCGGGTCACGTGGGGTCACCGTCCCCAGGTGACCGGGTCACGTGGGGACACCGGCCCCAGGTGACCGGGTCACGTGGGGTCACCGTCCCCAGGTGACCGGGTCACGTGGGGACACGGGCCCCAGGTGACCGGGTCACGTGGGGTCACCGGCCCCAGGTGACCGGGTCACGCGGGGTCACCGGCCCCAGGTGACCGGGTCACGTGGGGTCACCGGCCCCAGGTCAGCGGGTCACGTGGGGTCACCGGCCCCAGGTCAGCGGGTCACGTGGGGACACCGGCCCCAGGTGACCGGGTCACGTGGGGTCACCGGACCCAGGTGACCGGGTCACGTGGGGACACCGGCCCCAGGTGACCGGGTCACGTGTGGTCACCGGCCTCAGGTGACCGGGTCACGTGGGGTCACCGGCCCCTGGTGACCGGGTCACGTGGGGTCACCGGCCCCAGGTGACTTGGTCACGTGGGGTCACCGGCCCCAGGTGACAAGGTCACGTGGGGTCACTGGCCCCAGGTGACCGGGTCACGTGGGGTCACCGGCCCCAGGTCAGCGGGTCATGTCGGGACCCAGCCCGGGTCCCCGGGACGGGTTTTTACCCCAGCCGCAGATCACCGGGTCCTGTCAGGTACCCGGGTCGGGTCCCCTGGACAGGTCGGCACCCCGGCCCCGGGTCACGGGGTCATGTCGGGTCGCTGTCCCGGGTACCAGTGTCAGGTGACCACCCCGGCCCCAGGAGACGGAGTCATACCGGGTCCCCGGCCCGGGTCCCCGGGTTGCATCGGGACAAAAGCACCGGATCACTGGATAACGTGGGGGCCCGGGCCCGGGTCCCCGGGTTGCATCGGGACACCAGCGAAGGACCACCGGGTCCTGTCGGGTCCCCGGCCCGGGTCCCCTGGACAGGTCGTTAACCCGGCCCCAGGTCACCGGGTCATGTCGCGCACCCGGCCTGGTTCCCAGGTTCCGGTGACCAACCCGGCACCAGGTCAGCGGGTCACGTGGGGACACCGGCCCCAGGTGACCGGGTCACGTGGGGACACCGGCCCCAGGTGACCAGGTCACGTGGGGTCACCGGCCCCAGGTCAGAGGGTCACGTGGGGACACCGGCCCCAGGTGACCGGGTCACGTGGGGACACCGGCCCCAGGTCAGAGGGTCACGTGGGGTCACCGGCCCCAGGTGACCGGGTCACGTGGGGTCACCGGCACCAGGTCAGCGGGTCACGTGGGGACACCGGCCCCAGGTGACCGGGTCACGTGGGGACACCAGCCCCAGGTCAGAGGGTCACGTGGGGACACCGGCCCCAGGTCACCGGGTCACGTGGGGTTACCGGCCCCAGGTCAGCGGGTCACGTGGGGACACCGGCCCCAGGTGACCAGGTCACGTGGGGTCACCGGCCCCAGGTCAGAGGGTCACGTGGGGACACCGGACCCAGGTGACCGGGTCACGTGGGGACACCGGCCCCAGGTCAGAGGGTCACGTGGGGTCACCGGCCCCAGGTGACCGGGTCACGTGGGGTCACCAGCCCCAGGTCAGAGGGTCATGTGGGGACACCGGCCCCAGGTGACCGGGTCACGTGGGGACACCAGCCCCAGGTCAGCGGGTCACGTGGGGACCCCGGACCCAGGTCACCTGGTCATGTGTGGTACCCAGCCTGGTTCCCAGGTTCCGATGACCACCCCGGCACCAGGACCCCGGGTCCCGTGGGGACCCCGGCCCCAGGTGACCGGGTCACGTGGGGTCACCGGCCCCAGGTCAGCGGGTCACGTGGGGTCACCGGCCCCAGGTCAGCGTGTCACGTGGGGACACCGGCCCCAGGTCAGCGGGTCACGTGGGGACACCGGCCCCAGGTCAGCGGGTCACGTGGGGACACCGGCCCCAGGTAACCAAGGCAGGTCGGGACCCAGCCCGGGTCCCCGGGACGGGTTTTTACCCCAGCCGCAGATCACCGGGTCCTGTCGGGTCCCCGGCCCGGGTCCCCTGGACAGGTCGATAACCCGGCCCCAGGTCACTCGGTCATCTCGCGCACCCGGCCTGGTTCCCAGGTTCCGATGACCACCCCGGCCGCAGGACTCCGGGTCACGTGGGGACACCGGCCCCAGGTCAGAGGGTCACGTGGGGACCCCGGACCCAGGTCACCTGGTCATGTGTGGTACCCAGCCTGGTTCCCAGGTTCCGATGACCACCCCGGCACCAGGACCCCGGGTCCCGTGGGGACCCCGGCCCCAGGTGACCGGGTCACGTGGGGTCACCGGCCCCAGGTCAGCGGGTCACGTGGGGACACCGGCCCCAGGTCAGCGGGTCACGTGGGGACACCGGCCCCAGGTAACCAAGGCAGGTCGGGACCCAGCCCGGGTCCCCGGGACGGGTTTTTACCCCAGCCGCAGATCACCGGGTCCTGTCGGGTCCCCGGCCCGGGTCCCCTGGACAGGTCGATAACCCGGCCCCAGGTCACCCGGTCATCTCGCGCACCCGGCCTGGTTCCCAGGTTCCGATGACCACCCCGGCCGCAGGACTCCGGGTCACGTGGGGACACCGGCCCCAGGTCAGAGGGTCACGTGGGGACCCCGGACCCAGGTCACCTGGTCATGTGTGGTACCCAGCCTGGTTCCCAGGTTCCGATGACCACCCCGGCACCAGGACCCCGGGTCCCGTGGGGACCCCGGCCCCAGGTGACCGGGTCATGTGGGGTCACCGGCCCCAGGTCAGCGGGTCACGGGGGGTCACCGGCCCCAGGTCAGCGGGTCACGTGGGGACACCGGCCCCAGGTCAGAGGGTCACGTGGGGACACCGGCCCCAGGTAACCGGGTCACGTAGGGACACCGGCCCCAGGTCAGCGGGTCACGTGGGGACACCGGCCCCAGGTAACCAAGGCAGGTCGGGACCCAGCCCAGGTCCCCGGGACGGGTTTTTACCCCAGCCGCAGATCACCGGGTCCTGTCGGGTCCCCGGCCCGGGTCCCCTGGACAGGTCGATAACCCGGCCCCAAGTCACCCGGTCATCTCGCGCACCCGGCCTGGTTCCCAGGTTCCGATGACCACCCCGGCACCAGGACTCCGGGTCACGTGGGGACACCGGCCCCAGGTCAGAGGGTCACGTGGGGTCACCGGCCCCAGGTCAGAGGGTCACGTGGGGACCCCGGCCCCAGGTCACCGGATCACGTGGGGTCACCGGCCCCAGGTGACCGGGTCACGTGGGGACACCAGCCCCAGGTCAGAGGGTCACGTGGGGTTACCGTCCCCAGGTGACCGGGTCACGTGGGGACACCGGCCCCAGGTGACCAGGTCACGTGGGGTCACCGGCCCCAGGTCAGAGGGTCACGTGTGGACACCGGCCCCAGGTGACCGGGTCACGTGGGGACACCAGCCCCAGGTCAGAGGGTCACGTGGGGACCCCGGACCCAGGTCACCTGGTCATGTGTGGTACCCAGCCTGGTTCCCAGGTTCCGATGACCACCCCGGCACCAGGACCCCGGGTCCCGTGGGGACACCGGCCCCAGGTGACCGGGTCACGTGGGGTCACCGGCCCCAGGTGACCGGGTCACGTGGGGTCACCGGCCCCAGGTCAGCGGGTCACGTGGGGACACCGGCCCCAGGTCAGCGGGTCACGTGGGGACACCGGCCCCAGGTAACCAAGGCAGGTCGGGACCCAGCCCGGGTCCCCGGGACGGGTTTTTACCCCAGCCGCAGATCACCGGGTCCTGTCGGGTCCCCAGCCCGGGTCCCCTGGACAGGTCGATAACCCGGCCCCAGGTCACCCGGTCATCTCGCGCACCCGGCCTGGTTCCCAGGTTCCGATGACCACCCCGGCCGCAGGACTCCGGGTCACGTGGGGACACCGGCCCCAGGTCAGAGGGTCACGTGGGGACCCCAGACCCAGGTCACCTGGTCATGTGTGGTACCCAGCCTGGTTCCCAGGTTCCGATGACCACCCCGGCACCAGGACCCCGGGTCCCGTGGGGACACCGGCCCCAGGTGACCGGG
Source organism: Somateria mollissima (assembly GCA_951411735.1). Lineage (NCBI taxonomy): Eukaryota > Metazoa > Chordata > Aves > Anseriformes > Anatidae > Somateria > Somateria mollissima. The sequence goes on from CATOCB010000193.1 coordinate 465,029, forward strand.
TCACGTGGGGTCACCGGCCCCAGGTCAGCGGGTCACGGGGGGTCACCGGCCCCAGGTCAGCGGGTCACGTGGGGACACCGGCCCCAGGTCAGAGGGTCACGTGGGGACACCGGCCCCAGGTAACCGGGTCACGTGGGGACACCGGCCCCAGGTCAGCGGGTCACGTGGGGACACCGGCCCCAGGTAACCAAGGCAGGTCGGGACCCAGCCCGGGTCCCCGGGACGGGTTTTTACCCCAGCCGCAGATCACCGGGTCCTGTCGGGTCCCCGGCCCGGGTCCCCTGGACAGGTCGATAACCCGGCCCCAAGTCACCCGGTCATCTCGCGCACCCGGCCTGGTTCCCAGGTTCCGATGACCACCCCGGCACCAGGACTCCGGGTCACGTGGGGACACCGGCCCCAGGTCAGAGGGTCACGTGGGGTCACCGGCCCCAGGTCAGCAGGTCACGTGGGGACCCCGGTCCCAGGTCACCGGATCACGTGGGGTCACCGGCCCCAGGTGACCGGGTCACGTGGGGTCACCGGCCCCAGGTCAGCGGGTCACGTGGGGTCACCGGCCCCAGGTCAGCGGGTCATGTCGGGACCCAGCCCGGGTCCCCGGGACGGGTTTTTACCCCAGCCGCAGATCACCGGGTCCTGTCGGGTCCCCGGCCCGGGTCCCCTGGACAGGTCGGCACCCCGGCCCCGGGTCACGGGGTCATGTCGGGTCGCTGTCCCGGGTACCAGTGTCAGGTGACCACCCCGGCCCCGGGAGACGGAGTCATACCGGGTCCCCGGCCCGGGTCCCCGGGTTGCATCGGGACAAAAGCACCGGATCACTGGATAACGTGGGGGCCCGGGCCCGGGTCCCCGGGTTGCATCGGGACACCAGCGAAGGACCACCGGGTCCTGTCGGGTCCCCGGCCCGGGTCCCCTGGACAGGTCGTTAACCCGGCCCCAGGTCACCGGGTCATGTCGCGCACCCGGCCTGGTTCCCAGGTTCCGATGACCACCCCGGCACCAGGACTCCGGGTCACGTGGGGACACCGGCCCCAGGTGACCGGGTCACGTGGGGTCACCGGCCCCAGGTCAGCGGGTCACGTGGGGACCCCGGACCCAGGTCACCGGATCACGTGGGGTCACCGGCCCCAGGTGACCAGGTCACGTGGGATCACCGGCACCAGGTCAGCGGGTCACGTGGGGACACCGGCCCCAGGTGACCGGGTCACGTGGGGACACCAGCCCCAGGTCAGAGGGTCACGTGGGGACACCGGCCCCAGGTCACCGGGTCACGTGGGGTTACCGGCCCCAGGTCAGCGGGTCACGTGGGGACACCGGCCCCAGGTGACCAGGTCACGTGGGGTCACCGGCCCCAGGTCAGAGGGTCACGTGGGGACACCGGACCCAGGTGACCGGGTCACGTGGGGACACCGGCCCCAGGTCAGAGGGTCACGTGGGGTCACCGGCCCCAGGTGACCGGGTCACGTGGGGTCACCAGCCCCAGGTCAGAGGGTCATGTGGGGACACCGGCCCCAGGTGACCGGGTCACGTGGGGACACCAGCCCCAGGTCAGCGGGTCACGTGGGGACCCCGGACCCAGGTCACCTGGTCATGTGTGGTACCCAGCCTGGTTCCCAGGTTCCGATGACCACCCCGGCACCAGGACCCCGGGTCCCGTGGGGACCCCGGCCCCAGGTGACCGGGTCACGTGGGGTCACCGGCCCCAGGTCAGCGGGTCACGTGGGGTCACCGGCCCCAGGTCAGCGTGTCACGTGGGGACACCGGCCCCAGGTCAGCGGGTCACGTGGGGACACCGGCCCCAGGTCAGCGGGTCACGTGGGGACACCGGCCCCAGGTAACCAAGGCAGGTCGGGACCCAGCCCGGGTCCCCGGGACGGGTTTTTACCCCAGCCGCAGATCACCGGGTCCTGTCGGGTCCCCGGCCCGGGTCCCCTGGACAGGTCGATAACCCGGCCCCAGGTCACTCGGTCATCTCGCGCACCCGGCCTGGTTCCCAGGTTCCGATGACCACCCCGGCCGCAGGACTCCGGGTCACGTGGGGACACCGGCCCCAGGTCAGAGGGTCACGTGGGGACCCCGGACCCAGGTCACCTGGTCATGTGTGGTACCCAGCCTGGTTCCCAGGTTCCGATGACCACCCCGGCACCAGGACCCCGGGTCCCGTGGGGACCCCGGCCCCAGGTGACCGGGTCACGTGGGGTCACCGGCCCCAGGTCAGCGGGTCACGTGGGGACACCGGCCCCAGGTCAGCGGGTCACGTGGGGACACCGGCCCCAGGTAACCAAGGCAGGTCGGGACCCAGCCCGGGTCCCCGGGACGGGTTTTTACCCCAGCCGCAGATCACCGGGTCCTGTCGGGTCCCCGGCCCGGGTCCCCTGGACAGGTCGATAACCCGGCCCCAGGTCACCCGGTCATCTCGCGCACCCGGCCTGGTTCCCAGGTTCCGATGACCACCCCGGCCGCAGGACTCCGGGTCACGTGGGGACACCGGCCCCAGGTCAGAGGGTCACGTGGGGACCCCGGACCCAGGTCACCTGGTCATGTGTGGTACCCAGCCTGGTTCCCAGGTTCCGATGACCACCCCGGCACCAGGACCCCGGGTCCCGTGGGGACCCCGGCCCCAGGTGACCGGGTCATGTGGGGTCACCGGCCCCAGGTCAGCGGGTCACGGGGGGTCACCGGCCCCAGGTCAGCGGGTCACGTGGGGACACCGGCCCCAGGTCAGAGGGTCACGTGGGGACACCGGCCCCAGGTAACCGGGTCACGTAGGGACACCGGCCCCAGGTCAGCGGGTCACGTGGGGACACCGGCCCCAGGTAACCAAGGCAGGTCGGGACCCAGCCCGGGTCCCCGGGACGGGTTTTTACCCCAGCCGCAGATCACCGGGTCCTGTCGGGTCCCCGGCCCGGGTCCCCTGGACAGGTCGATAACCCGGCCCCAAGTCACCCGGTCATCTCGCGCACCCGGCCTGGTTCCCAGGTTCCGATGACCACCCCGGCACCAGGACTCCGGGTCACGTGGGGACACCGGCCCCAGGTCAGAGGGTCACGTGGGGTCACCGGCCCCAGGTCAGAGGGTCACGTGGGGACCCCGGCCCCAGGTCACCGGATCACGTGGGGTCACCGGCCCCAGGTGACCGGGTCACGTGGGGACACCAGCCCCAGGTCACCGGGTCACGTGGGGTCACCGTCCCCAGGTGACCGGGTCACGTGGGGACACCGGCCCCAGGTGACCAGGTCACGTGGGGTCACCGGCCCCAGGTCAGAGGGTCACGTGGGGACACCGGCCCCAGGTGACCGGGTCACGTGGGGACACCAGCCCCAGGTCAGAGGGTCACGTGGGGACCCCGGACCCAGGTCACCTGGTCATGTGTGGTACCCAGCCTGGTTCCCAGGTTCCGATGACCACCCCGGCACCAGGACCCCGGGTCCCGTGGGGACACCGGCCCCAGGTGACCGGGTCACGTGGGGTCACCGGCCCCAGGTGACCGGGTCACGTGGGGTCACCGGCCCCAGGTCAGCGGGTCACGTGGGGACACCGGCCCCAGGTCAGCGGGTCACGTGGGGACACCGGCCCCAGGTAACCAAGGCAGGTCGGGACCCAGCCCGGGTCCCCGGGACGGGTTTTTACCCCAGCCGCAGATCACCGGGTCCTGTCGGGTCCCCAGCCCGGGTCCCCTGGACAGGTCGATAACCCGGCCCCAGGTCACCCGGTCATCTCGCGCACCCGGCCTGGTTCCCAGGTTCCGATGACCACCCCGGCCGCAGGACTCCGGGTCACGTGGGGACACCGGCCCCAGGTCAGAGGGTCACGTGGGGACCCCAGACCCAGGTCACCTGGTCATGTGTGGTACCCAGCCTGGTTCCCAGGTTCCGATGACCACCCCGGCACCAGGACCCCGGGTCCCGTGGGGACACCGGCCCCAGGTGACCGGGTCACGTGGGGTCACCGGCCCCAGGTCAGCGGGTCACGGGGGGTCACCGGCCCCAGGTCAGCGGGTCACGTGGGGACACCGGCCCCAGGTCAGAGGGTCACGTGGGGACACCGGCCCCAGGTAACCGGGTCACGTGGGGACACCGGCCCCAGGTCAGCGGGTCACGTGGGGACACCGGCCCCAGGTAACCAAGGCAGGTCGGGACCCAGCCCGGGTCCCCGGGACGGGTTTTTACCCCAGCCGCAGATCACCGGGTCCTGTCGGGTCCCCGGCCCGGGTCCCCTGGACAGGTCGATAACCCGGCCCCAAGTCACCCGGTCATCTCGCGCACCCGGCCTGGTTCCCAGGTTCCGATGACCACCCCGGCACCAGGACTCCGGGTCACGTGGGGACACCGGCCCCAGGTCAGAGGGTCACGTGGGGTCACCGGCCCCAGGTCAGCAGGTCACGTGGGGACCCCGGTCCCAGGTCACCGGATCACGTGGGGTCACCGGCCCCAGGTGACCGGGTCACGTGGGGTCACCGGCCCCAGGTCAGCGGGTCACGTGGGGTCACCGGCCCCAGGTCAGCGGGTCATGTCGGGACCCAGCCCGGGTCCCCGGGACGGGTTTTTACCCCAGCCGCAGATCACCGGGTCCTGTCGGGTCCCCGGCCCGGGTCCCCTGGACAGGTCGGCACCCCGGCCCCGGGTCACGGGGTCATGTCGGGTCGCTGTCCCGGGTACCAGTGTCAGGTGACCACCCCGGCCCCGGGAGACGGAGTCATACCGGGTCCCCGGCCCGGGTCCCCGGGTTGCATCGGGACAAAAGCACCGGATCACTGGATAACGTGGGGGCCCGGGCCCGGGTCCCCGGGTTGCATCGGGACACCAGCGAAGGACCACCGGGTCCTGTCGGGTCCCCGGCCCGGGTCCCCTGGACAGGTCGTTAACCCGGCCCCAGGTCACCGGGTCATGTCGCGCACCCGGCCTGGTTCCCAGGTTCCGATGACCACCCCGGCACCAGGACTCCGGGTCACGTGGGGACACCGGCCCCAGGTGACCGGGTCACGTGGGGTCACCGGCCCCAGGTCAGCGGGTCACGTGGGGACCCCGGACCCAGGTCACCAGATCACGTGGGGTCACCGGCCCCAGGTGACCGGGTCACGTGGGGACACCGGCCCCAGGTGACCGGGTCACGTGGGGACACCGGCCCCAGGTGACCAGGTCACGTGGGATCACCGGCCCCAGGTCAGAGGGTCACGTGGGGACACCGGCCCCAGGTGACCAGGTCACGTGGGGACACCAGCCCCAGGTCAGAGGGTCACGTGGGGACCCCGGACCCAGGTCACCTGGTCATGTGTGGTACCCAGCCTGGTTCCCAGGTTCCGATGACCACCCCGGCACCAGGACCCCGGGTCCCGTGGGAACCCCGGCCCCAGGTGACCGGGTCACGTGGGGTCACCGGCCCCAGGTCAGCGGGTCACGTGGGGTCACCGGCCCCAGGTCAGCGGGTCACGTGGGGACACCGGCCCCAGGTCAGCGGGTCACGTGGGGTCACCGGCCCCAGGTCAGCGGGTCACGTGGGGACACCGGCCCCAGGTAACCAAGGCAGGTCGGGACCCAGCCCGGGTCCCCGGGACGGGTTTTTACCCCAGCCGCAGATCACCGGGTCCTGTCGGGTCCCCGGCCCGGGTCCCCTGGACAGGTCGATAACCCGGCCCCAGGTCACCCGGTCATCTCGCGCACCCGGCCTGGTTCCCAGGTTCCGATGACCACCCCGGCCGCAGGACTCCGGGTCACGTGGGGACACCGGCCCCAGGTCAGAGGGTCACGTGGGGACCCCGGACCCAGGTCACCTGGTCATGTGTGGTACCCAGCCTGGTTCCCAGGTTCCGATGACCACCCCGGCACCAGGACCCCGGGTCCCGTGGGGACCCCGGCCCCAGGTGACCGGGTCACGTGGGGTCACCGGCCCCAGGTCAGCGGGTCACGGGGGGTCACCGGCCCCAGGTCAGCGGGTCACGTGGGGACACCGGCCCCAGGTCAGAGGGTCACGTGGGGACACCGGCCCCAGGTCAGCGGGTCACGTGGGGACACCGGCCCCAGGTAACCAAGGCAGGTCGGGACCCAGCCCGGGTCCCCGGGACGGGTTTTTACCCCAGCCGCAGATCACCGGGTCCTGTCGGGTCCCCGGCCCGGGTCCCCTGGACAGGTCGATAACCCGGCCCCAAGTCACACGGTCATCTCGCGCACACGGCCTGGTTCCCAGGTTCCGATGACCACCCCGGCACCAGGACTCCGGGTCACGTGGGGACACCGGCCCCAGGTCAGAGGGTCACGTGGGGTCACCGGCCCCAGGTCAGCGGGTCACGTGGGGACCCCGGCCCCAGGTCACAGGATCACGTGGGGTCACCGGCCCCAGGAGACCGGGTCACGTGGGGACACCGGCCCCAGGTCACCGGGTCACGTGGGGTCACCGTCCCCAGGTGACCGGGTCACGTGTGGACACCGGCCCCAGGTGACCGGGTCACGTGGGGTCACCGTCCCAAGGTGACCGGGTCACGTGGGGACACCGGCCCCAGGTGACCGGGTCACGTGGGGTCACCGGCCCCAGGTGACCGGGTCACGCGGGGTCACCGGCCCCAGGTGACCGGGTCACGTGGGGTCACCGGCCCTAGGTGACCGGGTCACGTGGGGTCACCGGCACCAGGTCAGCGGGTCACGTGGGGACACCGGCCCCAGGTGACCGGGTCACGTGGGGACACCGGCCCCAGGTGACCGGGTCACGTGGGGTCACCGGCCCCAGGTCAGCGGGTCACATGGGGTCACCGGCCCCAGGTGACCGGGTCACGTGGGGTCACCGGCCCCAGGTCAGCGGGTCACGTCGGGACACTTGCCCCAGGTGACCGGGTCACGTGGGGACACCGGCCCCAGTTGACCGGGTCACGTGGGGTCACCGGCCCCAGGTCAGCGGGTCACGTGGGGACACCGGCCCCAGGTGACCGGGTCACGTGGGGTCACCGACCGCAGGTCAGCGGGTCACGTGGGGTCACCGGTCCCAGGTCAGCGGGTCACGTGGGGACACCGGCCCCAGGTGACCGGGTCACGTGGGGTCACCGGACCCAGGTGACCGGGTCACGTGGGGACACCGGCCCCAGGTGACCGGGTCACGTGGGGTCACCGGTCTCAGGTGACCGGGTCACGTGGGGTCACCGGCCCCTGGTGACCGGGTCACGTGGGGTCACCGGCCCCAGGTGACCGGGTCACGTGGGGACACCGGCCCCAGGTGACCGGGTCACGTGGGGTCACCTGCCCCAGGTCAGCGGGTCACGTGGGGACCCCGGCCCCAGGTCAGCGGGTCACGTGGGGACACCGGCCCCAGGTGACCGGGTCACGTGGGGACACCGGCCCCAGGTCAGAGGGTCACGTGGGGACCCCGGACCCAGGTCACCTGGTCATGTGTGGTACCCAGCCTGGTTCCCAGGTTCCGATGACCTCCCCGGCACCAGGACCCCGGGTCCCGTGGGGACCCCGGCCCCAGGTGACCGGGTCACGTGGGGTCACCGGCCCCAGGTCAGCGGGTCACGTGGGGTCACCGGCCCCAGGTCAGCGGGTCACGTGGGGACACCGGCCCCAGGTCAGCGGGTCACGTGGGGACACCGGCCCCAGGTAACCAAGGCAGGTCGGGACCCAGCCCGGGTCCCCGGGACGGGTTTTTACCCCAGCCGCAGATCACCGGGTCCTGTCGGGTCCCCGGCCCGGGTCCCATGCACAGGTCGATAACCCGGCCCCAGGTCACCCGGTCATCACGCGCACCCGGCCTGGTTCCCAGGTTCCGATAACCACCCCGGCACCAGGACTCCGGGTCACGTGGGGACACCGGCCCCAGGTCACCGGGTCACGTGGGGTCACCGTCCCCAGGTCAGCAGGTCACGTGGGGACCCCGGACCCAGGTCACCTGGTCATGTGTGGTACCCAGCCTGGTTCCCAGGTTCCGATGACCACCCCTGCCCCAGGACCCCGGGTCCCGTGGGGACCCCGGCCCCAGGTGACCGGGT
>CATOCB010000194.1:0-16438 GCA_951411735.1 Somateria mollissima
AAGAGGAAATGGGGGGGTGTTGGGGGCACTTCCGGGGGGCTTGGGGCGATTTGGGGGAATTTGGGGCGATTTCGGGGCAGATCGGCGCCTCCACGGAGACAAAATGGCGGCCGCCGGGCGCCCCCCCGGCCTACATTTCCCGTCGTGCCCCGCGCGCCCCTTTTCCCGCTCAGCGCCTACAACTCCCGGCACGCCCCGCGCGCCGCACTACAGCTCCCAGCGTGCCCCGCGCGGCCCCTGCCCCGCTCCCGACGTGCTCCGCGCGCTGCCGCCGGTGGCGGCCACGGTGAGGGGGGGCGGCGGCGCCGGGAGGGGGCGGGGAGGGACCGGGGGGGGGCCGGGACCGGAGGGGGGGGGCCATAAAGCCTCGGGGGGGGCCCCGGCCGCCTTTTTCCTGCCCTGGAGGCACCAAAACGCCAGAAACCGCCCCAAAATGCGCCAAAATCGCCCCAAAATTGCCCCACCCCCCCCAAACTCCCCCCAAATCGCCCCAAACTGCCTCAAAATCGCCCCCAAGCCCCTCCCAAATGGCTCCAACCGCCGCTTTCCCCCAAAAATCCTCCCCAAGGCCCCAGCTTTCCCTCAAACAGCCCCAAAGTGCCCCGCCCCCCTCCCAACCATCCAAAAATCCCCGATCTGCCCCCAAAAGCCCCAAATTCGCCCCAAATCCATCTCTAATCCTCCTCAGTCACCCCAAATCCTCCCCCATCACCCCAAAACGCCCCTCAATCACCCCAAATCCCCCCCAGTGCCCTCAATCGCTCCACATCTCCCCCCAATACCCCCAAATCCCCCTCTAACCTCCCCCAAAAAGCCCCAAATCCCCCCAAATCCCCCCAAATCCCCCTGTAACCCCTCCCAATCACCCCAAATCCCCTCCTAACCCCTTTTTCTCATTATAGGGCCGCCATGGGGCTGAAGCCCTGGCAGAAAGCCCTGTTCCCCCTGCGCTCGGTGGGGGCCGTGGTGCCCAAAAACCCCCAAATATCCCCAGTAAAACCCCCAAACACTCCCAAATCCCCCTCTAATCCCCCCAAATCCCCCTCTAACCTTCCTCAATCACCCCAAAACCCCCTCGTCTCATTTTAGGGCTGCCATGGGGCTGAAGCCCTGGCAGAAGACCCTGTTCCCCCTGTGCTCGGTGGGGGCCGTGGTGCCCCCAAAGCCCCCCAAATGCCCCCAAATCCCCTCCTAACCCCCCCAAATCCCCTCCTAACCCCCCCGAATCCCCTCCTAACCCCCCCAAATCCCCTCCTAACCCCTTCCTAACCCCTTTTTCTCGTTGTAGGGCTGCCATGGGGCTGAAGCCCTGGCAGAAGGCCCTGTTCCCCCTGTGCTCGGTGGGCACCATGGTGCCCCAAAAACCCCAAATATCCCAAATATCCCCTGTAAACCCCCCAAACTCCCCCAAATCCCCCTCTATTGTCCCCAAATCCCCTCCTAACCCTCTCCTAACCCCTTTTTTCTCATTATAGGGCCGCCATGGGGCTGAAGCCCTGGCAGAAGGCCCTGTTCCCCCTGCACTCAGTGGGGGCTGTGGTGCCCCCAAAGCCCCCCAAATGCCCCCAAATCCCCTCCTAACCCCCCCAAATCCCCTCCTAACCCCCTCCTAACCCTTTTTCCCGTTGTAGGGCCGCCATGGGGCTGAAGCCCTGGCAGAAGGCCCTGTTCCCGCTGCGCTCGGTGGGCGCCGTGGTGCGGCTGTTCGAGGCGGAGCTGCGGCAGCCGGAGCCGGACCTGGTGCTGCTGTCGCTGGTGCTGGGCTTCGTGGAGCATTTCCTGGCCGTCAACCGCGTGCTGCCCACCAACGTCCCGGGGCTCAGCTTCGAGGCGCGCCCCGGCCCCGAGCCGCAGACCCTGGCCTACTTCCCGGTGGCCGAGCTGTCCATCGTGGCCGCCCTCTACGCCCGCTTCACGGCGCAGATCCGGGGGGCCGTGGACCTCTCCCTCTACCCGCGCCCCGACGGCTTCTCCTCCCGCGAGCTGGTGCGCAAGGTGGCCGACGTCATCTGGAACAGCCTCAGCCGCTCCTACTTCAAGGACCGGGCCCACATCCAGTCCCTCTTCAGCTTCATCACCGGTGAGGGGGGGGGAGACGGGACCCCCCTGGGGCTCGGGGTGCCCACGGGGGATGCCCTGGGGTCCCTGGGGTCCCTGTAGGGGATGCGTCACAGGACCCAGGGTCCCTTTGGGGCTCTCCTGTGGACCTTGGGGCTGCCCTGTGGGGCTTAGGGTGCCCCTGGGGGATGCCCCGGGGTCCTTGGGGTCCCCTAGGGGCTCTCCAATGCTCCTTAGGGTCCCCTTGGGGCTCAGGGTCCCCCTGTGGGATGCCCTGTGGTCCCTGGGGTCCCTTTGGGGGATGCCCCGTGGTCATTGGGATCCCCTTGGGGGATGCCCTGGGGTCCCATTGGGGGGTGCCCCGTAGTCATTGGGGTCCCCTTGGGGCTCCCCCCCACTCCTTGGGGTCCCTTTGGGGGCTCCCCCATCTCCTTGGGGTCCCCTTGGGGGCTCTCCCCTGGCCCCTGGGGTCCCTTTGGGTCCTCCCCCAGTTCCTTGGGGTCCCTTTGGGGCTGCCCTGGGGGGGCTCTGGGCTCTCCCCTGCTCCTTGGGGTCCCTTTGAGGCTGCCCTGGGGTCCCTTCGGGGCTCCCCCAGCTTCTTGGGGTCCCTTTGGGGCTGCCCCACTGCATCTGGGGGGGCTCTGGGCTGCCCCCTGGCCCTTAGGATCCCTTTGGGGTCCTCCCCCAGTTCCTTGGGGTCCCTTTGGGTCCTCCCCATGGCCCTTGGGGTCCCTTTGGGGCTGTCCTGGGGGGGCTCTGGGCTGCCCCCAACTCCTTGGGGTCCCCTTGGGGTCTGCCCCATGGCCCTTGTGTTCCCTTTGGGTCCTCCCCCATCTCCTTGGGGTCCCTTTGCAGCCCCCCAACGCCCCCCACCCTCTCTGTACCCCCCCCCTCCCCGTTTCCCCCCTCCCCGTCCCCGTTCCCCCCCCAGGCACGAAGCTGGACAGCTCGGGGGTGGCGTTCGCGGTGGTGGGGGCGTGCCAGGCGCTGGGGCTGCGGGACGTGCACTTGGCCCTGTCCGAGGACCACGCCTGGGTGGTGTTCGGCCGGGGGGGCGAGCAGACGGCCGAGGTCACCTGGCACGGAAAGGGCAACGAGGACCGGCGCGGGCAGACCGTGCACGCCGGCGTGGCCGAGAGGGTGAGGGGGCGCCGGGGGGGGGCTCGGGGGGGGGTTGAGGGGGGAAAGGGGGGGTCTTGGGGGGGTGCTGGGGGTGCTGGGGTGAGGGATGGGGTCCTGTCCCCCTTTGTGTCCCCCCTCGGTGTCTCCTGGTGATGTGCCCGCTGCTTTTTGTGCTGCGCCCCGATGATGTCCCCATCGACGCCCCCAGTGTACCCCAAAAATGTTCCCATAAGTGTCCCCATTGCACCCCAATAACGTCCCCATTGGTGTCCCCACTGTACCCCATTAATGTCCCTGTAACTGCCCCCATTGTACCCCAATAATGTCCTCATTGGTGTCCCCACTGTGCCCCAAAAACATTCCCATAAGTGTCCCCATTTTACCCCAGTAATGTCCCCATTAATGCCCCCATCAATGTCCCCACTGGCCCCCAGTAACGTCCCCATTGGTGTCCTTGGTGTCCCCCAATGTCCCCGTTGGTGTCTCCACTGTCCCCCGAAGATGTTCCCATAAGCGTTTTTACCCCATTTTACCCCAATAACTTACTCCTTGTACCCCATTAATGTCCTCGTTAGCGTCCCCAGTGCCATCCCCTTGATGTCCCCCAAAGATGTCCCCAATGATGTCCCTGCTGTCCCCCACTGATGTCCCCACCAGCGTCCCTCCTGTCCCCCTGGTGTCCCCAATGTCCCCCCTGTCCCTGCGGTGTCCCCAATGTCCCCGCGGTGTCCCCAATGTCCCCACTGTCCCCACTGTCCCCCCGCTGACCCCTGATGTCCCCAATGTCCCCCTGGTGTCCCCAATGTCCCCCCTGTCCCTGCTGTCCCCTGATGTCCCTAATGTCCCTCTGATGTCCCCAATGTCCCTCCTCCCCCCGCTGACCCCTGATGTCCCCAATGTCCCCCTGCTGTCCCCCCTCCCCCTGCTGTCCCCCCGCTGTCCCCGCTGTCCCCTGACGCCCCCGTGTCCCCCCCCGCAGAGCTGGCTGTACCTGAAGGGCTCGTACCTGCGCTGCACGCGCCACATGGAGGTGGCCTTCATGGTGTGCGCCATCAACCCCTCCATCGACCTGCACACCGACAGCCTCGAGCTGCTGCAGCTCCAGCAGGTGGGGGCCGGGGGCTGGCACAGCGTGGGGCAGGCTGTGGGGCAGGCTATGGGGCAGGATATGGGGCTGGCTGTGGGGCTGGCACAACGTGGGGCAGGCTATGGGGCAGGATATGGGGCTGGCTGTGGGGCTGGCACAACGTGGGGCAGGCTATGGGGCAGGATATGGGGCTGGCTGTGGGGCTGGCACAACGTGGGGCAGGCTATGGGGCAGGCTATGGGGCTGGCTATGGGGCTGGCACGCTATGGGGCAGGCACAGCGTGGGGCAGGCTATGGGGCTGGCCATGGGGCTGGCAGGCTGTGGGGCACGCTGTGGGGTTCACCATGGGGCATGCTGTGGGGCAGGCTATGGGGCTGGGAGAACATGGGGTGTGTTGTGGGGCACACTGTGGGGCTGGCACACCATGGGGCACGCTGTGGGGCTGGCATGCTGTGGAGTGTGCCATGGGGTGTGCTATGGGGCACACTGTGGGGTGTGCTATGGGGCTGGTGTGCTGTGGGGCATGCCGTGAGGCTGGCACACCGTGGGGTGTGCTATGGGGCACGCCATGGGGCTGACATGCTATGGGGCACACTATGGGGCCCGCTGTGGGGCAGGCACTCTATGGGGTGTGCTATGGGGCTGGTACACCATGGGGCGCGCTATGGGGCACAGCATGGGGCTGACACACTATGGGTCACGCTATGGGGCATCCTATGGGTCTGGCGTGCTATGGGGCGCGCTATGGGGCCCGCCGTGGGGCGCCCCCCAACCCCATCTCCCCCCTTAGCGCCTGCTGTGGCTGCTGTACGACATGGGGCACCTGGAGCGGTGAGTAGTGGGGGGGGGACACACCGGGATGGGGGGGGGGGTAAAATCCCACCCACCCCCCCCCCCTCCCGCTATGGGGCCGGCCCCACAGCGCCGTGGGGCTGAGGCCGCCCCCTCCCCACGCAGCTACCCCATGGCCCTGGGCAACCTGGCCGACCTGGAGGAGCTGGAGCCCACCCCGGGCCGCCCGGACCCCCTCACCCTCTACCACAAGGTAAAACGGGGGGGCCGAGGGGGCCGGGGGGGGCCGGGGGGGGGCGATACGGGGTCACAGCCCCCCCCCCTGCCCCCCCCCCGGCCCCACAGGGCATCCTGTCGGCACGGACCTACTACAACAACGAGCACATCTACCCCTACATGTACCTGGCCGGGTACCACTGCCGCAACAAGAACGTCAAGGAGGCGCTGGAGGCCTGGGCAGACACCGCCACCGTCATCCAGGAGTGAGGGGGGGCAAGGGGGGGGCGCGGGGGGGTCTTTAGGGGGTCCCGGGGGTGGTGTGGGGTCCTGTTTTATATGGGGTCGCTGTAGGGTTTGGGGTTTCCGTGGGGCAGTGCGCTGTGGTTGGGTTTTGGTTGTCCTTGTTGTCATTTGGGGGGGTTGTGGGGTGCCCCCCCCCTGGTTTTTAGGGTCCTGGGGGGGTCCCGGGGGGGTCCTGGGGGTAAGGGGGGCTCATTTTTTTTATGGGGTCACCATAGGGCTTTGGCATTTCATGGGTCAACGCTCCATGGTTGGGTTTTGGTTGTCCTTGTTGCCATTTGGGGGGGTTGTGGGGTGCCCCCCCCCGGTTTATAGGGTCCTGGGGGGGTCCTGGGGGCAGGGGGGGGCCCATTTTTTTATGGGGTCGCCATAGGGATTGGGCTTTCCATGGCTCAACGCGCCGCGGTTGGGTTTTGGTTGTCCTTGTTGCCATTTGGGGGGGGCTTATGTGGGACCCTCCCGGTTGTGGGGTGCCCCCCCTGTTTTTTAGGGTCCTGGGGGGGTCCTGGGGAGGTCCCAGGGGCAGGGGGGGGCCCCTATTTTATATGGGGTCGCTGTAGGGCTTTGGCTTTCCATGGGTCAACGCGCCACGGTTGGGTCTTGGTTGCCCCCATCCCCATTTGGAGGCCTCGTAGCCCCCCCCCCCTGCTTTGTATCCCCTCCCCCTCGGTCCGTAGCCCCCCCCTCACTAATTAACGCCCCCCCCCAGCTATAATTACTGCCGGGAGGACGAGGAGATCTACAAGGAGTTCTTCGACGTGGCCAACGACGTCATCCCCAACCTGCTCAAGGAGGCGGCCAACGCGGCCGAGCCCCCCGGGGACGCTGACGGCGCCGAGGTGGGGGGGGTTTGGGGTGCCCCCCCCCCAATAACACCCGGATCCGCCCCATTAACACCCAGACCCCCCCCAATAGCACCCGGACCCCCCCCCCCAATAGCACCGGGACCCCCCCCAAATAACATCCAGACCCCCCCCAATAACACCCGGACACTGCCAATAGCACCCGGACCCCCCCCAAATAGCACCTGGCCCCCCCCCCAATAGCACCCGGACCCCCCCCCCAATAGCACCCGGACCCCCCCCCAAATAGCACCCGGACCCCCCCCAAATAGCACCCGGACCCCCCCCAAATAGCACCCGGACCCCCCCCAAATAGCACCCGGACCCCCCCCAAATAGTACCTGGACCCCCCCCAAATAGCACCCAGACCCCCCCCAATAACACCTGGACCCCCCCCAATAACATCCAGACCCCCCCCCAATAACACCCAGACCCCCCCAAATAGCACCCGGATCCCCCCTCCCCCCAATATTTCCTAAATTGCCCCCCCCAGGGTGTGGGGATGGGGCTGGGGGGGGGCAGAGGCCCATTTGGGGGTGGCCCCCCCTGGATTGGGGATTGGGGGGGGTATTTGGGGCGGGGGGGGGTCATATTTAGGGGTTGGGGGCATGTATTTGGGGGGGAGGGCACATATTTGGGGTGTGGGGGCGCATTTTTGGGGTGGGGGGCACGTATTTGGGGCAAGAGGGGGGGCATTTATTTAGGGGTGGGGGCCCTGACCCCTATTTTGGGGTGCCCCTGCAGGAATTCCCTCTTTTGGGGTCCCCCATTTGGGGTTTTCCTGGTTTTGGGGGGGGATTTGGGGGTCTCAGGGGGGCTGGAGCTTTAGGGCCCCCCCCCCCCGACCCCCTCTTATGGGGTCTGTAAGGGGGGGGTCACTTGGGGTGCCCCCCCCCCTTGGGAATCCCCCATTTGGGGTCTCCCCTTTGGGGTTCCCCATCAGGATCCTGCTTTGGGGGGGGATTTAGGGTCTTGGGGGGGGGTCCGAAGCCCCCTCCCTGACCCCCCCCGTGGGGTCTGTAAGGGGGGGGTCATTTGGGGTACCCCCCCCCTTTGGGGTCTCCCCTTCGGGGTTCCCCATCAGGATCCTGCTTTGGGGAGGGGATTCGGGGTCTCGAGGGGGGGTCCGTCTCCCCTTCCGTGACCCCCCCCGTTGTGTGTGCCCCCCCCAGACCCCCCCTTGCCCGGGGGGGGGCTCGGCGCTGCAGGACCCCGAGTGCTTCGCCCACCTCCTGCGCTTCTACGACGGGATCTGCAAGTGGGAGGAGGGCAGCCCCACGCCCGTGCTGCACGTCGGCTGGGCCACCTTCCTCGTGCAGTCCCTCGGCCGCTTCGACGGCCAGGTGGGGGCCGGGGGGGGCTGGGGGGGGCTGGGGGGGGTCATGGGGGGGCCGGGGAGGGGGCTGGGGGGGGTCCTGGAGGGGTTGGAGGGGGTCTTGGGGGGTTTTGGGGTGTCCGAAGTGGGGCTGGGAGCAATGCGATGGGGTCTGGGGGGGCTGGGGAGGCATGGGGGGGTCGGGGGGGGTCATGGGGGGGTTGGGGCTGGGGGCTCTGAAATGGGGCTCTGGGGGGGGGTTTAGGGGGATGGGGGGGGCACGGGGGAGTCAGGGGAGGGGGTTGGGGGGGGGCACGGGGGGGTTGGAGGGGATTTAGGGGGGATTTGGGGGGGGGGGTCCAAAGTAGGGCTGGGGGGGTTGGGAGGGGCTTGGGGGGGAGCCTGACCCCCCCTTGACCTTCTCTGACCCTCACCCTTGACCCCCTGTGACCTCTGACCCCCCCTCATGACCTCTGACCCCCCCGTGACCTCTGACCCCCCCCCCCCCAGGTCCGGCAGCAGGTCCGCCTGGCCCCCCGCTCCCCCCCTCCCGCGGAGGAGGCGGAGGAAGGGGCGGGGCCAGCGGCGGGGGGGGAGGAGCCTCGCGAAGGGCGGCGCCGGGGCCCTCGCCGCGAGTCCCGCCCCGAGGAGCCGGCCCCGCCCCCCAAGCGCGTGCCCGAGCGCCGACGCCCCGCCCCCTGCGGCGCGGCCACGCCCCCTGCGGCCAAGGGGGCGGAGCCGGAGGGGGGCGGGGCTGCAACCGCTGGGAGTGTGGCTGCAGGAGGAGGGGCGGGGCAGGGGGCGGGGCTAGGGGCCCAGGGGGCGGGGCAAGGAGCGGCGGGGGTGGGGCAGGGGGCGGGACAGGGAGCTGCAGGGGCGGGGCTAGGGGCGCAGGGGGCGGGGCTAGGGACTAAAGGGGCGGGGCAAGGGGCTCAAGGAGCAGGGCAAGGGGCTCAAGGGGTGGGGCAGGGGGCGGGGCAAGGAGCGGCGGGGGCGGGGCTAGGGACTAAAGGGGCGGGGTCGGGAGCGAAAGGGGCGGGGCACGGGGCTCCGGGGGCGGGGCTGGGCGCGAAAGGGGCGGGGCAAGCGGCTCAGGGGGCGGCTCAAGGGCTGGGGCAGGGGGCTCCGGGGGGGGGTGGGGCGGGGGCGCAGGGGGGCGGGGGCTCAAGGGGCGGGGCCGAGAGCCGAGGGGGCGGGGCCCGGCTCGCAGGGGGCGGGGCCGGGGGCGGGGCCGTGGCTGTCGTTCCGCAGCGAGAAGATGCGGGGGATGCAGGAGCTGCTGCGCGCCCCCCGCGTCAACTCCAGCGCCATCAAGCTGCAGCTCACGGCACAGTCCCAGGTCCAGCCCCGCCGCCCCCCCCGCGCCGCCCCCAGCGACTACGCCCTCGCCTTCCTCAAGCGGCCCCGGAAGGCGCTCTGAGAGCCCGGGGGGGGCTGGGGGGGGGTCGTGGGGGGGTTATTGGGGGGGGGTTGGGGGGTTATTGGGGGGTATTAGGGGTCGTGCGGGGTGTAGGGGGAGTTATTGGGGGGTTATTGGGGGGTTATGGGGGTCGTGGGGGGTGTAGGGGGAGTTATTGGGGGGTTATTGGGGGGTTATGGGGGTCTTTGATGGGTTATTGGGGGGCTTAGGGGTCGTGGAGGGGATATTTTAAGGGTTTATGGGAGTCATAGAGGGGTTATTGGGGGGCTTAGGGGTCGTGGGGAGGGTGGAGGGGGGTTATTGGGGGGTTATTGGGGGGCTTAGGAGTTGTATGGGGGTTATTGGGGGAGTTATGGGGGGCTTAGGGGTCGTGGGGGGTTATTAGGGAGGTTATTGGGGGGGTTATGGGGGCCGTAGAGGGGTTATTGGGGGGCTTAGTGGTCAAGGGGAGGTTGTGGGGGATTGTGGAGAGGTTCTTGGGGTCATAGGGGGATTATTGGGGGGCTTAGGGGGGTTATTGGGGTCTTAGGGCGTCATGGGGGCATATTGGGGGGCCATGGGGGGTCCTAGAGGGGTAATGAGGGGAGTTATTGGGAGTCTTGGGGGGGTTTGGGGCATCGTAGGGGGGTCGGGGGGGTTATTGGGGGTCAGGGGGTTACAGGGGGGCTACGGGGGGACACGGGGGGGCTATGGGGGGGTTCCAGGGGTCCACAGGGTGCCTCGTGCCTGCTGTGCAGGCTTTACAGACACGGGGGGGCGAATTTATGGGGGTGCCCCCCCCAAAAAATGTGCCTGAACATGTGTGTAACCCCCCAAAACGTGTGTAAATCCCCCCAAAAACTTGTGTACCCCCCCAAACATTGTGTAAACCCCTCAGGGGCGCCCCCCCCCACGCGTGTACCCCCCCCCCCCCAAAAAAAAAAAAAACAAACTGTGCACGCCCCCAGGGGGGGGTCCCTCGTGGGTGTGTGCCCCCAAAACATGCACCCCCCCCAAAAAAAAAAACGTGTCCCCCCAAAATCTGTGTCGCCACGTGTGTGTCTGCCCCCCCCACGCGTGCTCCCCCCCCCCCCCCCAAAAAATCCCCAAATCTCCCCAATGCCCCCCAAAAACCCGTGCGTGTCCCCCCCACGGGGGTGTCCCCACGCGTGTGGCCCCCCCCCAGAGACCCCCCCCAGTGGGTGAGGCCCCGCCCGTGTCCCCACCCCCTCAAAAAAAAAAATCCCCCCAAAAACCCTAAATGCCCCCAAAAACGCGCCCTCCCCTCCCCCACCCCACGCGCGCCCTTCCGGGTGTCCCCACGCGGACCCCACGTGGGCGCCGGCGCCGGCCCCGCCCCCCGCGGCGCAGCCAATGAGCGCTCGCCATTTCGGCCCCGCCCCCTCGCTCGGCGGGAGGGGGAGCGAGGGGGGGGCTTATTTCCCGCCGTGCCCCGCGGCCCGCCCTTTGGCGCGCCGCCACCGCCGCGCCGCAGCCAATGGCGCCGGAGCTCCGCCTGACGTCACGGCCGCCCGCCACGGGGTCTGCCGCGCAGGGCGCGGGGCGGGGCGCAGCCAATCGCGAGGCGCCTCTGCCTCCGCGTCCCGCCCTCCGTTCACCACCCAATCACCTCCCTCGCCCTTCTTTGAGCGACGCCGCGGCGCGCCCAATCCGCTCCCCCCTCGCCTCGCAGCGCCGCCCCGCCTCATGTCCCACCCCCTCCCCAATCAGCGTCGCGCTGCGCTTGACCGACACCCCGCTCCCCCAACCACAGCGCGCGTCTCCTTGAGCGACAGCCCCGCGAGCCAATCGCCGCCCGCAGCGCCGTGAGGCGCCGTGGAAGGTTCGCGAAGCCTCCTCCGGGGCGGCCTCTATGGCGACCGGGGCGAACGCCACGCCGCTCGGCAAGCTCCACCCGCCCCCCCCCGGCCCCCCCGGCCCCCCCCCCACAAGCCCGGCTTCCCGTTACCGCCTCCTCCGCCGCCGCCGCCCCCCCCCGCCGGGCCCCGCCATGGCCGCCGCCGCGTACCCGTTCGCCGCGCTGCCGCCGCCCCCCCCGCCGCCCCCCCCGCCGCCGCCGCCGCCTCAGCCGCAGCCCCCCCAGGCCCAGCCGCCGCCCCCCCCCCCCGCCGCCGCCGCCGCCGCCGCCGCCGGGAGCCGCCGGGGCCGGAGCCGGAGCCGGGGCCGGGGCCGGAGCCGCCCCCCCGCCCCCCCAGGCCTCGTTCGGGCCGTTCCGTTTCCCGTCGCCCCCCCAGGCCGGAGCCGGGCCCCCCCCCACCCCCTCCCGGGGCCGTCGTCGCCGCCCCCCCCCCCTCCCGGGGGGCCGCAGCAGGGCCCGGCCGCCGCCGCCGCCCCTCCCCCCCCGCAGCAGGCGGAGGAGAGCGCGGGAGGGGGCGGCGGGGGGGGAGGAGGGGGCGCCGGGGGGGGCGCCGGGGGGGGGCATGGGGACGGCGGGGGGAGGCCCGGGCATAAGGCGGGGAGGAGGTCGGGTAGGTCGGGGGGGGAACGGGGGTGTCGGGGGGGGGGGGGTGGTGGGGTCTTTGGGGGGGGGTAAAATGGGGGGGAACGGGGTTTTGGGGGGGGCTGAGGGGGTCTTGGGGGGGATGGAGGGGTCTGGGGGGGGTAACGGGGCCTTTGGGGGGGGGTAAAATGGGGTTATTGGGGTCTGGGGGGGGTTAACGGGGTCCGGGGGGGGGGCTGGAGGGGGTAACGGGGTCTTGGGGGCGGGGGGCTTAACGGGGGCCTGAAGGGGTATTGAACGGTATCGGAGGCTGGGCTGGGGGGGGGTGACAAGGTCTTTGGCGGGGGTAGCGGGGGGGCTAGAGGGGGTTGGGGGGGGTAATGGGGTCTTGGGGGGGGGCTGAAGGGGGCTGGGGGGGCTTAACGGGGCTTTTGGGGGGGGGAAACTGGGGGTAATTGGGCCTTGGGGGGAGGTTGGGGGGGGTTAACGGGGTCCTGGGGGGGTAACGGCGGCTTTGGGAAGGGTAACGGAAGCCTGGGGAGGGTTGGGGGGGGGGTTACTGAGCTTTTGGGGGGTGTCTGAGGGGGGTCATGGGGCCCTGGCGGGGTTAATGGGGCTTTAGGGGGGTGGGAACGGGGAGAACTGGGACTTGGGGGGGTGTTAATGGAGTTGGGGGGGGGCAATCGGGGCCAGGGAGGAGGTAACTGGGCCTTGGGCAGGGGGGGTTGCGGGGGCTTTGTGGGGGGGCAGGGGGCGTCTTTTTTTGGGGGGGGGTAACGGGGATCAGGGTACGGGGGGGGGTCGGGGGGACACCGGGGGTAATTGGGCCGGGGGGGGGGATCACGGATTTGGAGGGGGAGAAGGAAGCGGGGGGGGGGGCACAGAGGATTAACGGGGGGGGGGCTGCGGGGGATTAACAGGACGACGGGGGGGGGGGGTCTCACTTGGGCTGGTGCCCCCCCCGCGTGCACGTGCGTGTCCCACGTGCCCCCCCCCCCCCCCCTCCAACTCCCGTTTTTTAATCCCCCCCCCGGTTAATTCCTCCCCCCCCCCGTTTAATTCCCCCCCCCCGCGAGGCCTCCCAAGATGGAGCCCGCCGCCTTCCGCCGCCCGAAATGGAGCCGGGCCCGGCCGCGGCCGTCGCGCGGGGAGGGGGGGGGGGGGGGCGTTTGTTTCCCTTTCCTTTTTCCTGACCCCCCCGCCGTGTGCCCCCCCCCCAGAGTTCCCGAAGAAGCGGAAGCGCAGCCGCTGGAACCAGGACTCCCTGGAGCAGAAGACGGTGATCCCCGGCATGCCCACCGTCATCCCCCCCGGCCTCACCCGCGAGCAGGAGCGAGCCTACATCGGTACGGGGGGGGCGCGGGGGGGGGCTGCGGGGCCGGGGGGGGCACCCCGGGGGGGCTGGGGGGGGGTTAGGGTCACCTACGGGGGCGAACGGCTCCGTGTGGGGGCACTACGAGTCCCGTATAGGGGTGAAAGTGGTTTTGGGGTGAAAACGGACGGTTTTGGGGGTGGAAATGGCCCCGTTTGGGGTGAAAAGGGCCCCGTTTGGGGCTCTGGGGGGGTTGTAGAGGGTCCCAGCTTCGTATGGGGATGGGGTTAGGGGAAAAACGGCTCCGTGTGGGAGCAGAGGGCGTTAAAAGTTCCTTATGGCGTTAGAAGTGGTTTTGGGGTAAAAATGGACACTTTTGGGATAGAAAGGTTTCTTCTGGGGTGAAACCGGCCCCATTTGGGGATTACAGCTCGGTATGGGGCCGGAGTTAAGGGATAACTGGCTCCGTGTGGAAGCAGGGAGCCTTAAAGGTTCCCAAAAGGGTTAAAAGTGATTTAAGGGTGAAATCGGCCACTTTCAGGGCAGAAATGGCCCCATTTGGGGTGAAAACGGCCCTGTTTGGGGTAGGGAGGTTTATAGAGGGGGGTCATGGCTCCGTATGGGACCGGAGTTAGGGGATAAACGGCCCCATATGGGACTGGGGGGGAGGGTTGAAGGTCTCGTATGGGACTGAAAGTCATTTTGGGGTGAAAACGGCCAATTTGGGGGGCTGAACGGCCCAGTTTGGGGCAGAAACAGCTCAATCCGGGGTGAAAAAGGCCCCGTTTGGGGGTTACGGCTCCGTATGGGGCCGGAGTTAGGGGATGGACAGCTCCGTATGGGACGAGGAGGGGTTAAAGGTCCCATGTGGGGCTGAAAGGGGCTTCGGGGTGAAAAGAGCCAATTTTGGGGGCAGAACCATCCCAGTTTGGGGTGAAAACGCCCCCATTTGGGACTCAGAAGGGGATTTGGGGACAGAACGGCTCCGCTTGGGGCTGTTATGAGGCAAAATTGGCTTGATTTGGAGCTGCAAGTTTTAGGATTATTGGAAGGAAACTGCCTAAGTTTGGGGCTGGAAACGTTCAAATTTAGCTGAAAACGGTCAGCTTTATGGCCAAAAATGCTCAATTTGGGGCAGAAACATTGATTATTTACAAAATTCAGTTATTTTACTCCACATAACCCCCAAAATAATTGTTATTTTGGGGGGTAAAAAGGGTCCCGTATGGAGTCAAGATAACAATGACTATTTTTGGGGTCAATTCCACTCCGTTTGGGGCCGTTTCCAGGGCAGACCTGGCTCCGTTTTGGGGCCAGAACGAGCGCTTTTGGGGCCGGGCACGCTCGGCCACTGGGGGGGGTTTGCCGCCGCGGGGGGGCAACCTAACGTCTTGTCTTTTTGGGTGGAAAAAGCTCCAATTCGGGTCGGCGTCGTCGGGGCTGGAGCGAGCCCCCATCGGTCGCGCCGCAAAAATGAATGAATCCTAAAATCCCCCAAACCTAACCCAAAAAAGTAACGGGAATCGCACCGGGGGGGTTGGGGGGGGGCACCACCGAGAATTTGGGGCACGTTTCCCTGATTTTTGGGGCACATTTTCATGCTTTTGGGGGTGCATTTCCTTGATTTTTTGGGGTTCATTTCCCCAGTTTTGGGGGGCGCGTTCCCTCAATTTTTGGGCCCATTTCCCAAATTTTGGGGGCGCGTTCTCTAATTTTGGATGCGTGTCCTTGAATTTTGGGGCATGTTTCCCTGATTTTGAGGTGCAGCCCCTTGAATTTTGGGGCATGTTTCCCTGATTTTTGGGGCATGTTCCCCAGATTTTGGGGACGTGTTCCCTTCTTTTTTTGTGGCCCATTTCCCCCGTTTTTGGGGACATTTCCTCGAATTTTGGGCTGTGTTTCCCCAGATTTTTGGGACCATGTTTGCCTGATTTTGGGGCACGTTCCCTCAGATTTTGGGGTGCGTTCCCCTGATTTTGGGGAACATTCCCCTGATTTCGGGGCCATATTTCTTCAGATTTTTCGGACACCCCCTGGAACCTTGGGCTGTGTTTCCCTTGATTTTTGGGACCACCTTAGCCCGCTTTTTGGGGCGCATTCCCCCCGGTTTTCGCCCCCATTCGCTTGCTGCCCCCCATTCTCGGCGCGTGCCAGCCCCCGCGGGCCGCCCGCCCCCCCCGCAGGCTCCCCGTTGCCCCGTTTTGCCCCCTTTTTACCCCTTTTCTCTCTTTCCTAACCCGGTTTCTTGCAGTGCAACTGCAGATAGAAGACCTGACCCGCAAACTGCGCACGGGAGACCTGGGCATCCCCCCTAACCCTGAGGACAGGTTGGGACCGCGCCGCCCCCGGCCCCGCAGCCGGCACCACAGCCACGCCGCCACCTGGCCCCAGAATTCCCACATTTACCTTGATTTGCCCCATTTCCCCTTTGTGTTTCCTCTTTGCCCCTTAATTTCCATGTTTATCCTTTTATTTTTCATGTGTACCCCTTTGTGTTCTTCATTTCCCTTTTATTTTCGTTTTTTCCCCTCTATTTTCCGTGTTTCCCCCTCTATTTGCCCTTTGTGGTCCTCATATACCCGTTATTTTTATGTTCGCTCCCTATTTTCCATATATATTTGCCTTTTATTTTCTCTGTTTACCCTTTATTTGCCCTATTTCCCTTTTGCATTGCTTCTTCACCCTTTAATTTCCACATTTATCCTTTTATTTGCCCCTTGTGGTCCTTATTTACCCATAATTTTCTGTTGCTCCCTATTTTCCATCTGTATTTGCCCTTTATTTTCTCCATTTACCCTTTGATTTCCACATTTATCCCTTTATTTACCCTATTTGCCCTTTTTGGCCCTCATTTACCCATTATTTTCATGTTTACTCCCTATTTTCCACGTGTATTTGCCCTTTAATTTCCATATTTACCCTTTATTTATCCTATTTGCCCTTTGTGTTCTTCATTTACCCTTTATTTCCCATTTACCATTTATTTTCTGTTTTTAACCCTACGTTTTTCATGCTTACTCTGTATTTTCCCTTTTTAACCCCTTATTTTCCACATTTACTCCTCATTTACTCCTTATTTTCTGTTTTCCCTTTATTTACCCTTTATTTTCCACGTTTACCCTGTATTTGCCCTATTCACTCTTTATTTCCCACATTTAACCCTTTTTTGTTCCTGTTTGCCCTTAATTTTTTACATTTATTCCTTGTTTTCCACTTTCACTCTGTAATTTCCATGTTTACCCTTTATTTTTCACATTTACCCTTTATTTGCCATATTTATCCCTTTTTTGTTCCTGTTTACCCTCTGTTTCCCTGATTGACCCTTTGTATTCCTTATTTACCCTTTATTTTTTCCATATTTACTCTCTAATTGCTTTTTTAACCCCTTATTTTCCACGTTTACTCTTTAATTTCTCTATTTACCCCTTTTTTGTTGCTGTTTACCCTTTCGTTTCCCAGTTTGCTCTTTTTTGTGCTCTTATTTACCCTTTTTTGTACTTTTTTACTCCTTAATTTTTTTCTTTAACCCT
>CATOCB010000195.1:0-39708 GCA_951411735.1 Somateria mollissima
TTTAATTTGGTTACCTGCCTACATTGCTGTTTCCTGGCAGGTCATGGGAAGAAGATTGGCTGGCTTGCGGCCGCTTACGTACACGTGGCTTTTAGGCTGCAGCCAAAGCGTTCCTCTAGATCTGGAAGTTTGAAGATGGTTGGAAAAGCCATCTGAGTGGTTAGAAAGCTGCCTGGCAGAGAAGGACCTGGGGAGTACTGGTGGCTAGTCGACTGAATATGAGCCAGCAGTGTGCCCAGGTGGCCAAGAAGGCCAACAGCATCCTGGCTCGTATAAGAAACAGCGTGGCCAGCAGGACTAAGGAAGCGATTGTCCCCCTGTACTTGGCTCTGGTGAGGCTGCAGCCCAAGTACTGTGTTATACCTTAAAGGAGGCTGTAGCGAGGTGGGGGGTTGGTCTGTTCTCCCACGTGCCTGGTGACAGGACGAGGGGGGGAATGGGCTTAAGTTGCTCCAGGGGAGTTTTAGGCTGGATGTTAGGAAGAACTTCTTTACCGAAAGGGTTGTTAGACATTGGAACAGGCTGCCCAGGGAAGTGGTGGAGTCACCATCCCTGGAAGTCTTTAAAAGACGTTTAGGTGTAGAGCTTAGGGATATGGTTTAGTGGGGACTGTTAGCGTTAGGTCAGAGGTTGGACTCGATGATCTTGAGGTCTCTTCCAACCTAGAAAATTCTGTGATTCTGTGATTCAGTGCTGGGCCCCCTCGCTACAAGAAGGATATTGAGGGGCTCCCGTGAGTCCAGGGAAGGGCAACAAAGCTGGTGAGGGATCTGGAGAACAAGCCTTATGAGGAGCGGCTGAGGGAGCTGGGATTGTTCAGCCTGGAGAAAAGGAGGCTCAGGGGGCGACCTTATCGCACTCTACAGGTACCTTACAGGAGGCTGTAGCGAGGTGGGGGGTTGGTCTATTCTCACATGTGCCTGGTGATAGGATGAGGGGGGAATGGGCTAAAGTTGCACCAGGGGAGGTTTAGGTTGGGTGTTAGGAAGAACTTCTTCACCAAAAGGATTGTTAGGCATTGGAACGGGGCTGCCCAGGGGAGTGGTGGAGTCACCATCCCTGGAGGTCTTTAAAAGACGTTTAGGTGTAGAGCTTAGGGATACGGCTTAGTGGAGGACTTGTTAGTGTTACGTCAGAGGTTGGACTACGTGATCTTGGAGGTCTCTTCCAACCTCGGTGATTCTGTGTTGCGGTCTCCAAGCTGGGATACAACCACCTGTTAGTTCGGCATAACTGAATTTTGTGTTCCTTGCACTAGCTGTTCCTTCGCCTCCTCTTCGGAGACAAGGACATGCATCTCTTTCACGCTCCTTCATTAGTAAACAAACCAGGATAGATTAAAGCCCCTTTCTTCACGTCAGTAAGACACCGGCCTTTGGTTTCAGTGAAAATTCAGGCCCTAGCACCTGAACTTTCTTCTGGATGGTGTTTCTTCTGTATAGGGTAATTTCATTTCCCTGTTGAAGACTTACAAGGATGTAGTAACAAAAGCAAAGGCATAACACAGTCCAGGAGGCATAGGCTGCTTTTGAGCCTGCAGCAGACTATAGGTATGATATTATCATTTCAGACAAATACAGTCTACGTAACGTGAACGGTTCCAGCATGCTTGCAATCTGCCAAAAGCCAGAAAATGGGACCTTCATTTTATGACCAGATGGAAAAGAAAAACAACAACGACAAAGATTAAGAGAAGGAACTTTTCCTTCACCTACGTTTTATTATTTTGCAACTCCTTCAGGTGTCCACAAGGAATTATCAACACCCTCATCTCCCCTTCCCACCCCCCCCCCCCCCCCCCAAAAATAAATAAATAAATAAATAGAGGGACATTGTGGCATAGAGGTATAATTTAGTGAAAACAGCAAAGTCAGCATTCATGGTTTTTTATTCTGCTGTGATTGTTGCAACCCCTTTTTGTTGTAGTCCCCGGATATTGACGGAAGGAAGACACAGTCGCTCAATATGAGTGATCAGCGAACTTCGATTTATTGAACAATTTAGCCGTCTTTTATGTGATATGATATAATTAGCTCATACATATTGCAAAAGCTAAGCTCATGATTGGTTATAGCTACATCTTGTTTATCTCAGCTATTTTCTACATACCGCTGACTACATTTCTTCTCTATCAATGTTATTTTGATACAATAAGTATAGCACAAGTACAGCACAATCTTGCATTGGGTACATCCACCTGTGTTCACATAGACTGTGTCCAACTGTGTGCGTGCCTAGCCTCACACAAGCTATGTCCAGTACTTGGCACGCTCACCATCTCTAAGTTGCTCCACATTCACATGCCCTATTTCATTTAACCATTCCTCCACAATTCCCCCGTTTTTATTTTGGACCAGGAAGACCTTTTCTGTTAATTGCTCAAGCTTTTTAGTTAAGCAGCCAAAAATTACTCGTGCAGCGATTATGATTAATATGATTATAAGTAACAGGCGAAGTCCTTCCTTAATTAACCCAAGTACCCAACCTCCCATATTCCCAAAGATAGATTTAAACCAATCGTCAAACCAATTATTCTGCACGGTGATTTTCTTCGTGTGTTCCCGCAACCACTGCAACTGATCATGAATAGACTGCCCATGATCAGAGAGATTAAAACAGCACATTCCTTCAAAATCTTCACACCCATGGCCTTGTGCTAATAATAGAAAATCAATAGCAGGCCTATTTTGCAATACAGCGTGCCTTAAGCTCTCCATGTCTTGCGACATTTCAGAGAGAATTTGTGTTGTTACATTTGATTGTTTAACAGCCCAGCAAGCAAGCTTATTTAGATTAGACATAGCATGTGCGACCGCAACACCCGGAGTTAATGCTGCTGCAAAAAATCGTTTCGCCAGACCCCACAACTCCACACCATCCCTACAATCAGAACCCAACGTCTTCAGAGATCGTTTCCTCCGTTTTAACCCCCTCTTTGTTAAGTCCCGCCATTGCGATGAGTGCAAATCCGGGGCGAAAAGAGTCAATCGTCCTAGATAACAAGGCCCCCCATAAGCATTAGCTGGCACTCCCTGCCATGCTCGATCTCCACAGATCAGAAAGATTCCAGGCGGTAAGGCCTTGGCCTTACTTTGCGGCCAAGTCGATTTGCTGTCATTGAATCCATACGCTCCAAGCAATGATGGGTGTGCGGAGTTTGTGTCGTTGAAACCACAATAAGGCCCCATGGCGTCGAAGCCTGGTACTTTAGATGTTATATTAGTCCATTGCGTCTTATCCTGTTTTCCATCATTGAGTATAAAACATGTTTGTGTCCAATTCTTACTGGTATTCCCCACCACCACAGATCCTAATAGATCCAGTTCCTGAGGGTCCCATGGTAATGAGTTGTTGAGACCCTGTATGACAGCAACCAGTCCATTCGATACGTTTGAGAAAAACCTTTCATGGAACAGTTCAAGATTAACAGAATATGGTGCTAGCAATTCCCTTAATTCCTTTGGATCCCCTATCGGGACCCCAAACAGGCATGTTCTGAAAGGATCGGAGGCAGAGGCAAGGGACAGACAAAATGAGTTTTGTCCCGTTTGATTAGCCCAGGTGACCCACATGTTAGCTTGTGGATCAATCTTATTCAAAAGAGCATTGTTACTCCTAATCATCAATGCCATCATTATCAGTAATGTTACGCCCAACATCGTAGATATCATTGCCTTAGCCCGGACTGTCACTACTGTCAGTTGATGGCTCCTTCTCGATGGCGGGTCTTACAAATCGGCTAGGAATCCATATAGGCCCTGTAGAGGAAGAGACACAGAAGTAACCCCGTCCCACATAGATCACATCCGCAGGTCCCACCCATTGACCTGTTTTCATATCTCGGTACTTCACCCGCATTGTACACTTATTATCATTTTTCTCCTCAAGGTGGTGACGCACCACAGGTGGCTCATTGTCCTCTCCAAATATACACAAATAGTTGAGTACAAACAAAGCTTTATCTACTTTCTCTCTAACATCTGTAACTTCTTTAATTTTTTCTAAATACTGTTTAAGTGTCCCATTAGCCCTCTCTACTATCGCTTGCCCAGTCGGCGAATGTGGGATACCGGTTATATGTTTGATATTCCATAAATCCATAAATCGTTTAAGTGCTCCACTAGTGTAAGCGGGACCGTTATCTGTCTTTATTGATTCTGGTACCCCCATTACTGCAAAACAGCTGGTAAGATGACGTCGAACATCCCGAACCTTTTCCCCCGATTGAGGCGTAGCCCAAATCATGTGGCTATATGTGTCTATTGTCACGTGCAGATATTTCAATCTGCCGAAGCTGGTGACATGGGTTACGTCCATTTGCCACATTTCATTAGCTCTCAACCCTCGGGGGTTCACCCCAACCCCAAGCCCTGTGCCCGAGTTATAATGACTACATATTGGACAAGCTTTCACTATTGCCTGTGCAACAGCTCTGGAAAGTTTATAGGCCCGTGCGAGCCCTTTAGCATTCTGATGGAAAATTGCGTGAGCTTCTCGAGCTCTACAGAATGGTGAAAGTGGCGCTTCCTTCGTTGCAGTTACGACTAATTTGTCTGCTCGCGCGTTGCCTTCTCCAAGGCCCTCTTCCCACTGATGACTTCTTATGTGGATTATTGCAAATCACTTCATTTTATGACCTTTCAAAGAACCTGGAACCTGCCAGTAAGAATGCCATACTAAATGTCAGAGCCTGAGTGCTCTTTGTTTGTTTGTTGTTAATGCTTGTTAAAGTGGAAAAGTGCTTAAGTAGAGACACTTAGCATATGTGTAATACAGTAAGCATTTTTCTGAAAGATTGTGGGTTTTGCCACAATATAAAATGTCCATTGCAGAGGAAATTAGCATGTGGGTATTTTGTGTTTGTCTCACCAGGAGGCTGGGGGTGGCCAAGAGAAGGGGAGGGGACATCACCAGGACAGCTGGCCTGAACTGACCAGAGAGGTATTCCATGCCATCTGATATCACACTCATCAATAAAAGACGGGAAAGGGGAAGGAGAGGGGGGGCCTCTCATTATGAAAATGTTCATCCTCCCAAACAACCGCTAGGTGTATTGAGGCCCTGCTTCCTGGGATGTGGCCAAACTTCACTCATTGATTGGAAGTAGAGAGTAATTTATTTTCTCTTTCTCTGTGCTTCTGCATGGAGTTTTATTTTTTCCCTTTAATTAAATAATTAAATTATCCTTATCTCAACATGTGAGTTGTTTTTTTGTTTTTGTTTTTTTTGTTTGTTTGTTTGTTTGTTTTTTTTTTTCCCTTTCCAACATGCTTTCTTCTTCCCCTCTTCTTCTAAGGAGGGAAAGTGAGAGAGTAGGGTTCAGCTACCCAGCAAGGTAAGAACCACCACACATGGGCTTCCCACAGACTGAAGTTTATGAAGTTACCGATAGGCTGAGGGAGGTGAACTTTTTCCTCTACTCAGAGATAGGTCCCAAGGGAATGGCATGAAGCTGCATCAGGGGAGATTCAGATGAGATACTAGGAAAAGATTCCTCACTGAGAGGGTGGTCAGGCACTGGAACAGGCTTCTCAGAGAAGTGGTTATGGCACCAAGCCTGCTGGAGTTCAAGAAGCATTTAGACAATGTTCTCAGACATAGGGTCTGATTTTTGGTTGGTCCTTTGTAGAGTCATGAATTGGACTCAGCGGCCCTTGTGGGTCCCTTCCAACTCATATGTATATTCTATAATTCTGTGATTCTATGATAAGTATTAATATATTACAATTTTACAGTACATTTTAAAGACAAGAACATCCTTTTTGTAAGAGAAAATATTTATTTTATATACAGTAAAGTCTTACCAATGATTTTGTTAACTTTTATCCTGCCATCTAAAATTTCAAGTATATATCTTTGAACTTTGCTGCACAAAACAAAACAAAAAACAAAACAAAACAAACAAACAAAACAGAACAGAAATATTCTAGAAATCTAAAGAGTCAGTAAAATAAATTACATTGAACGGATAAGTGGTAAATGTATTCCAATAACAGATTCATTAGTAATAGTAATTTGAAATCTGTGGTGAAATCTGTGGTAAAATCTCATAATTTTTCAGTTTGGTCATTTGATTTTCACACCTACTCCATCTCTAAATTTGATGTTAAACCCTCATTTTTTGTTTTCTAGCCTTAAAATATCATTATTATAAGACAACATATTTACAAGTTATTGATTGAATGAGATTTACAACTTTGATTTCTATTCTTCCTGACTGTAAGTATGGCATGAGTGTTCTACTTGTAAGACACCATTAAAAAATAAAAGATTTTTATTTATCTTTCCTCCCTATACCAGGTTTCAGTGGTAGTGATAGAACTTGTTCTGGCTGTGTAATGAGGTGTAAAGTATTATTCTAAAACAAAACTGAAGAGAATTTAAAATACCTTTTTCCAAGCTGTTCGCCTTAATTTCTCTAGCCCAAGAAGAAAACTTTAAATACTTTCATACTTTTGCTGAATGTTAATGAATTTATTAAATAAGCAAGCTTGCAAAGGTTGCTTAAATAACCATATGCCAAGATCAGAGTAGTAACCAAATCAATAAAAATGCATGCAATATTTAATTAAATTACAGTCTTAACTCGG
Organism: Somateria mollissima; assembly: GCA_951411735.1. Taxonomy (NCBI): domain Eukaryota; kingdom Metazoa; phylum Chordata; class Aves; order Anseriformes; family Anatidae; genus Somateria; species Somateria mollissima. Next base: position 6,591 of record CATOCB010000195.1, read on the forward strand.
TATAAATAGCAGTCTAATGAAGTTTAAACCAAATTTTACACGTAGCCAGCTAGGAAAAGGGAGTTGAAAATATTCACTATGACTTTACACGCCATTTACAGCATCTTGACATATCATGATATATCATGATCAGACAGTCATCAATGAAGTGAGCACTTTAATTAAAAGCATTAGGAACATTCTCTGCCTCCCTTTCCCTCTCTTTTTCGTCTGAGATACTCCAAGCATCTGCATAAATAGTTCAAGGCAGACCATGGGGGGAAGACACTTATTTCTATAAGTCCATCATTAGGATTATTAAATCCTAAAACTAAATACTAAATTATATTGATTTCTGCTTTTATTTCAGATAATTACATCTGTGCAATATTCTCATAAATATGTTGAGACAATCAGAAAAAAAAAATCCCTAAAATGACCATGTTTTTTTATAAAAGCGTAAGATTTTATAAAGCGTAAGACCACATTTTAAGCTGTATGTATTAAAATATCAGTTTAGATATATGACTATTATCCCCAAATCACAAGTTTATTGGAAATTTAAGAGGAAAAAAAAAAAAAGTCAAGAGGTCCATTTATCCCAATGTCTTATGTCTTAGGAAAAATAAAAGTACTTATGAGCTAGTGTTTTGGAAAAAAAAAAAAACACTTTTAATTAAAATGGTCTTGCATAACATGCGTATCTATAATGAGCATGCATATCTCTAATGTATCTATAGTCAACAACACTGCTAGTATGGTAGGTAGGTAGCTACATATTCATACAAACTCAAATTGTTCAGTTCTGCGAAGAACAGGCAGATCACATGTGGAGGAATGGTTAAATGAAATAGGGCATGTGAATGTGGAGCAACTTAGAGATGGTGAGCGTGCCAAGTACTGGACATAGCTTGTGTGAGGCTAGGCACGCACACAGTTGGACACAGTCTATGTGAACACAGGTGGATGTACCCAATGCAAGATTGTGCTGTACTTGTGCTATACTTATTGTATCAAAATAACATTGATAGAGAAGAAATGTAGTCAGCGGTATGTAGAAAATAGCTGAGATAAACAAGATGTAGCTATAACCAATCATGAGCTTAGCTTTTGCAATATGTATGAGCTAATTATATCATATCACATAAAAGACGGCTAAATTGTTCAATAAATCGAAGTTCGCTGATCACTCATATTGAGCGACTGTGTCTTCCTTCCGTCAATATCCGGGGACTGCAACAAAAAGGGTTTACAACAAATGGCGCCCGAACAGGGACCCGGGCTCTGCTGGACAGAGACTCTGCTAGGGTAAGCCGGATTCAGGAGTTGACGGAATATAAGAAGGAGCCGGTCCTGGAACGCAGCTAAAACAGGTGAAGAGGCCTCACACCGAGCTGCTCAGGAGGTGAAAAGGGCAAAAAGGAAGGCCCAGGACAAAACGGAAGGTCCACGCACCCGGGACGAGCCCATAGAGGGTCCCGCCGGAATGCGCCGCCGAAGTCTGCAAAGGCTGCAACGGTACCGACGTAAGTAAAATGGAGAGACAAGCGGCGTATGATTTGCTCAGATGCTTTTTAGAAAAGCGGGGCACACGGAATAGACTGTCAAAAGGAATTGCCAGATCTATTAGCATATGGGGTAGACACAGTATTCGAACAAACCGAATGGCGTAAATTCGGGGATAAATTATTTGAGGATGTGATTAATGATAATAAACCTGCTAAAAAGTCGATGAAGCCTTGGAGGGCGGTGACTAATACATTGGCAGTGCATCAGGCAGAACAGAAAGTTGCTGCTGCGGCAGCTGAGCGTTTAGGGGCATCAGGAGGACTTAGAGATCCTGAAACCCCTCAATATCCTCTGCCTCCGTCAGTTAGAACTTTTACCATTGCACAAGGGGTTCCAGGGAAAACAGGGACACCTGTGACGATGTCTCTTGAAACGGAGGAAGAGTCACCATTAAGTCCATCTGCTCCTCCGCTTCAAAATGAGGAAAGGGAAAGCGCAGAAAACAGTAATAATCCATTCTTGTCAAATACGAATCCTTTTATAGCAGGGTCGCAGAAAAAAGTGGATGTATGGAAACAGATAGCAAATGAAGCTTTAAAAGAAGGGAATTATGAGACAGCAATGCAATTAACTCAAGCTTTCCCGGTAGTATATTTACCCGATGCTCAAGGGAATGTAACAATCAATATGACAAATTTGGATTGGAAATTATTAACCCAGTTACGATCTACTGTAAATGACTCGGGTATAAAAGGGGAACCCACTCGACAGATGTTAGATTATATCTGGAGAACAAATATATTACTCCCGGGAGATATACGCAGTATAATGAAATTAATTTTGACTCAACATCAACAACTTCTATTTAATGCTCACTGGCAGTCTGTCTGTCAGGAGTCAGTGGCAGTAATAAGGGCTCCGGGAGATCCGCTGTATGGGGTCACGTTAGATGAGTTGATGGGAATAGGGCCATATTTTCGGTTAGAAGCACAGGCTCTGATGGGCCCGGAGAAAGCTAAAGAATGAATGAGGCTAGCACGACAGGCACTTGACCAACTTAAAGAACCAGGGGGAATACCATCCTATATGGGCATTAAGCAGGGGAGGGAGGAACCATTTGGATTATTTATCGATCGAGTAGCAAACGCTATACAAGCAGCTGGGGTGCCCGACTACCTTAAGGGAACTATTTTAAAACAATGTGCAATTCAAAATTGCAATCCATCTACTCGTAGTATTCTGGCTACATTGCCGGGAACTTGGACAATTGAAGAGGGTTTGGAAAGAATGTCTCAGGTACCTGTAGGTTCACAAGCTATGTTGGTAGAAGCAATAAAGCAGTTAGGTGATAGTATGAGAGAACAGGCGCAGGCACTGAGAAAGAATATACAGCAAAATCAAAAGCAGGTATTCGCTGCCCTTGCTCCTTTGCAAACTCCTGGTGGACACTCATCTGGCCCAGCAACGGAACGACGATCACTGCAGTGCTATCGATGTGGCATAGCGGGTCATATCAAAAGACAATGTAAAACAGCTACCGTGTGGTGTCCCACTTGTCGATCAAATACTCATAATGGTTCGGTGTGTCGACAAGGAGCGCCGGGAAACAGCTGGAGCAGCGGGAGGAGCCGCCCCGCTACGACACAAAAAGCGGCTTTTACGACAGCAGCGGAACCAACACCAGTGACAGAGCTGACACCCGCCATGACGCACCCTTTTCTCTCCGACCAGCCACAAGAGGGAGCCTCGGCCTGGACTTGGCAACAGCAATAGATGTAACTCTGTTAGACACAAAGCCCATAAGGGTCCGCACGGGAGTCATGGGACCAGTTATTGTTAATCACGAGCCCGTTGGTGCTTTGTTAATCGGGAGATCATCTGCTACCTTGAATGGACTCCAAGTGTTAACTGGACTTATCGATAAAGATTACTTTGGGGAAATACAAATAATGGCATCAGCAATGTTTCCTCCTGTGCATATTCCACAGGGTACCAGAATAGCCCAATTAATACCACTACCGCATCTTGCGGGAGCCCTTCCACCGATTCGAGAGCAACCGCGTGGACAAGGGGCATTTGGATCTACGGGAAGCATAGCCTTATTAACTGTTGGACTGCAACAGAGGCCACGACAGGTGGTTACTGTGCGATACAAAGAAGAAGCGATCCGAATCAATGCATTATTGGATACAGGAGCGGACATTTCTATTATTAGTACACAAAATTGGCCTCAGCATTGGCCAACTATAGAAACCAATGCCACTGTCACCGGGGTCGGAGGAATGACACTCGCCCGACGATCTCCACCTCTGCAGTGGTCGATAGGAGACAAAATAGTTGAATGTAGTGTCTCCGTGATTCCATTGCCAGATGGAGTACATGCTTTAATAGGGCGTGATATTCTTGCACAAATAGGAGTGGTGCTTACTTCAGAACACCCTTTATAGATATGGCCATTGCTTGGACTTTCCCAATCCCGCTCCGATGGAAAACTGATAATCCTGTGTGGGTAGAGCAATGGCCGCTAAAAAGGGAAAGTCTGATTCACGCACATGAACTAGTTAAAGAACAGTTTCAACAAGGACATTTAAGATTGTCGACAAGCCCTTGGAATACACCTATCTTTGTGATTAAAAAGAAGTCAGGGAAATATCGATTACTCCACGATTTGCGTGCGGTAAACAAACAAATGTATGACATGGGAGCTTTACAACCGGGACTACCTAACCCTGCAATGATCCCGGAAGGATGGTGTTTGCTTATTGTTGATTTAAAAGACTGTTTTTTCACTATTGCTCTTTACGAAAATGATAAGCAAAGGTTTGCTTTTACGCTTCCTGCAATTAACCGAGAAGGGCCAGATCAGAGATTTGAATGGACAGTATTGCCGCAGGGAATGCGGAATTCACCAACATTATGTCAACTCTACGTAGATGCAGCTTTACAGCCATTGCGACGAAAGTGGCCAGAAACTATAATCTATCATTACATGGATGATATATTATTAGCGCAATCGACACCATTCTCCCCCCAACAAAGGACTGAGCTGACGGAGCAACTGAAACAAAGGGGATTAGTAGTTGCTCCTGAGAAGGTACAAGAAACGAGTCCATGGAAATACCTAGGTTGGCACATCACTGATGCTACAATTCGGCCACAGAAACTAACAATACAATCAGAAATTAGAACTCTCAATGATGCTCAAAAATTGATGGGTGATTTACAATGGCTTCGACCAGTTATTGGTATCCCTAATGAGTTGCTGAATTCTTTACGACCGTTATTACGCGGAACGGATCCGGCAGCACCGATATGTTTGACAGAACAACAACGACAAACTCTACAGCAAATAGCATCGATGATTACAACACATACCACACACAGGCGGATAGAGGGCATGCCTCTCGACCTTACTATTCTGTGTGGACATCAATACCTCATGGGGGCAATAACACAACAAAAAATAAAAACGGGGGAGAAGGGGATAGAAACAATAGTACTGGAGTGGCTAGCTCCGCCGTTACAACCAAGACGAACAATCCAAGAAAAAATTTCGGCGCTAGCAGAACTTATAAAGAAAGGAAGAAGTCGAATATTACAAGTGGATGGCGTCCCCCCGAATGTGATCTGGCTACCTATGAAGTCTAATGATCTGGAATGGTACATACAGAACTCCGCAGAATTACAGGCTGCGTTACTACAGGATGGTGCTGATATAGTAGCTAAATCATTACCGTCAACCATCCTGGCTTGGATGGAAAACCAGGGTTGGTTAGTAAAACCAAAACGATCACCCTCTCCATTAAAAGATGCTATAACAGTTTTTACAGATGCAGGAAAGCGTTCTCGGACTGCTGCGGTGACTTGGAAGGATGAGCACGGATGGAAACATAAAATCCTGCAAGCCCAAGGAAAAGATTCACTACAGACTCTAGAGTTGTTTGCCGTTGTTTGGGCATTTGTGAGATGGAAGGACACTCCATTAAATGTAGTATCAGACTCACTATATGTTGTTGGAATAGTTAACCGCATAGAAGACTCAAATTTACGGGACTCGAAAAATGAGCGATTGACAGAGTTGCTAATCAGCTTACAGCTCGCAATAATTCAAAGAACTGAACCTTATGCAATAATCCACATAAGAAGTCATCAGTGGGAAGAGGGCCTTGGAGAAGGCAACGCGCGAGCAGACAAATTAGTCGTAACTGCAACGAAGGAAGCGCCACTTTCACCATTCTGTAGAGCTCGAGAAGCTCACGCAATTTTCCATCAGAATGCTAAAGGGCTCGCACGGGCCTATAAACTTTCCAGAGCTGATGCACAGGCAATAGTGAAAGCTTGTCCAATATGTAGTCATTATAACTCGGGCACAGGGCTTGGGGTTGGGGTGAACCCCCGAGGGTTGAGAGCTAATGAAATGTGGCAAATGGACGTAACCCATGTCACCAGCTTCGGCAGATTGAAATATCTGCACGTGACAATAGACACATATAGCCACATGATTTGGGCTACGCCTCAATCGGGGGAAAAGGTTCGGGATGTTCGACGTCATCTTACCAGCTGTTTTGCAGTAATGGGGGTACCAGAATCAATAAAGACAGATAACGGTCCCGCTTACACTAGTGGAGCACTTAAACGATTTATGGATTTATGGAATATCAAACATATAACCGGTATCCCACATTCGCCGACTGGGCAAGCGATAGTAGAGAGGGCTAATGGGACACTTAAACAGTATTTAGAAAAAATTAAAGAAGTTACAGATGTTAGAGAGAAAGTAGATAAAGCTTTGTTTGTACTCAACTATTTGTGTATATTTGGAGAGGACAATGAGCCACCTGTGGTGCGTCACCACCTTGAGGAGAAAAATGATAATAAGTGTACAATGCGGGTGAAGTACCGAGATATGAAAACAGGTCAATGGGTGGGACCTGCGGATGTGATCTATGTGGGACGGGGTTACTTCTGTGTCTCTTCCTCTACAGGGCCTATATGGATTCCTAGCCGATTTGTAAGACCCGCCATCGAGAAGGAGCCATCAACTGACAGTAGTGACAGTCCGGGCTAAGGCAATGATATCTACGATGTTGGGCGTAACATTACTGATAATGATGGCATTGATGATTAGGAGTAACAATGCTCTTTTGAATAAGATTGATCCACAAGCTAACATGTGGGTCACCTGGGCTAATCAAACGGGACAAAACTCATTTTGTCTGTCCCTTGCCTCTGCCTCCGATCCTTTCAGAACATGCCTGTTTGGGGTCCCGATAGGGGATCCAAAGGAATTAAGGGAATTGCTAGCACCATATTCTGTTAATCTTGAACTGTTCCATGAAAGGTTTTTCTCAAACGTATCGAATGGACTGGTTGCTGTCATACAGGGTCTCAACAACTCATTACCATGGGACCCTCAGGAACTGGATCTATTAGGATCTGTGGTGGTGGGGAATACCAGTAAGAATTGGACACAAACATGTTTTATACTCAATGATGGAAAACAGGATAAGACGCAATGGACTAATATAACATCTAAAGTACCAGGCTTCGACGCCATGGGGCCTTATTGTGGTTTCAACGACACAAACTCCGCACACCCATCATTGCTTGGAGCGTATGGATTCAATGACAGCAAATCGACTTGGCCGCAAAGTAAGGCCAAGGCCTTACCGCCTGGAATCTTTCTGATCTGTGGAGATCGAGCATGGCAGGGAGTGCCAGCTAATGCTTATGGGGGGCCTTGTTATCTAGGACGATTGACTCTTTTCGCCCCGGATTTGCACTCATCGCAATGGCGGGACTTAACAAAGAGGGGGTTAAAACGGAGGAAACGATCTCTGAAGACGTTGGGTTCTGATTGTAGGGATGGTGTGGAGTTGTGGGGTCCGGCGAAACGATTTTTTGCAGCAGCATTAACTCCGGGTGTTGCGGTCGCACATGCTATGTCTAATCTAAATAAGCTTGCTTGCTGGGCTGTTAAACAATCAAATGTAACAACACAAATTCTCTCTGAAATGTCGCAAGACATGGAGAGCTTAAGGCACGCTGTATTGCAAAATAGGCCTGCTATTGATTTTCTATTATTAGCACAAGGCCATGGGTGTGAAGATTTTGAAGGAATGTGCTGTTTTAATCTCTCTGATCATGGGCAGTCTATTCATGATCAGTTGCAGTGGTTGCGGGAACACACGAAGAAAATCACCGTGCAGAATAATTGGTTTGACGATTGGTTTAAATCTATCTTTGGGAATATGGGAGGTTGGGTACTTGGGTTAATTAAGGAAGGACTTCGCCTGTTACTTATAATCATATTAATCATAATCGCTGCACGAGTAATTTTTGGCTGCTTAACTAAAAAGCTTGAGCAATTAACAGAAAAGGTCTTCCTGGTCCAAAATAAAAACGGGGGAATTGTGGAGGAATGGTTAAATGAAATAGGGCATGTGAATGTGGAGCAACTTAGAGATGGTGAGCGTGCCAAGTACTGGACATAGCTTGTGTGAGGCTAGGCACGCACACAGTTGGACACAGTCTATGTGAACACAGGTGGATGTACCCAATGCAAGATTGTGCTGTACTTGTGCTATACTTATTGTATCAAAATAACATTGATAGAGAAGAAATGTAGTCAGCGGTATGTAGAAAATAGCTGAGATAAACAAGATGTAGCTATAACCAATCATGAGCTTAGCTTTTGCAATATGTATGAGCTAATTATATCATATCACATAAAAGACGGCTAAATTGTTCAATAAATCGAAGTTCGCTGATCACTCATATTGAGCGACTGTGTCTTCCTTCCGTCAATATCCGGGGACTACAACAAAAAGGGTTTACAACAAATGGCGCCCGAACAGGGACCCGGGCTCTGCTGGACAGAGACTCTGCTAGGGTAAGCCGGATTCAGGAGTTGACGGAATATAAGAAGGAGCCGGTCCTGGAACGCAGCTAAAACAGGTGAAGAGGCCTCACACCGAGCTGCTCAGGAGGTGAAAAGGGCAAAAAGGAAGGCCCAGGACAAAACGGAAGGTCCACGCACCCGGGACGAGCCCATAGAGGGTCCCGCCGGAATGCGCCGCCGAAGTCTGCAAAGGCTGCAACGGTACCGACGTAAGTAAAATGGAGAGACAAGCGGCGTATGATTTGCTCAGATGCTTTTTAGAAAAGCGGGGCACACGGAATAGACTGTCAAAAGGAATTGCCAGATCTATTAGCATATGGGGTAGACACAGTATTCGAACAAACCGAATGGCGTAAATTCGGGGATAAATTATTTGAGGATGTGATTAATGATAATAAACCTGCTAAAAAGTCGATGAAGCCTTGGAGGGCGGTGACTAATACATTGGCAGTGCATCAGGCAGAACAGAAAGTTGCTGCTGCGGCAGCTGAGCGTTTAGGGGCATCAGGAGGACTTAGAGATCCTGAAACCCCTCAATATCCTCTGCCTCCGTCAGTTAGAACTTTTACCATTGCACAAGGGGTTCCAGGGAAAACAGGGACACCTGTGACGATGTCTCTTGAAACGGAGGAAGAGTCACCATTAAGTCCATCTGCTCCTCCGCTTCAAAATGAGGAAAGGGAAAGCGCAGAAAACAGTAATAATCCATTCTTGTCAAATACGAATCCTTTTATAGCAGGGTCGCAGAAAAAAGTGGATGTATGGAAACAGATAGCAAATGAAGCTTTAAAAGAAGGGAATTATGAGACAGCAATGCAATTAACTCAAGCTTTCCCGGTAGTATATTTACCCGATGCTCAAGGGAATGTAACAATCAATATGACAAATTTGGATTGGAAATTATTAACCCAGTTACGATCTACTGTAAATGACTCGGGTATAAAAGGGGAACCCACTCGACAGATGTTAGATTATATCTGGAGAACAAATATATTACTCCCGGGAGATATACGCAGTATAATGAAATTAATTTTGACTCAACATCAACAACTTCTATTTAATGCTCACTGGCAGTCTGTCTGTCAGGAGTCAGTGGCAGTAATAAGGGCTCCGGGAGATCCGCTGTATGGGGTCACGTTAGATGAGTTGATGGGAATAGGGCCATATTTTCGGTTAGAAGCACAGGCTCTGATGGGCCCGGAGAAAGCTAAAGAATGAATGAGGCTAGCACGACAGGCACTTGACCAACTTAAAGAACCAGGGGGAATACCATCCTATATGGGCATTAAGCAGGGGAGGGAGGAACCATTTGGATTATTTATCGATCGAGTAGCAAACGCTATACAAGCAGCTGGGGTGCCCGACTACCTTAAGGGAACTATTTTAAAACAATGTGCAATTCAAAATTGCAATCCATCTACTCGTAGTATTCTGGCTACATTGCCGGGAACTTGGACAATTGAAGAGGGTTTGGAAAGAATGTCTCAGGTACCTGTAGGTTCACAAGCTATGTTGGTAGAAGCAATAAAGCAGTTAGGTGATAGTATGAGAGAACAGGCGCAGGCACTGAGAAAGAATATACAGCAAAATCAAAAGCAGGTATTCGCTGCCCTTGCTCCTTTGCAAACTCCTGGTGGACACTCATCTGGCCCAGCAACGGAACGACGATCACTGCAGTGCTATCGATGTGGCATAGCGGGTCATATCAAAAGACAATGTAAAACAGCTACCGTGTGGTGTCCCACTTGTCGATCAAATACTCATAATGGTTCGGTGTGTCGACAAGGAGCGCCGGGAAACAGCTGGAGCAGCGGGAGGAGCCGCCCCGCTACGACACAAAAAGCGGCTTTTACGACAGCAGCGGAACCAACACCAGTGACAGAGCTGACACCCGCCATGACGCACCCTTTTCTCTCCGACCAGCCACAAGAGGGAGCCTCGGCCTGGACTTGGCAACAGCAATAGATGTAACTCTGTTAGACACAAAGCCCATAAGGGTCCGCACGGGAGTCATGGGACCAGTTATTGTTAATCACGAGCCCGTTGGTGCTTTGTTAATCGGGAGATCATCTGCTACCTTGAATGGACTCCAAGTGTTAACTGGACTTATCGATAAAGATTACTTTGGGGAAATACAAATAATGGCATCAGCAATGTTTCCTCCTGTGCATATTCCACAGGGTACCAGAATAGCCCAATTAATACCACTACCGCATCTTGCGGGAGCCCTTCCACCGATTCGAGAGCAACCGCGTGGACAAGGGGCATTTGGATCTACGGGAAGCATAGCCTTATTAACTGTTGGACTGCAACAGAGGCCACGACAGGTGGTTACTGTGCGATACAAAGAAGAAGCGATCCGAATCAATGCATTATTGGATACAGGAGCGGACATTTCTATTATTAGTACACAAAATTGGCCTCAGCATTGGCCAACTATAGAAACCAATGCCACTGTCACCGGGGTCGGAGGAATGACACTCGCCCAACGATCTCCACCTCTGCAGTGGTCGATAGGAGACAAAATAGTTGAATGTAGTGTCTCCGTGATTCCATTGCCAGATGGAGTACATGCTTTAATAGGGCGTGATATTCTTGCACAAATAGGAGTGGTGCTTACTTCAGAACACCCTTTATAGATATGGCCATTGCTTGGACTTTCCCAATCCCGCTCCGATGGAAAACTGATAATCCTGTGTGGGTAGAGCAATGGCCACTAAAAAGGGAAAGTCTGATTCACGCACATGAACTAGTTAAAGAACAGTTTCAACAAGGACATTTAAGATTGTCGACAAGCCCTTGGAATACACCTATCTTTGTGATTAAAAAGAAGTCAGGGAAATATCGATTACTCCACGATTTGCGTGCGGTAAACAAACAAATGTATGACATGGGAGCTTTACAACCGGGACTACCTAACCCTGCAATGATCCCGGAAGGATGGTGTTTGCTTATTGTTGATTTAAAAGACTGTTTTTTCACTATTGCTCTTTACGAAAATGATAAGCAAAGGTTTGCTTTTACGCTTCCTGCAATTAACCGAGAAGGGCCAGATCAGAGATTTGAATGGACAGTATTGCCGCAGGGAATGCGGAATTCACCAACATTATGTCAACTCTACGTAGATGCAGCTTTACAGCCATTGCGACGAAAGTGGCCAGAAACTATAATCTATCATTACATGGATGATATATTATTAGCGCAATCGACACCATTCTCCCCCCAACAAAGGACTGAGCTGACGGAGCAACTGAAACAAAGGGGATTAGTAGTTGCTCCTGAGAAGGTACAAGAAACGAGTCCATGGAAATACCTAGGTTGGCACATCACTGATGCTACAATTCGGCCACAGAAACTAACAATACAATCAGAAATTAGAACTCTCAATGATGCTCAAAAATTGATGGGTGATTTACAATGGCTTCGACCAGTTATTGGTATCCCTAATGAGTTGCTGAATTCTTTACGACCGTTATTACGCGGAACGGATCCGGCAGCACCGATATGTTTGACAGAACAACAACGACAAACTCTACAGCAAATAGCATCGATGATTACAACACATACCACACACAGGCGGATAGAGGGCATGCCTCTCGACCTTACTATTCTGTGTGGACATCAATACCTCATGGGGGCAATAACACAACAAAAAATAAAAACGGGGGAGAAGGGGATAGAAACAATAGTACTGGAGTGGCTAGCTCCGCCGTTACAACCAAGACGAACAATCCAAGAAAAAATTTCGGCGCTAGCAGAACTTATAAAGAAAGGAAGAAGTCGAATATTACAAGTGGATGGCGTCCCCCCGAATGTGATCTGGCTACCTATGAAGTCTAATGATCTGGAATGGTACATACAGAACTCCGCAGAATTACAGGCTGCGTTACTACAGGATGGTGCTGATATAGTAGCTAAATCATTACCGTCAACCATCCTGGCTTGGATGGAAAACCAGGGTTGGTTAGTAAAACCAAAACGATCACCCTCTCCATTAAAAGATGCTATAACAGTTTTTACAGATGCAGGAAAGCGTTCTCGGACTGCTGCGGTGACTTGGAAGGATGAGCACGGATGGAAACATAAAATCCTGCAAGCCCAAGGAAAAGATTCACTACAGACTCTAGAGTTGTTTGCCGTTGTTTGGGCATTTGTGAGATGGAAGGACACTCCATTAAATGTAGTATCAGACTCACTATATGTTGTTGGAATAGTTAACCGCATAGAAGACTCAAATTTACGGGACTCGAAAAATGAGCGATTGACAGAGTTGCTAATCAGCTTACAGCTCGCAATAATTCAAAGAACTGAACCTTATGCAATAATCCACATAAGAAGTCATCAGTGGGAAGAGGGCCTTGGAGAAGGCAACGCGCGAGCAGACAAATTAGTCGTAACTGCAACGAAGGAAGCGCCACTTTCACCATTCTGTAGAGCTCGAGAAGCTCACGCAATTTTCCATCAGAATGCTAAAGGGCTCGCACGGGCCTATAAACTTTCCAGAGCTGATGCACAGGCAATAGTGAAAGCTTGTCCAATATGTAGTCATTATAACTCGGGCACAGGGCTTGGGGTTGGGGTGAACCCCCGAGGGTTGAGAGCTAATGAAATGTGGCAAATGGACGTAACCCATGTCACCAGCTTCGGCAGATTGAAATATCTGCACGTGACAATAGACACATATAGCCACATGATTTGGGCTACGCCTCAATCGGGGGAAAAGGTTCGGGATGTTCGACGTCATCTTACCAGCTGTTTTGCAGTAATGGGGGTACCAGAATCAATAAAGACAGATAACGGTCCCGCTTACACTAGTGGAGCACTTAAACGATTTATGGATTTATGGAATATCAAACATATAACCGGTATCCCACATTCGCCGACTGGGCAAGCGATAGTAGAGAGGGCTAATGGGACACTTAAACAGTATTTAGAAAAAATTAAAGAAGTTACAGATGTTAGAGAGAAAGTAGATAAAGCTTTGTTTGTACTCAACTATTTGTGTATATTTGGAGAGGACAATGAGCCACCTGTGGTGCGTCACCACCTTGAGGAGAAAAATGATAATAAGTGTACAATGCGGGTGAAGTACCGAGATATGAAAACAGGTCAATGGGTGGGACCTGCGGATGTGATCTATGTGGGACGGGGTTACTTCTGTGTCTCTTCCTCTACAGGGCCTATATGGATTCCTAGCCGATTTGTAAGACCCGCCATCGAGAAGGAGCCATCAACTGACAGTAGTGACAGTCCGGGCTAAGGCAATGATATCTACGATGTTGGGCGTAACATTACTGATAATGATGGCATTGATGATTAGGAGTAACAATGCTCTTTTGAATAAGATTGATCCACAAGCTAACATGTGGGTCACCTGGGCTAATCAAACGGGACAAAACTCATTTTGTCTGTCCCTTGCCTCTGCCTCCGATCCTTTCAGAACATGCCTGTTTGGGGTCCCGATAGGGGATCCAAAGGAATTAAGGGAATTGCTAGCACCATATTCTGTTAATCTTGAACTGTTCCATGAAAGGTTTTTCTCAAACGTATCGAATGGACTGGTTGCTGTCATACAGGGTCTCAACAACTCATTACCATGGGACCCTCAGGAACTGGATCTATTAGGATCTGTGGTGGTGGGGAATACCAGTAAGAATTGGACACAAACATGTTTTATACTCAATGATGGAAAACAGGATAAGACGCAATGGACTAATATAACATCTAAAGTACCAGGCTTCGACGCCATGGGGCCTTATTGTGGTTTCAACGACACAAACTCCGCACACCCATCATTGCTTGGAGCGTATGGATTCAATGACAGCAAATCGACTTGGCTGCAAAGTAAGGCCAAGGCCTTACCGCCTGGAATCTTTCTGATCTGTGGAGATCGAGCATGGCAGGGAGTGCCAGCTAATGCTTATGGGGGGCCTTGTTATCTAGGACGATTGACTCTTTTCGCCCCGGATTTGCACTCATCGCAATGGCGGGACTTAACAAAGAGGGGGTTAAAACGGAGGAAACGATCTCTGAAGACGTTGGGTTCTGATTGTAGGGATGGTGTGGAGTTGTGGGGTCTGGCGAAACGATTTTTTGCAGCAGCATTAACTCCGGGTGTTGCGGTCGCACATGCTATGTCTAATCTAAATAAGCTTGCTTGCTGGGCTGTTAAACAATCAAATGTAACAACACAAATTCTCTCTGAAATGTCGCAAGACATGGAGAGCTTAAGGCATGCTGTATTGCAAAATAGGCCTGCTATTGATTTTCTATTATTAGCACAAGGCCATGGGTGTGAAGATTTTGAAGGAATGTGCTGTTTTAATCTCTCTGATCATGGGCAGTCTATTCATGATCAGTTGCAGTGGTTGCGGGAACACACGAAGAAAATCACCGTGCAGAATAATTGGTTTGACGATTGGTTTAAATCTATCTTTGGGAATATGGGAGGTTGGGTACTTGGGTTAATTAAGGAAGGACTTCGCCTGTTACTTATAATCATATTAATCATAATCGCTGCACGAGTAATTTTTGGCTGCTTAACTAAAAAGCTTGAGCAATTAACAGAAAAGGTCTTCCTGGTCCAAAATAAAAACGGGGGAATTGTGGAGGAATGGTTAAATGAAATAGGGCATGTGAATGTGGAGCAACTTAGAGATGGTGAGCGTGCCAAGTACTGGACATAGCTTGTGTGAGGCTAGGCACGCACACAGTTGGACACAGTCTATGTGAACACAGGTGGATGTACCCAATGCAAGATTGTGCTGTACTTGTGCTATACTTATTGTATCAAAATAACATTGATAGAGAAGAAATGTAGTCAGCGGTATGTAGAAAATAGCTGAGATAAACAAGATGTAGCTATAACCAATCATGAGCTTAGCTTTTGCAATATGTATGAGCTAATTATATCATATCACATAAAAGACGGCTAAATTGTTCAATAAATCGAAGTTCGCTGATCACTCATATTGAGCGACTGTGTCTTCCTTCCGTCAATATCCGGGGACTACAACAAAAAGGGTTTACAACAAATGGCGCCCGAACAGGGACCCGGGCTCTGCTGGACAGAGACTCTGCTAGGGTAAGCCGGATTCAGGAGTTGACGGAATATAAGAAGGAGCCGGTCCTGGAACGCAGCTAAAACAGGTGAAGAGGCCTCACACCGAGCTGCTCAGGAGGTGAAAAGGGCAAAAAGGAAGGCCCAGGACAAAACGGAAGGTCCACGCACCCGGGACGAGCCCATAGAGGGTCCCGCCGGAATGCGCCGCCGAAGTCTGCAAAGGCTGCAACGGTACCGACGTAAGTAAAATGGAGAGACAAGCGGCGTATGATTTGCTCAGATGCTTTTTAGAAAAGCGGGGCACACGGAATAGACTGTCAAAAGGAATTGCCAGATCTATTAGCATATGGGGTAGACACAGTATTCGAACAAACCGAATGGCGTAAATTCGGGGATAAATTATTTGAGGATGTGATTAATGATAATAAACCTGCTAAAAAGTCGATGAAGCCTTGGAGGGCGGTGACTAATACATTGGCAGTGCATCAGGCAGAACAGAAAGTTGCTGCTGCGGCAGCTGAGCGTTTAGGGGCATCAGGAGGACTTAGAGATCCTGAAACCCCTCAATATCCTCTGCCTCCGTCAGTTAGAACTTTTACCATTGCACAAGGGGTTCCAGGGAAAACAGGGACACCTGTGACGATGTCTCTTGAAACGGAGGAAGAGTCACCATTAAGTCCATCTGCTCCTCCGCTTCAAAATGAGGAAAGGGAAAGCGCAGAAAACAGTAATAATCCATTCTTGTCAAATACGAATCCTTTTATAGCAGGGTCGCAGAAAAAAGTGGATGTATGGAAACAGATAGCAAATGAAGCTTTAAAAGAAGGGAATTATGAGACAGCAATGCAATTAACTCAAGCTTTCCCGGTAGTATATTTACCCGATGCTCAAGGGAATGTAACAATCAATATGACAAATTTGGATTGGAAATTATTAACCCAGTTACGATCTACTGTAAATGACTCGGGTATAAAAGGGGAACCCACTCGACAGATGTTAGATTATATCTGGAGAACAAATATATTACTCCCGGGAGATATACGCAGTATAATGAAATTAATTTTGACTCAACATCAACAACTTCTATTTAATGCTCACTGGCAGTCTGTCTGTCAGGAGTCAGTGGCAGTAATAAGGGCTCCGGGAGATCCGCTGTATGGGGTCACGTTAGATGAGTTGATGGGAATAGGGCCATATTTTCGGTTAGAAGCACAGGCTCTGATGGGCCCGGAGAAAGCTAAAGAATGAATGAGGCTAGCACGACAGGCACTTGACCAACTTAAAGAACCAGGGGGAATACCATCCTATATGGGCATTAAGCAGGGGAGGGAGGAACCATTTGGATTATTTATCGATCGAGTAGCAAACGCTATACAAGCAGCTGGGGTGCCCGACTACCTTAAGGGAACTATTTTAAAACAATGTGCAATTCAAAATTGCAATCCATCTACTCGTAGTATTCTGGCTACATTGCCGGGAACTTGGACAATTGAAGAGGGTTTGGAAAGAATGTCTCAGGTACCTGTAGGTTCACAAGCTATGTTGGTAGAAGCAATAAAGCAGTTAGGTGATAGTATGAGAGAACAGGCGCAGGCACTGAGAAAGAATATACAGCAAAATCAAAAGCAGGTATTCGCTGCCCTTGCTCCTTTGCAAACTCCTGGTGGACACTCATCTGGCCCAGCAACGGAACGACGATCACTGCAGTGCTATCGATGTGGCATAGCGGGTCATATCAAAAGACAATGTAAAACAGCTACCGTGTGGTGTCCCACTTGTCGATCAAATACTCATAATGGTTCGGTGTGTCGACAAGGAGCGCCGGGAAACAGCTGGAGCAGCGGGAGGAGCCGCCCCGCTACGACACAAAAAGCGGCTTTTACGACAGCAGCGGAACCAACACCAGTGACAGAGCTGACACCCGCCATGACGCACCCTTTTCTCTCCGACCAGCCACAAGAGGGAGCCTCGGCCTGGACTTGGCAACAGCAATAGATGTAACTCTGTTAGACACAAAGCCCATAAGGGTCCGCACGGGAGTCATGGGACCAGTTATTGTTAATCACGAGCCCGTTGGTGCTTTGTTAATCGGGAGATCATCTGCTACCTTGAATGGACTCCAAGTGTTAACTGGACTTATCGATAAAGATTACTTTGGGGAAATACAAATAATGGCATCAGCAATGTTTCCTCCTGTGCATATTCCACAGGGTACCAGAATAGCCCAATTAATACCACTACCGCATCTTGCGGGAGCCCTTCCACCGATTCGAGAGCAACCGCGTGGACAAGGGGCATTTGGATCTACGGGAAGCATAGCCTTATTAACTGTTGGACTGCAACAGAGGCCACGACAGGTGGTTACTGTGCGATACAAAGAAGAAGCGATCCGAATCAATGCATTATTGGATACAGGAGCGGACATTTCTATTATTAGTACACAAAATTGGCCTCAGCATTGGCCAACTATAGAAACCAATGCCACTGTCACCGGGGTCGGAGGAATGACACTCGCCCGACGATCTCCACCTCTGCAGTGGTCGATAGGAGACAAAATAGTTGAATGTAGTGTCTCCGTGATTCCATTGCCAGATGGAGTACATGCTTTAATAGGGCGTGATATTCTTGCACAAATAGGAGTGGTGCTTACTTCAGAACACCCTTTATAGATATGGCCATTGCTTGGACTTTCCCAATCCCGCTCCGATGGAAAACTGATAATCCTGTGTGGGTAGAGCAATGGCCACTAAAAAGGGAAAGTCTGATTCACGCACATGAACTAGTTAAAGAACAGTTTCAACAAGGACATTTAAGATTGTCGACAAGCCCTTGGAATACACCTATCTTTGTGATTAAAAAGAAGTCAGGGAAATATCGATTACTCCACGATTTGCGTGCGGTAAACAAACAAATGTATGACATGGGAGCTTTACAACCGGGACTACCTAACCCTGCAATGATCCCGGAAGGATGGTGTTTGCTTATTGTTGATTTAAAAGACTGTTTTTTCACTATTGCTCTTTACGAAAATGATAAGCAAAGGTTTGCTTTTACGCTTCCTGCAATTAACCGAGAAGGGCCAGATCAGAGATTTGAATGGACAGTATTGCCGCAGGGAATGCGGAATTCACCAACATTATGTCAACTCTACGTAGATGCAGCTTTACAGCCATTGCGACGAAAGTGGCCAGAAACTATAATCTATCATTACATGGATGATATATTATTAGCGCAATCGACACCATTCTCCCCCCAACAAAGGACTGAGCTGACGGAGCAACTGAAACAAAGGGGATTAGTAGTTGCTCCTGAGAAGGTACAAGAAACGAGTCCATGGAAATACCTAGGTTGGCACATCACTGATGCTACAATTCGGCCACAGAAACTAACAATACAATCAGAAATTAGAACTCTCAATGATGCTCAAAAATTGATGGGTGATTTACAATGGCTTCGACCAGTTATTGGTATCCCTAATGAGTTGCTGAATTCTTTACGACCGTTATTACGCGGAACGGATCCGGCAGCACCGATATGTTTGACAGAACAACAACGACAAACTCTACAGCAAATAGCATCGATGATTACAACACATACCACACACAGGCGGATAGAGGGCATGCCTCTCGACCTTACTATTCTGTGTGGACATCAATACCTCATGGGGGCAATAACACAACAAAAAATAAAAACGGGGGAGAAGGGGATAGAAACAATAGTACTGGAGTGGCTAGCTCCGCCGTTACAACCAAGACGAACAATCCAAGAAAAAATTTCGGCGCTAGCAGAACTTATAAAGAAAGGAAGAAGTCGAATATTACAAGTGGATGGCGTCCCCCCGAATGTGATCTGGCTACCTATGAAGTCTAATGATCTGGAATGGTACATACAGAACTCCGCAGAATTACAGGCTGCGTTACTACAGGATGGTGCTGATATAGTAGCTAAATCATTACCGTCAACCATCCTGGCTTGGATGGAAAACCAGGGTTGGTTAGTAAAACCAAAACGATCACCCTCTCCATTAAAAGATGCTATAACAGTTTTTACAGATGCAGGAAAGCGTTCTCGGACTGCTGCGGTGACTTGGAAGGATGAGCACGGATGGAAACATAAAATCCTGCAAGCCCAAGGAAAAGATTCACTACAGACTCTAGAGTTGTTTGCCGTTGTTTGGGCATTTGTGAGATGGAAGGACACTCCATTAAATGTAGTATCAGACTCACTATATGTTGTTGGAATAGTTAACCGCATAGAAGACTCAAATTTACGGGACTCGAAAAATGAGCGATTGACAGAGTTGCTAATCAGCTTACAGCTCGCAATAATTCAAAGAACTGAACCTTATGCAATAATCCACATAAGAAGTCATCAGTGGGAAGAGGGCCTTGGAGAAGGCAACGCGCGAGCAGACAAATTAGTCGTAACTGCAACGAAGGAAGCGCCACTTTCACCATTCTGTAGAGCTCGAGAAGCTCACGCAATTTTCCATCAGAATGCTAAAGGGCTCGCACGGGCCTATAAACTTTCCAGAGCTGATGCACAGGCAATAGTGAAAGCTTGTCCAATATGTAGTCATTATAACTCGGGCACAGGGCTTGGGGTTGGGGTGAACCCCCGAGGGTTGAGAGCTAATGAAATGTGGCAAATGGACGTAACCCATGTCACCAGCTTCGGCAGATTGAAATATCTGCACGTGACAATAGACACATATAGCCACATGATTTGGGCTACGCCTCAATCGGGGGAAAAGGTTCGGGATGTTCGACGTCATCTTACCAGCTGTTTTGCAGTAATGGGGGTACCAGAATCAATAAAGACAGATAACGGTCCCGCTTACACTAGTGGAGCACTTAAACGATTTATGGATTTATGGAATATCAAACATATAACCGGTATCCCACATTCGCCGACTGGGCAAGCGATAGTAGAGAGGGCTAATGGGACACTTAAACAGTATTTAGAAAAAATTAAAGAAGTTACAGATGTTAGAGAGAAAGTAGATAAAGCTTTGTTTGTACTCAACTATTTGTGTATATTTGGAGAGGACAATGAGCCACCTGTGGTGCGTCACCACCTTGAGGAGAAAAATGATAATAAGTGTACAATGCGGGTGAAGTACCGAGATATGAAAACAGGTCAATGGGTGGGACCTGCGGATGTGATCTATGTGGGACGGGGTTACTTCTGTGTCTCTTCCTCTACAGGGCCTATATGGATTCCTAGCCGATTTGTAAGACCCGCCATCGAGAAGGAGCCATCAACTGACAGTAGTGACAGTCCGGGCTAAGGCAATGATATCTACGATGTTGGGCGTAACATTACTGATAATGATGGCATTGATGATTAGGAGTAACAATGCTCTTTTGAATAAGATTGATCCACAAGCTAACATGTGGGTCACCTGGGCTAATCAAACGGGACAAAACTCATTTTGTCTGTCCCTTGCCTCTGCCTCCGATCCTTTCAGAACATGCCTGT
The DNA here is from genome assembly GCA_951411735.1 of Somateria mollissima. Classification (NCBI taxonomy): domain Eukaryota; kingdom Metazoa; phylum Chordata; class Aves; order Anseriformes; family Anatidae; genus Somateria; species Somateria mollissima. The sequence continues at coordinate 27,524 of CATOCB010000195.1, forward strand.
TTGGGGTCCCGATAGGGGATCCAAAGGAATTAAGGGAATTGCTAGCACCATATTCTGTTAATCTTGAACTGTTCCATGAAAGGTTTTTCTCAAACGTATCGAATGGACTGGTTGCTGTCATACAGGGTCTCAACAACTCATTACCATGGGACCCTCAGGAACTGGATCTATTAGGATCTGTGGTGGTGGGGAATACCAGTAAGAATTGGACACAAACATGTTTTATACTCAATGATGGAAAACAGGATAAGACGCAATGGACTAATATAACATCTAAAGTACCAGGCTTCGACGCCATGGGGCCTTATTGTGGTTTCAACGACACAAACTCCGCACACCCATCATTGCTTGGAGCGTATGGATTCAATGACAGCAAATCGACTTGGCCGCAAAGTAAGGCCAAGGCCTTACCGCCTGGAATCTTTCTGATCTGTGGAGATCGAGCATGGCAGGGAGTGCCAGCTAATGCTTATGGGGGGCCTTGTTATCTAGGACGATTGACTCTTTTCGCCCCGGATTTGCACTCATCGCAATGGCGGGACTTAACAAAGAGGGGGTTAAAACGGAGGAAACGATCTCTGAAGACGTTGGGTTCTGATTGTAGGGATGGTGTGGAGTTGTGGGGTCTGGCGAAACGATTTTTTGCAGCAGCATTAACTCCGGGTGTTGCGGTCGCACATGCTATGTCTAATCTAAATAAGCTTGCTTGCTGGGCTGTTAAACAATCAAATGTAACAACACAAATTCTCTCTGAAATGTCGCAAGACATGGAGAGCTTAAGGCACGCTGTATTGCAAAATAGGCCTGCTATTGATTTTCTATTATTAGCACAAGGCCATGGGTGTGAAGATTTTGAAGGAATGTGCTGTTTTAATCTCTCTGATCATGGGCAGTCTATTCATGATCAGTTGCAGTGGTTGCGGGAACACACGAAGAAAATCACCGTGCAGAATAATTGGTTTGACGATTGGTTTAAATCTATCTTTGGGAATATGGGAGGTTGGGTACTTGGGTTAATTAAGGAAGGACTTCGCCTGTTACTTATAATCATATTAATCATAATCGCTGCACGAGTAATTTTTGGCTGCTTAACTAAAAAGCTTGAGCAATTAACAGAAAAGGTCTTCCTGGTCCAAAATAAAAACGGGGGAATTGTGGAGGAATGGTTAAATGAAATAGGGCATGTGAATGTGGAGCAACTTAGAGATGGTGAGCGTGCCAAGTACTGGACATAGCTTGTGTGAGGCTAGGCACGCACACAGTTGGACACAGTCTATGTGAACACAGGTGGATGTACCCAATGCAAGATTGTGCTGTACTTGTGCTATACTTATTGTATCAAAATAACATTGATAGAGAAGAAATGTAGTCAGCGGTATGTAGAAAATAGCTGAGATAAACAAGATGTAGCTATAACCAATCATGAGCTTAGCTTTTGCAATATGTATGAGCTAATTATATCATATCACATAAAAGACGGCTAAATTGTTCAATAAATCGAAGTTCGCTGATCACTCATATTGAGCGACTGTGTCTTCCTTCCGTCAATATCCGGGGACTACAACAAAAAGGGGTTGCAACAATCACAGCAGAATAAAAAACCATGAATGCTGACTTTGCTGTTTTCACTAAATTATACCTCTATGCCACAATGTCCCTTTATTTATTTATTTATTTATTTTGGGGGGGGGTGGGGGGGTGGGAAGGGGAGAGGAGGGTGTTGATAATTCCTTGTGGACACCTGAAGGAGTTGCAAAATAATAAAACGTAGGTGAAGGAAAAGTTCCTTCTCTTAATCTTTGTCGTTGTTGTTTTTCTTTTCCATCTGGTCATAAAATGAAGGTCCCATTTTCTGGCTTTTGGCAGATTGCAAGCATGCTGGAACCGTTCACGTTACGTAGACTGTATTTGTCTGAAATGATAATATCATACCTATAGTCTGCTGCAGGCTCAAAAGCAGCCTATGCCTCCTGGACTGTGTTATGCCTTTGCTTTTGTTACTACATCCTTGTAAGTCTTCAACAGGGAAATGAAATTACCCTATACAGAAGAAACACCATCCAGAAGAAAGTTCAGGTGCTAGGGCCTGAATTTTCACTGAAACCAAAGGCCGGTGTCTTACTGATGTGAAGAAAGGGGCTTTAATCTATCCTGGTTTGTTTACTAATGAAGGAGCGTGAAAGAGATGCATGTCCTTGTCTCCGAAGAGGAGGCGAAGGAACAGCTAGTGCAAGGAACACAAAATTCAGTTATGCCGAACTAACAGGTGGTTGTATCCCAGCTTGGAGACCGCAACACAGAATCACCGAGGTTGGAAGAGACCTCCAAGATCACGTAGTCCAACCTCTGACGTAACACTAACAAGTCCTCCACTAAGCCGTATCCCTAAGCTCTACACCTAAACGTCTTTTAAAGACCTCCAGGGATGGTGACTCCACCACTCCCCTGGGCAGCCCGTTCCAATGCCTAACAATCCTTTTGGTGAAGAAGTTCTTCCTAACACCCAACCTAAACCTCCCCTGGTGCAACTTTAGCCCATTCCCCCTCATCCTATCACCAGGCACATGTGAGAATAGACCAACCCCCACCTCGCTACAGCCTCCTGTAAGGTACCTGTAGAGTGCGATAAGGTCGCCCCTGAGCCTCCTTTTCTCCAGGCTGAACAATCCCAGCTCCCTCAGCCGCTCCTCATAAGGCTTGTTCTCCAGATCCCTCACCAGCTTTGTTGCCCTTCCCTGGACTCACGGGAGCCCCTCAATATCCTTCTTGTAGCGAGGGGCCCAGCACTGAATCACAGAATCACAGAATTTTCTAGGTTGGAAGAGACCTCAAGATCATCGAGTCCAACCTCTGACCTAACGCTAACAGTCCCCACTAAACCATATCCCTAAGCTCTACACCTAAACGTCTTTTAAAGACTTCCAGGGATGGTGACTCCACCACTTCCCTGGGCAGCCTGTTCCAATGTCTAACAACCCTTTCGGTAAAGAAGTTCTTCCTAACATCCAGCCTAAAACTCCCCTGGAGCAACTTAAGCCCATTCCCCCTCGTCCTGTCACCAGGCACGTGGGAGAACAGACCAACCCCCACCTCGCTACAGCCTCCTTTAAGGTATAACACAGTACTTGGGCTGCAGCCTCACCAGAGCCAAGTACAGGGGGACAATCGCTTCCTTAGTCCTGCTGGCCACGCTGTTTCTTATACGAGCCAGGATGCTGTTGGCCTTCTTGGCCACCTGGGCACACTGCTGGCTCATATTCAGTCGACTAGCCACCAGTACTCCCAGGTCCTTCTCTGCCAGGCAGCTTTCTAACCACTCAGATGGCTTTTCCAACCATCTTCAAACTTCCAGATCTAGAGGAACGCTTTGGCTGCAGCCTAAAAGCCACGTGTACGTAAGCGGCCGCAAGCCAGCCAATCTTCTTCCCATGACCTGCCAGGAAACAGCAATGTAGGCAGGTAACCAAATTAAAGCCAAAACGTGCAGCCCAGTCCTTGACCTGAATAGTGAGTGAGGATCCGGATCCTGGCATTTACATGTATGCGCGATAGCTTCTACACAGCCGAAGTAAATACACCCCGGGTGCCCTGAGCTGGAGGACCACGACGGTGGGAACGATAAACTCCCAACCGACCCTGAACGTGTGCGGGATTTGCTGCTCCACCTGGCTCTATGCAAGTCCGTGGGTCCGGATGGGATTCATCCCAGGGTGCTTAAGGAGCTGGCTGACGCCATCGCGAGACCTCTCTCAATTATTTTTCAACGATCTTGTGAATCTGGAGAGGTCCCAGTGGACTGGAAGCTGGCAAATGTCGTACCAATTTTCCAGAAGGGCAGGCCAGCTCATTGGCAGTAATGACCTGAAAAGACCATGAGGAACCCACAGCGCATGAATTGGCTAAACAACTCTGACAGTACGAAGTCTCTTGTCTTCCCTACATGCTTGCATCTCATCTGTGGAGAAGCTTTCTGAAGAGGTCCACCAAGTTACAGAGAACTTATCTTTGAATCTGATGTAAGGAGTAAGAAGATCTCCAGGTTATGAAGAAATATTTCAATATCAGATTATTATTATCTAATCTATTAAATTCCTGGCTGTAGTTGGCATGATAGCACAGTTCCATAATTACTCACTTTTGTACGATGTAACACTGTAAATAATACAATGCAATTAGAATTATGGTTGTGTTTGTTTTTTTTTTTTTTTTCATTTCAGTACTGCATAAGACACAGTAAACCTTAATAAATTAAGATATTTATCTTTCATCTAAAAGTTTCAAATTCAGCAATCAGTAAATCATCTTCTACTGAACTGCTCTTAAAAAAAAAAAAAAAGATAAATAAAAGGAACTTCATGAAACAAAAATATTAAGAGTAACATATTTAATGCAACAAAGGCATTAACTGTGCTTTAAATTTGGATTTTTATGTTCTCTCATATCACTTCTGGAAAAAAAAAAAAAAAGGTTACCTTTCCCTGTCTTCTTTTCCTTTCTTTTACCTTTTCCTTCTTATGTATTAAATCACACTGTCTTTATCCAGAACATTTTCAGCCACTGATATTGACTAGAAACAGTTTTTAACCATAAACAGGCAAAACCAAAGGTCCAGAACTGGTCCAGGACAGATCCCAGACAGAGAACTCCCCACTTCGAGCAGCAACTTTCTCAGAGAACACCTTTTTCCCCAATTGTTTTTCCTTGCAACTCACATACCTGTGCCTTTAGTGTCAAGGTTGGTTTTCCATCCCATTTTCTTATGTCTTCTCCATGGTCACGTAGGTAAAACAACAGGGTGGCACAGAGTGTGTACCCACAATATAATCTTCCTTGCACAGAAGGATGCTTACACCTGATAGCTGAGACACTGGTTTGTACAGGTGAGAAGGAAGATAAGTTCTCTGTGACTTGGTGGACCTCTTCAGAAAGCTTCTCCACAGATGAGATGCAAGCATGTAGGGAAGACAAGAGACTTCGTACTGTCAGAGTTGTTTAGCCAATTCATGCGCTGTGGGTTCCTCATGGTCTTTTCAGGTCATTACTGCCAATGAGCTGGCCTGCCCTTCTGGAAAATTGGTACGACATTTGCCAGCTTCCAGTCCACTGGGACCTCTCCAGACTCACAAGATCGTTGAAAAATAATTGAGAGAGGTCTCGCGATGGCGTCAGCCAGCTCCTTAAGCACCCTGGGATGAATCCCGTCTGGACCCACGGACTTGCATAGATCCAGGTGGAGCAGCAAATCCCGCACACGTTACAATCTACATAACGTGAACGATGAAACACTTTCTTCATACTGCTTTTGACCTGCATATTGTGAAAACTGTATTTCTGTTACGAACAACAGCACATTCTCACGATTTCCACTTAGTCAAAGTAGCAATCATTCGACCAGTATCCGTCCCAATCTGTTTCTACTTTCCACAAGGCAAAATCTGCATTCACATTAAGGCACCTTTTTCACATAGCCCGTTTTTCCATCTTCCAAATACTTAAGAACATTCTTCAAAGTCAGGCTTACCTGTGTGCACTTGGACTTCTGAGGCCTCTTCCGCCGCCCCCCCCCCCCAAGCTTGGAAGGGAGCTTAGAATCCACATAAGTAATTTCACGGAAAACAGACAAGGTGAAGGAAGTACTCAAACTCCTCAACAGTAACAACCACAGAACCCAGGAACATTTACCTGCTCTCTTCTGAATCGAGTCACTTCCAAAGTGCTTCGCAGTGAAATAGTGCCACCAGGGTTTTACTGAAGAAGGCACCACCAATGTAACTAGCTCATAGAGTCTCTAAAACTATTGCACAGAGAGGGCAGAAAACACGAAGGAAAAGCAGCCTACTGGGGAACACTGAGCCCAACTCACCACAAGAGAAAAACACCCTAGGCAACCCAAGCCTCAGTCTCTCCTGGGGAGGCAATTCCCCCACAAGTCCTCAGGCTTCCTATATAGCAAAGGTCAAATGACCCACACCTGGCAGGTTTCACTTAACAAGGGTGGAGCCAAGAGACCTTGTGGAATAAGCTCGTCTTCCTGGCCTCAAAGTTTTAAGGTCAATTGCTCCTTATCACTAGTAGAAATAACCTGACAAGGGGCTTAGTGGTTAGAGTTGACCTAATGAATTGACTACAAAAGGTGCACAAGGGTCATATTTCTGTTAGTCATTCTGTGAGGAACATTAGTACAGAGCCTGTTGAGAAAAAATAAATACAAATAAATAAAAGAAATGCATACAAAAAGAAAATGACCTTAAAGGCAAACTTGCCATCATACATTTTCATCTGTCTAGTCATGACAGACAAAGAATTTAGCAATCAGAATTCCTTTTCTTGATATTAATGTTCTTTAAATTTTCTTTTCTGAGATCCCTTCTTTAGGCAGGACTTTTCTAAATCTAGCCCCATGACCTCTGACTACACTATTTATAGAACCATAGAATGTCCCGAGTTGGAAGGGACCCATAAGGATTACCAAGTCCAACTCCTGGCACCGCACAGGTCTACCCAAAAGTTTAGACCACATGACTAAGTGCACAGGCCAATCGCTTCTTCAATTCAGACAGGCTTCGTGCAGTGACTAGTTCCCTGGGGAGCCTGTTGCAGTGTGCGACCACCCTCCTCTCGGTGAAGAACCTCTTCCTGACGTCCAGCCTAAACCTTCCCTGCCTCAGCTTAACACCATTCCCGTGGGTCCTATCACTGGTGATTACAGAGAATGGGTCAGCACCGGCCTCTGCACTCCCCCTCGCGAGGAAGTTGTACGCTGCAATGAGGTCCCCCCTCATTGGGCAGGCTGAACAGGCCCAGTGACCTCAGCCGCTCCTCATGCGTCTTCCCCTCTAGGCCCTTCACCATCTTCGTCGCCCTCCTCTGGACACTCTCCTGCAGTTTCATGTCCTTTTTGTACTGTACTGTGGTGCCCAGAACTGCACGCAGTACTCGAAGTGAGGCCGCACCAGTGCAGAGTAGAGCGGGACAATCACTTCCCTCGATCGACCAGCAATGCCGTGCTTGATGCACCCCAGGATATGGTTGGCCCTCCTGGCTGCCAGGGCACACTGCTGGCTCATGTTCAACTTGCTGTCAGCCACCGCCCCCAGATCCCTCTCTGCGGGTCTGCTCTCCAGCATCTCGTCACGCCGTCGGTATGAATAGCCAGGGTGGCCCCATCCCAGGTGCAGGACCCGGCACTTGCTCTTGTTAATCTTCATGCGGTTGGTGATCGCCCAGCTCTCCAATCTGCCCAGATCTCTCTGCAAGGCCTTTCCACCCTCATCTGAGTCTACAACTCCTCCAAGTTTGGTGCCATCTGCAAATTTGCTCAAAACACCTTCTAGTCCTACATCTAAATCGTTTATAGAAACATTGAAGAGGACTGGCCCTAAAATGGAGCCTTGAGGGACCCCACTAGTGACCATGTGCCAGCCTGATGTGGCCCCATTTACCACAAGCCCTTGAGCCCTGCCTGTCAGCCAATTGCTCACCCTTCGTATGATGTTTTTGTTAAGTTGTATGCTGGACATTTTGTCCAGTAGGATCCCACGGGAAACCGTGTCAAAAGCTTTGCTCAAGTCCAAAAAGATCACGTCAGCTGGTTTCCCTTGATCAACTAGAGGGGCGATCTTATCACAAAAGGAATTCAGATTTGTTAGGCAGGACCCACCCCTCATGAACCCATGTTGGCTGGGACCAATGACTGCATTGTCCCCCAGGTGCGCTTCAAGAACTTCAAGGATCATCTTCTCCATAATTTCACCAGGCGCTGATGTGAGACTGACAGGCCTGTAGTTGCCACGGTCTATTTTCTTGCCCTTCTGGAAAATTGGTACGACATTTGCCAGCTTCCAGTCCACTGGGACCTCTCCAGACTCACAAGATCGTTGAAAAATAATTGAGAGAGGTCTCGCGATGGCGTCAGCCAGCTCCTTAAGCACCCTGGGATGAATCCCATCCGGACCCACGGACTTGTATAGATCCAGGTGGAGCAGCAAATCCCGCACACGTTACAATCTACATAACGTGAACGATGAAACACTTTCTTCATACTGCTTTTGACCTGCATATTGTGAAAACTGTATTTCTGTTACGAACAACAGCACATTCTCACGATTTCCACTTAGTCAAAGTAGCAATCATTCGACCAGTATCCGTCCCAATCTGTTTCTACTTTCCACAAGGCAAAATCTGCATTCACATTAAGGCACCTTTTTCACATAGCCCGTTTTTCCATCTTCCAACTACTTAAGAACATTCTTCAAAGTCAGGCTTACCTGTGTGCACTTGGACTTCTGAGGCCTTTTCCGCCCCCCTCCCCTCCCCCCCCCCCCCCCAAAAAAGAGATTGGAAGGGAGCTTAGAATCCACATAAGTAATTTCACGGAAAACAGACAAGGTGAAGGAAGTACTCAAACTCCTCAACAGTAACAACCACAGAACCCAGGAACATTTACCTGCTCTCTTCTGAACTCGAGTCACTTCCAAAGTGCTTCGCAGTGAAATAGTGCCACCAGGGTTTTACTGAAGAAGGCACCACCAATGTAACTAGCTCATAGAGTCTCTAAAACTATTGCACAGAGAGGGCAGAAAACACGAAGGAAAAGCAGCCTACTGGGGAACACTGAGCCCAACTCACCACAAGAGAAAAACACCCTAGGCAACCCAAGCCTCAGTCTCTCCTGGGGAGGCAATTCCCCCACAAGTCCTCAGGCTTCCTATATAGCAAAGGTCAAATGACCCACACCTGGCAGGTTTCACTTAACAAGGGTGGAGCCAAGAGACCTTGTGGAATAAGCTCGTCTTCCTGGCCTCAAAGTTTTAAGGTCAATTGCTCCTTATCACTAGTAGAAATAACCTGACAAGGGGCTTAGTGGTTAGAGTTGACCTAATGAATTGACTACAAAAGGTGCACAAGGGTCATATTTCTGTTAGTCATTCTGTGAGGAACATTAGTACAGAGCCTGTTGAGAAAAAATAAATACAAATAAATAAAAGAAATGCATACAAAAAGAAAATGACCTTAAAGGCAAACTTGCCATCATAGATTTTCATCTGTCTAGTCATGACAGACAAAGAATTTAGCAATCAGAATTCCTTTTCTTGATATTAATGTTCTTTAAATTTTCTTTTCTGAGATCCCTTCTTTAGGCAGGACTTTTCTAAATCTAGCCCCATGACCTCTGACTACACTATTTATAGAACCATAGACTGTCCCGAGTTGGAAGGGACCCATAAGGATTACCAAGTCCAACTCCTGGCCGCCACAATAACGCTGCGCCACAATAACGCTGCGCCACAATAACGCTGCGCCACAATAACGCTGCGCCACAATAACGCTGCGCCACAATAACGCTGCGCCACAATAACGCTGCGCCACAATAACGCTGCGCCACAATAACGCTGCGCCACAATAACGCTGCGCCACAATAACGCTGCGCCACAATAACGCTGCGCCACAATAACGCTGCGCCACAATAACGCTGCGCCACAATAACGCTGCGCCACAATAACGCTGCGCCACAATAACGCTGCGCCACAATAACGCTGCGCCACAATAACGCTGCGCCACAATAACGCTGCGCCACAATAACGCTGCGCCACAATAACGCTGCGCCACAATAACGCTGCGCCACAATAACGCTGCGCCACAATAACGCTGCGCCACAATAACGCTGCGCCACAATAACGCTGCGCCACAATAACGCTGCGCCACAATAACGCTGCGCCACAATAACGCTGCGCCACAATAACGCTGCGCCACAATAACGCTGCGCCACAATAACGCTGCGCCACAATAACGCTGCGCCACAATAACGCTGCGCCACAATAACGCTGCGCCACAATAACGCTGCGCCACAATAACGCTGCGCCACAATAACGCTGCGCCACAATAACGCTGCGCCACAATAACGCTGCGCCACAATAACGCTGCGCCACAATAACGCTGCGCCACAATAACGCTGCGCCACAATAACGCTGCGCCACAATAACGCTGCGCCACAATAACGCTGCGCCACAATAACGCTGCGCCACAATAACGCTGCGCCACAATAACGCTGCGCCACAATAACGCTGCGCCACAATAACGCTGCGCCACAATAACGCTGCGCCACAATAACGCTGCGCCACAATAACGCTGCGCCACAATAACGCTGCGCCACAATAACGCTGCGCCACAATAACGCTGCGCCACAATAACGCTGCGCCACAATAACGCTGCGCCACAATAACGCTGCGCCACAATAACGCTGCGCCACAATAACGCTGCGCCACAATAACGCTGCGCCACAATAACGCTGCGCCACAATAACGCTGCGCCACAATAACGCTGCGCCACAATAACGCTGCGCCACAATAACGCTGCGCCACAATAACGCTGCGCCACAATAACGCTGCGCCACAATAACGCTGCGCCACAATAACGCTGCGCCACAATAACGCTGCGCCACAATAACGCTGCGCCACAATAACGCTGCGCCACAATAACGCTGCGCCACAATAACGCTGCGCCACAATAACGCTGCGCCACAATAACGCTGCGCCACAATAACGCTGCGCCACAATAACGCTGCGCCACAATAACGCTGCGCCACAATAACGCTGCGCCACAATAACGCTGCGCCACAATAACGCTGCGCCACAATAACGCTGCGCCACAATAACGCTGCGCCACAATAACGCTGCGCCACAATAACGCTGCGCCACAATAACGCTGCGCCACAATAACGCTGCGCCACAATAACGCTGCGCCACAATAACGCTGCGCCACAATAACGCTGCGCCACAATAACGCTGCGCCACAATAACGCTCTGCGCCACAATAACGCTGCGCCACAATAACGCTGCGCCACAATAACGCTGCGCCACAATAACGCTGCGCCACAATAAACGCTGCGCCACAATAACGCTGCGCCACAATAACGCTGCGCCACAATAACGCTGCGCCACAATAACGCTGCGCCACAATAACGCTGCGCCACAATAACGCTGCGCCACAATAACGCTGCGCCACAATAACGCTGCGCCACAATAACGCTGCGCCACAATAACGCTGCGCCACAATAACGCTGCGCCACAATAACGCTGCGCCACAATAACGCTGCGCCACAATAACGCTGCGCCACAATAACGCTGCGCCACAATAACGCTGCGCCACAATAACGCTGCGCCACAATAACGCTGCGCCACAATAACGCTGCGCCACAATAACGCTGCGCCACAATAACGCTGCGCCACAATAACGCTGCGCCACAATAACGCTGCGCCACAATAACGCTGCGCCACAATAACGCTGCGCCACAATAACGCTGCGCCACAATAACGCTGCGCCACAATAACGCTGCGCCACAATAACGCTGCGCCACAATAACGCTGCGCCACAATAACGCTGCGCCACAATAACGCTGCGCCACAATAACGCTGCGCCACAATAACGCTGCGCCACAATAACGCTGCGCCACAATAACGCTGCGCCACAATAACGCTGCGCCACAATAACGCTGCGCCACAATAACGCTGCGCCACAATAACGCTGCGCCACAATAACGCTGCGCCACAATAACGCTGCGCCACAATAACGCTGCGCCACAATAACGCTGCGCCACAATAACGCTGCGCCACAATAACGCTGCGCCACAATAACGCTGCGCCACAATAACGCTGCGCCACAATAACGCTGCGCCACAATAACGCTGCGCCACAATAACGCTGCGCCACAATAACGCTGCGCCACAATAACGCTGCGCCACAATAACGCTGCGCCACAATAACGCTGCGCCACAATAACGCTGCGCCACAATAACGCTGCGCCACAATAACGCTGCGCCACAATAACGCTGCGCCACAATAACGCTGCGCCACAATAACGCTGCGCCACAATAACGCTGCGCCACAATAACGCTGCGCCACAATAACGCTGCGCCACAATAACGCTGCGCCACAATAACGCTGCGCCACAATAACGCTGCGCCACAATAACGCTGCGCCACAATAACGCTGCGCCACAATAACGCTGCGCCACAATAACGCTGCGCCACAATAACGCTGCGCCACAATAACGCTGCGCCACAATAACGCTGCGCCACAATAACGCTGCGCCACAATAACGCTGCGCCACAATAACGCTGCGCCACAATAACGCTGCGCCACAATAACGCTGCGCCACAATAACGCTGCGCCACAATAACGCTGCGC